>JAPDSC010116945.1:1009837-1219316 GCA_026290005.1 Latrodectus geometricus
CTGTCGTTTGGAAACCCTGTTGGCGTTGTGGTCCTGTCGTTTGGAAAACCTGTTGGCGTTGTGCTCCTATCATCTGGAATCCCTGTTGGCGCTGTTGTCCCATCATGAGTCCCTGTTGGCGTGGTGGTCCGAACATCTGGACTCCACGTCGCCATGGTGGTCCCGACAACTGGGCTTCACGTCGCCGCAGTGGTTCCAACAACCGAGCTTCACATTGCCGTAGTGTTTCTAACAACTGGAGTTCTTCTCGTCGTGTTAACATCTGATTAGGTTGTGGTCCAGTTTGACCTAAAAATTGGACTTCATCATCATCATCATCAACAGCAGCAGCAGCCACAGGAGCAGAAGCCTCAGGAGCAGAAGCCGCAGGGGCAGAAGCCGCAGGAGCAGAAGCCGCAGCCACAGGAGCAGTAGCAGCAGCCACAGGAGCAGTAGCAGTAGCCGCAGGAGCAGCAGCAGTAGTTGCAGGAGCATCATCATCATCATCATCAGCTATATCAATTGTCTCAATTGGTCCAGCCTGAGTTGGCCGAACTCGGGAAGGAATAAAATCTAAAAGATGTAATGTACTGATCAGTTTCAAGAAATGATAACAACAGTAAGAAATATCTGATTAAACCAATCTCAGTTTGAGTTATAATACGGTTTAACTTAAATTACAAGACATTTTAAATTTAGATAAAAATAAAAAATAATTATGAACAGTCAACAAATAGAACATGTAAATTAAACTTCCACACGAATTAATGCAAAAGTTGTAACTATTGTATTTTCCTGTATCAATTTAATGTATTTTTTTGGTGAATAATTCAAAACACATTCTGATGATAATATAGTAACAAATAAAATTTAAAATACACATTATGATTAAGAATATATTAAATTGTACAGAAAAATTTTTTTTATTGCGAAAAACATGGTTGTATTCTATTTGAATCTATCTCCATCACCAAAAGTGATAACTCCAAGAAAATTCTAGTAAAATGTTTTTAGTTTTTAATAGCTTTTAAAACAAGGCTATATATTTCAAAAATAAAGATATATTAGTTTCGTTTATCATTAAACAAAAGAAATGTATTAAGAGAAACTGCAGATTTAATAAATTTTTCTTATATACTGCACACGCTTTGTTTTACAACTTAAATATTTTCAGGGCGAAAAACACTAGCTCAGATCAAAACAAAATATCAAAGACAAAAGAGATATCCTTCAAGGCAAAGAAATTTGTACTTGAATGTAATAGGACAAAACTTGTTGAAAAATATATCAGCCGAATCTTGAAAGCTTTTAGCGCTTCCTGTTATTTATTTTACAAAACAAAAATGGAATTTCTTTTGAAACCTCATTGTAAGTTTTTCCAACGAAAAATATCTTTATATCTGCTTAATCGCCACAGAGTAAAGTACGCATGATTAAAAAAAACTTTGGATTATATGCCTGAAAACACGGTAATATAAAAATAAAACAAACTTATTATCTGAACTCTGAAATTTAATTAAAACATAATAATGATCAAATGAGTGAAGAATAAATTTCACAATATTTAATTAAACTATGTATCAGGAAAATATATTTATGACGATTTTGCATTTTATCAATACTATTTTTAACTCTCTATTTCAGGATACAAAATTTTTTATTACGTACACAAATTTGAATAATAAGTAACTTTTTCAGATTTTATTTAATTACTCTAATTATAATGAATTACCTTAAAAATCAATAATCAAACAAAATTAGGAATTATGCATCCATTTTATAAATTTTATTCTAAATCATTTTGAGATTTTGTGCAATTATATTGTATAATTCTTTATAGATTATTAATTGATAATTCTGTAAAAATTGTTAAGTATGAAGAAATGTGTACATCATATGATACAATCAAATATAAAAGATAATGAATTAAGATTTAGAGTTAAAAATTAAAGTAGATTTAAATTGCAATTATTTATTATTTTATTACAAGCATATTTTAAAAACAATATAATTAACCACAAAATATTCCAAATCAAACACAATTTACAGTTTGAATCAATATTGTGTTTAAAGAAACAAAACTGAAGATACATAACAAAAAAGGTGACTGTTAGCCATATTTTCAATAAACTTTTTTGCAAAAAATTGACACCTTAAAATATTAGAAATCAATGTTTTGAAACATATAATTTGTCCAAGTGAAAGAATATTTAAGACAAAAAACAATAGTAGAGTGACTTTTACGAATCCTGTAATGAATTTGTAAATTGTAAAATTACAAAAAAAAAGCTTAATTTACAGAAGCAAAACATTAATATTAAGCATATTAGTCCAGGTCCTTTTCAAAAATAAATATAAGCAAGGATGGAAGTATTAATGAGATTTTTTTTTTAAATTACTTTCCCACATTAGAAACTTTGCATAAATTAAGTAAAAAATGGGGAATAGCAAATTATGCACAACCAAAGGCTACAAACTTTTAAATGAACCTTTAACATTTATATTTGTTGTAAATAATCATAAGATTCAAATTACCTGGATTTGAAGTTTCTAAAAAATGAATAAATTATTTCTAATGTGAAATCCTTCAATGAAAAATGAATTTATTATTGTTCAAGAACATGTAGTATTTTAAAGAGAAATATATTAAAATTATTTTAAAAAAGTGTCCATAAATATGTCATCAAGCAATTTTGCAAGCAAAATTAAACTGATAAAATTGAATGCAAAACACTGATCATAAGTTCAAGTGCCTAACTGTATCAACTCACTTATTAATATATTAGGATAAAGGACTGATGAATAGATAGCATAAACACACATCTATGAAGATATGAACTGCAAAAATTGAAAATGCCTATGGTAAAAATATAGCTAAAAACAAAATTGACTATGGGATCCCAATTTCTCTTTTATTGCCAAATATTGGAAAAAAAGTTTAGACAAGATTTTATATCATGTTAATTTTGCTACTGAATTGTGTCGTTAGACATAAAAAAATCGCAGCATGTTGATTATTTGTTTAGAACTGACATGGGTAACAGGAACACAGTGATAAAATTCACAGACTATTAGAATAATCTATTATAATAAAAATCTATTAGAAAAATTCTATAGTACTATGGAAATCCTTGATATATGTAGGAAAAATTAATAGTACTTTTTAACTTATTAAATTAATGATGAAACAAATTGAGAATAAGATTCAGTAATTTTGATAAATATTTGTGTATGGTATTAGACCTTATAGTTAACAGAAAGCAACAACAAAAAAAAAATAATGATTGAGAAATGTAATTGTCCATTGATACAGTTTCACAGAAACTGCAAAATTTCCTTAAAACAGTTTTAAAATTATATATATATAGTAAAATTTTATATGAAAGATTAAAAATCATTACATTAAATAGATCTATGAGCATGGCAATTAACAAAAGATATACATTCATAAAAATTTTTATTAGAATTTAATTTTAATTTAGATTAAATTTTCAGTTCTATCACAAAAGAATGTTGTAAATCAATATCAGTAATTGGGAAAATACGCATTAATATTTTTAAATTACAGTTAAAGGAATTTAATAATAATTAATTTTATGTATTACTGCATACATACTTTGCATTGGTAGAGGAAACCGCTGAACTGGTAATCCAGGATTACGCATGTGGAAAGCTCTAGAATTTTCAAGAAGGGATAAAGATAAATCACGCTGACTTGATCCATTTGCACCTACAGAAGGATTTCTATTGCAGCAAGAATGGAAATCTTGACTTCTGTTTGGAGTGTTCATAGATAGATGAAGCCAATTGCTAATGAAAAGAAAGAATATAACATATTAATTTTCATGTAAATTTAAAAACCTATTCAGATACATATAATAAATGTATTAGTTTAGAAGTAATAAGCAGAATAACTAATCACTTGAAAATTAAACTTTCACAATGTCTTACCAGAACTGTATATAATATTATACCAACATTCTCATTCACAATTCACTTTATTTATAAAAACCTTAGATACAGACACTTAATAAAGAATAAGATACTACACAGTATAAGATTCTATAAAACATATTTTACTTTTAAAAGTGCCATAATATAAATATTTACAAAATTTGCAACATTTTAATTTTGGAAGTATAGTATAAAAACAAATGAGTCCAAATTGAAAAGATAGGTTAGGGAAAAACACTGCATCCTGTAAATAGCTTGAGAAGAATGAAGAAAACTAACAGTATTTAAAGAGTAAAATTTTATTAATAGTTAATGAAACAAAAGCTTTAATGTATAAAAACAATAAAAAAAATGCAAAAAAAAATGCAATATTTTTGATATTATCAACATCTACTTTTAAGGGATCAAACTAATAAGGGGGGATAGAAAATGTATAATTATTGAAGTATACATACATAACCATACTTTTATCCACATATCCTCTCATCAAAAATACAAAGGATATTGAATATTTTTTATATATGCAGGGTAATGGAAAATTTCTTTCTCATATTTTCACTGTTTTTACTACTGGGTCATGACTTCCAATGGAAAATGTTAATATTTTTTAGTTTTGTTCAAAATGCTATTTTGAAACATGGATTAAGGTCTCACAAATACACAAGCTAAACACAAAACAAATGAGATCGGAATGTTTGGAATTTCCTTTAGTTAAAAATTAAATATTGTTAATCAAAACTGTTTCTTAAGTGACATATATTGTGAATGTAAAATATATAAACAAAATATAATTGTAAAACAAACATAAAATATTAAACTATGATACACTATGTATAAGTGACATTCAACATAAAACTATTAAAAGATGAACAATTAAGGATTATGACAACACTTACTTGGTACTCATGGCAGCAGAATTTCCTGAAGATGGAAGATCAAAATGGTGCAAACGAGGAGGTTCTGTGATTAAAAAAATGTTCATAAATGTACATTGAGTATATAAAAAAAACTCATTTAAGTCAAACATAACCTAACTCACAGGTTAGTAAAATGGTCATGAAATTAAAAAATTTAAATTTCTAGCTCAACATTTTATAATAAAAAATAGGAAACTCAAATGCATAAAAATTTTAAATTCCATGAAATTATATTCAAATTTTGGTAAACAAGGAAGTAAAGAGATTAAATAATCAAATACTATTATTTCTTAGATTATTATATATATAAGCTACAAAAAGAAGTATTACATTGAGGTTACACTATTTAAGTTACAAAAAAAGAAAGGCAATTAAACATGGAATTTGTCTCTCACAATAGAATAACCTTTTAAAACAAGAACACAAGGATAATGACAATTCAAATATAATACACTTTTGTTAATCATTCTTATGCAAGCTACTGATAATTTTGTCTTTTATTTTAGTGATTGTTGTATGATATTGCTTTTGCAATATGTGAATACCACATATATGAAACTTTTATTAATGAAAAGCGTAAATTTTGAAAGAAAAAATTATTTTGTTTGAAAAATATTTATATAAATTTGAAATACATCCAAGAATTAAGTTTACAGCATATTGTGAAGTTCTAATAGAATGCAAAAAGTTCAAGTATTCTATAATTTATGAGAAATATGATTAGCAATTTTTACAGCATCGGGTAATGAATATGCAAAGTTTAAAGAATTGCGTTTTAAGAATGTACTAAATATCTATACATATTAACAAATGGATTGACTGATTTCTTAAACATAAATTCAAACAAAATTTGATTAAATCGTTATTCAGTGTTGAAATAATTGTGACATACTTAACAATATTAATTTTAGAAATTTCAGAAAATTAAAAAAATCTAAAATTTATTAAATTTTCAGTTAAACATTATGTTTAACTGAAATTTTGTCATTTGAAACAAATGACAAAATTTGTTTCAAATTACAATTTTATAGATGCTATAGATATATATTTAATCGAATTTAATAACTTTAAATAAGTCAAACAGAAAAACTTTAAAAAAGTTCTTTTAAATTTTTTCCTATTCATTTGTAGTTAAGACATAAATGCAGAATTTAAACAAAATTCTCCATTCACATAAACATACAACTGTAATATTTATAAAATATATCATAATATATTATTTATTAAAACATATTATAAAATATATTAACTACTATATAAAATATAGTTTATAAACAAAGAGATAAATTTGATAACAAAGTGACCCTGACTTCTTGTAGTGATTTCAAATCTAGGTATTTTAATATGAAATTTTGAGCCAGTGCACATAATGAATCATTGCAAAAAAATTCTGGAAAGGTGGATTATTCGGAGGCAATTTTTTCAAATTATACAAATGATAAATGGCTATACACCCACTAATGGATTAAAAACGTCTGATAGGTTGGAGAGTTGGTATGTATTCACAGCACAAATTTCAAGTTTTGATTAATCAATTTTGGATCACAGAAGAATTCTAAAGGCAATTAATATTGCAAGTGAACAAACTATAGTTAGGACAATTCAACATTGAAAAGTGTTATTTCCCCAAGTTTTCTTTTAGTCAGTGAGTTTTATGTGTAATATCACTCTTCTACAATCAAAATTATGACTGCTGTATAACAGTAAATTCTTGCTCACATTAAAATAACTGGAAGAAAATAGGCTGATTAATTAAAAAAATTAATTTTGCAATAAAAAAATAAGTCGTCTTACAATAATGAAAATACAATTGAAGCTTTTTATAATAACCATACATTGTTAACACCCATATATCAAGCTGACCAGTATTAATATTCCCAACTTTTATTCCATGACTCCACATTATTTTGCTTTCAACACAATGACTATCTAGTATCGTCAAGTCCAATGCAGCATTCAAATTCAGCAAACACTTCCCAGTATATTTTTCCAAAAAGAATTCATTTTAAACTGTGTAACTGAAGAATATTTTGTAATTGTATTGACAAAAGTTTTCAGTGTTTCAATTCAACTTTGACTGACAGAGCAAGAATACAAGTACCTAGCTCCAACTATGCATTTCTACTAAATAAATTGATGTCCACCAAGAAGTTCTGCTTCCAGAGATGGGAGATTAGGTAGAAATGTAACATACTTTCTACTTGAAATGTTCAAAGTTTATGATCATATGCTCATGATTATTTATTGTCCTTGTATATTATTATTATTATGTATTAGAAACCAAATAGTTATGATATGGCAGCTAGCTGAAAAGAAGGTCATTCTAAATTCTGATGGAAGAAATCACAATGTAAACATTTGGATTTGTTTTTGTCATTGTAAAACCAACTTGCAAATGAAAATTACATCTTTGCCACACTGAGCCAGAAGCTTCAAATGCAATGCAATAAATATAGAAATCAAAATAAAAATCATCAAGATAGTAGATTTAAAAAAAAAAAAAAAAGATGGGGGAAATATATTGCAATCTTATTTATAAACCCTCAAAAAACATATTTGGCTACTGGGATATGAATTTTTTTTTTGAATTGCAACTATATCCCATATTTTCTTTGGAAAAAATATGTACGTAAAAATTTTTTCTTATTATGTTTTACTTTAATTGAATTGATATTTTATTTTTGACATTAACAATAATTAAAATATTTAATTGGAATCTGTTAAAATTGTCTATTTTTTGTAACTTGTAAGCAGATATCTGCATTTTTTAACTATACCCAATAAAGGAACCACTCCTTCTAAGCACCTTTTGCTCTTCGCAGCAGAGGGTCAATTAACTGAGCTATAAACTATAATAGTAAAAAATGCAATAAGTAATATAATAGTCAAAAGTTTGGCTCTAGAAAAGTCTGCTCAACCTAGATCAGCAGCTTTAAGTTCACATATCTTAATGTACTTCCTTAAGGAGAGACAACAGCTAGGAGTCCCTTCTTCAAACTGACATTATAATTGCAATGCATTTTTCGATCTATGCTAAGTATGATATCGCAGAAAAAAGGATAACACAATCATTTTGAGACATGCAGGCTTTATAAAAGAAACACAAGCCAAAGAAAGCAACAAACATATATCTGGCAATTTGAGTGAAGAGTTGCTTATTCATGAATTTTAATAAAGAAACAAACAGCTGACTCAAATTTAAATTCAGCAGTTTTTAAATGTAGATTTAAATGCAATTTGTAACTAAGTATTGGAAAATAAAAATAAGTTTTAAGATCAAACACTTATTTTTTTCATTTTACAAACTTTCAATAAAATGCTTCTCTATGAGCTCATAAAAATGAGTTTCTACAATAAATTTGCACTTTAATTTCAAGAATTTTGATGCAGAGGCAGGCAATAATGTATAATCAAGAGATTTTGCAATTCTTTATAATAGAATAAAATTAAAAATTCAACTACATTAGACTTGGCAACGAAATTCCAGCCAAATTTTATGTATTTTAAATTTTACATTTTGTTAATAAGTTAACTGCATGCAAATATAGTTTAACTTCTTGCAAACTTTTGCTCAGAAATATAACATTGCTGTCTCCAGCTAAATTCTGAATAAGATGGAAAAGCTTTACAATTTATTGCAATTTTTTTTAATGTTTTAATTAAGAGCACAAAGGATTTTATTTTTATATCTGAAACCATTGCACATTTATGTCTGAAACATTTTAAAGTTATAAGTAGAACCAAGATTGAGTAAACATATTAATTTCATTTACAGCAATGAAATAATATAATTGACCAAGCATTCACAATTATTTGTGGCTATTAGGACACTAACAAAAGGTTTTCCAATATATTTTATGTTTTTTAATCATATTTTTGTTAAGAGTCATAACAGATTCAGCTTACTTTAATGTACAAAACAAATATTCCATATGGATACTGAATTAGTTTCGCTTGCTTATATTTGAATAAACTTGTAGAAAAAAGCACTGAACAATCTTATGCAACAACCATTTAAAATGTAGGTAACAGAAGCCATGAGTTTTTCAAAAGTGCCCAACTTTATTTAACATTAAACAGGTCTTTAACCCTTTTAATATGACTTTTAGCCAGTGAAGATATTTCTGAATTGAAATAAATGTGCTGTAAATAAATAAAATAATATGTTTCTGGGACTTAAATACCCGCGTAGTATGGAAAGGGTTAATATTTTATGTGCAAGGAAGTATACACAAAAGAAAAACATTCTAAAATATAATATTTGTAACTTTTCACAGCCAAATTTTTCAAATACATTACTGGCCACCTAAATTGCAATACCAAGAGAGATAAGAGATATCACAAAAAAATTTACTTTGTAGATAACATGTTGACCGAGTATCAAATGAATAAACTTATAGACTTCTTTTAAATGTGGTTCCTGCAAAAAATCAGTAGCCAGACCAGCTGCCATTGTTGGAGATCACTGCTGCCACACGCCTTGGCATTGACTCAAAGACACTTTGGCCTTGTTCATGGGGTACAGCAGACCAAGCAGATTCTACACATTGCCAAAGTTGATCTGGTGTGAAAGCTGGGGATATAATTTGGGTCAATCGTTAAGCAACACTATAATACACGTTTTCTATCTGCAAAAGATCTGGAAAACATGCCAGCCAACGAAGCAATTCAGTCTGGCGATTGAAGAAAAATCCTTGGTCAATGCATGGAACATAGGTCAACTATTACCCTGTTGAAATATGACAATGGGCAAGCCCTACAGGTAAGGAAGGATATCTGGCTCCAACACCTCGGAGATGTAGCAATGGCTGTTTAAATTACCAACAATGCGTACTACAGGAATGCGAGAGTGATATCCAATACTCTCACATTCATGCGATACCATAATACCTGGTGCAGGTCCAGTGTGGTGGTGCATAACGCAGTTGTTCAGCATACCCTCTCAACCGTGTCTCCAGATTCAAATAAAATGTATAAGTAATTAAATAAGTTTTATGTATTATGTTTAAGTATAAGTAAAGCATATGAAATTTGGCTTTAAAGTAATAGTTGAAGCTTTATGTAATAACCCACTACAGACAGGACCAGAACAAAGTCTTTATAACGAGGGGTCATAATAATGGATATAAATACACAATGAGTACATAGATATATGCTAGATTATGTACAATTGTTTTTGTAAAACACAATTATTCATTTCATTTAAAGATAATTAAACAACATTATTCTGTATTTTCTTGTCTTTCAAAATTACATTTGAAACAGTTTTTCTGCTAGGAAGAAAACACAATTTCATCTTGAGAACAATAAGGCATTGCAAAGGGCATGCCAATATGTCCACAGGACAAATGATCAATGAAGGGATGTTCTCTTTACAGATGAGTCTAGGTTAAATCTCGGTAGTAGGCGCAATTTCAGTGGGAGGGGACGTGGAACTTGTTTTCATCTTTCAAACAACCAAGAAAAATAATTATGGATCAGGCAGCATGTGTTTGGGGTGGTATATCTGTGAGTGGACGCTCATATTTATATATTTTTTCCCATGGAAATGTTAATGCTCGAATCTATAGAGATGATCTTCTGGATGCTTATGCGAGCCCTTATGCCGGGCAATAGGAGAAGCTTATCTTGGGCAAGAAACAAAAGATTGCATGCTGTGGCCAGCTCAATCACTTTACTTCAACCCAAACAATTATGTTTGGGTTGTTCTAGTACGATGTGTAGCTGCTCACAGTCCTCCTAATTGGAACTTAACCATGCTTTCAACTGTTATGGAAGAGCATTGGCTCGCAGTTTCTACGATATTAATAAACTGCATAATTGAGAACATCAAACATCACTGCGTAATTGTATTGCTCTTAGGGGGATGGGATTATATCCCATATTAAAGGTACTTTTCCTATACCAAATTTACATTTCCCAATTGTTCACAGCATGCATATGCTAATTTTTATAACAGCATAATTTCCGGTAATTTCTTCTGTATGCAACTTTGTACTCTCTTATGCATTTTACAAAGCTTTATCATTAACTTATTGCATTATCATTTTTGTGATTTTTCTTTAATTGATAACTAACATATTTACATTTTTAGAAATAAAGGATAATATAAATAATCAAAACACAAAATGTTCATAATACAGATGATATTTCTTACTTCAAGTAAAGTAAAAGAGAAAAGTTTTTGAGGTTATATAAAAATGTTATATAAAATTTAGCTCAACAGGAATATAAGAAATTATTAGATTGAATGAATACAAAAGCCAGCAAAACAGAAAACAGAATTTAATTAAATATATGGTATGCTACTACAGTGATTTTATTCACATGTCTTGTCTTACAGAAAAAGCAAATAATTAAGTTCACTGAACATAAAAGAGAAGAAATGTCTAAGAAACAGCAAGAATTAATAGTTAAATTGCAAATTAATATACAAGAAAAAGTAACCATAGAAACAATTTCTAATTTAATGTTTATTACAATTTTATTGAAACCATTAAAGAGAATTTTTAATAATATAATTAGTAAAGTATATAAATTTTTATCACAGTCACAAAGGAAATGAAATTTAAATTCAATTTTGTAATTTGTATTTGAAAATTGGAAAGAAAGGGTCGGGAACCTTAATAGGGGGAAGCATTTCAATTATTTTAAGATCGTGCAAATATATCTTGCAAAGAAAATTAGAATAGATAATTCTAACACTTATTCATATACAAATGACTATCTTTTTCCTAAAAATTTGCAAACATGCATTACAAAAACTACAGTGTTTAGATTATATAACTCATTACAAATTTCTTTTTCTACTCTGAATCATAAAAATACCTTCAGGTAAATGAGAAGTCATGAAATTAGAGAGAATTGTTGAGGGTCTAGTCTCAGTTGTGGTGGTTGCACCTCGCGAAGGTAGAAGAGATCCAGCATTGGACGTTATTACTAAAGCAGGTCCTAAAACTTGCTCCACAATAGAAGCAGCAAGCCTTTCAGTACTCAGAGAACTTACGTCTGTAAATATTGTTTCAGCCATTTATAACATTGGCTTTACCCACATGTCACTGAATTTTAACATAAATCACAGGAATAAAAAAAGTCCTTTAAAAATTTTAAAAGAATTAAAAAACTTAATTTAAATAAATAAAATAACACTGAATTCAAGTGATGAATGCATGTACAACACACATGCATTAAAATTAATATCCAGTGACATTAAATTCATAGATAAAGTCAATGTTAACATTGCACATCACATACTTTTAACTGAAAACTAATTACAGAATTCAGAAGCAAAATTAAATCACTTTCAGAAAATTATACATTTTAAGCTATTTTTAAATGAAAAATACCCAAAATCTCTTAATAAACGAGCACGACTATTTCATCAGAAAATGAGAAAATCAAACTCATTAAAATATTTATGTAATTTAAATAAGTTTTAAGCTAATAAAATAAAAGAGACAAGATAAAATAGATTCTTGTAAATTTTAACTGGCTATTTAAAAGCTCTCCTTGAAAAATTTATGCAACTATAGAACACAAATGGTTATGGAAATAAATGAAAATATTGTAAATTAAAGAGTACAATAATGGAAAAAATGGAAGAGAAATTCTATGATAAATATACATTGGTTGAAGATCTAATTATTTTAAAAGTGTAAAATAATGCAATTTTCAGAATAAGTAAAGTAACAGAAAACAACTGATTTAAAAATGTTAACTAACTTTTTATTCATTTAATAAATGAAAAATATTGCACAATCGTTTTTAGAAACTGAACTCATAAACTAAAAGAAAAGTATAAAATTCTTCAATGGGAATTGATGGTGTAATTTAAAAGGCAACACAAAAATATTTCAGCTACAAAGAAAATAAAGTATGACACACATAATTCATTGCAGATTTTTTTAAGGTTTGTTTCTAACCATGGATAAGAAAGTTAATTACCTTGTGATGGCATATTTTGTCCTAAATTTACTTCTGGAACATTACATGAAGCTGATATATTGCTTTCAAATTGACTAGCAGGCTCTGCAACCTAAAAATGAAAATCATTTTAAAATTAAGAAATAAGACTACCTTATACTTAATTATAAAAACTATTTTACTAAATAATTAAATTTAACTAAATAATAAAAACAGAAAATGAATTTTAATATACTGCCAAGGAAATTATGATTAGAGCTATACACTAACTTCCATTGAAGACACTCTATTTTCAGCTGACTGCTCTGTATTGCTGTTCATGCCATCTGTTTCTGTATCACTCAAAACTATAACTTCAGCATTTTTGTCACCCACTTGTTCTTGGAGTCTTCTCCTTTTTTCCCTTCTTTCATATATCTCATCATCTCTATGAGCTTCAAGACTTTTAATTATAGTGGGTTTCAATCCTATATGAGTAAAGAGTCATTACTGTTTTCAAAAGGATTTTCACTATTACAATAAGCAAATTTAAAAATATTTTATTATCATTTATTGTTACAATTTATAGAGAAACAGAGTAATAATGTGTAAAGAAATTAATATTTGATATCAAGATGTTTAACATTCATATCAATCATAATTTTTAATATTTTTATAAGCCTACAACTCTAATATTTATATTGTAGCAATTTTTTATACTTAAATTCAAGACTAATGTAACACAGTAAGTCACTGCCAAAAACCACAAGTTATTTGGTATGAAAACATAAGTAAATAATAATAAAAAAAAAAAAAAACAGAAATTGAAGTAATGAAAAATTAATGAATTAATGAATTTCAATCAATGTAAATTAAATTTAATAAGACTACACTATAGATGGTTTTATTACATTTACATTGATACAACATATTTAAATACAATGAAACTACATTGTTATAGAAACAATATAGTCACAGAAAATTTCGAAGTTGAAATTAGCCATCACAAGATGTATCATACAATATTCATTTTACTTCATTATTCATATTTCGCATTTTTCAGAAATAAAATATTATTTTAATTAATTCAAATTTATTTCAGAGGTCGTACTTTTTGAATAACAAAATTAAAAATAAAAGGACTTGTGCATTTAATGACAACAAAATAATGGGACTGATTTAAAACTTCAAGCAAAACAGGGAAAATTATGAGCATTATCTCAGTATTAATTTGTAGAATTCTAGAAAATTAAGTATGAAATAAAGCTAGTACTGAAACTAATATAATATTTTGACAATGATGATAACATATGGGTCAACATTAAACAATCATTTTGAATCAACTTTAGTTTACCTTCATGAAAGCTGTTTCAAATTAAAGGATATTAATGTTTGTTAATATAATGTAGAAAATTTTGAATTATTATCTTAAATGAAAAGTCATAAAATTTCATCTAAACTTTAAATATATGTGGATAAAAATGTATCTGGTACTAATGAATTTATCAAGTAAATTTTGATGTTTAACAAATGTTAAATTATTAATAATGCAGATTCTAGGACCACAGGTTGGGAAAGTAACTAATAGCAATTAAAGAAGTTTTCATTCTACTAGTCATGTAAAATTTAATGTTCCTGTTAAAGATGTTTCAAAACGAAGTATTTAGAACACATGAAATATACATGACCTTTTATTTGAATTATTTAGTTTACTATTTTGAAACATTTATAGAGTGCATTATATATTTCTACTGTAAATATCATTTTCTTTCACAGAAGGAATAGGAAATGTACATCATAATCTCCAGAAACTTTTAAAAGATTACAAAAATTCATATGAAGAAAATGGATGGATCAAAATACAAAAATTAAGGGAACACACCTCAAAACAATTAGCAAAAAAAACATTAGAACTGTTTAAGTACATAAAATGATGTATTAAATAATTTTTCCCCTTTATACATAAATAAAAACAAAGTAATCCCTAGACAATAAAAATTCTGAAATTGAAACCATACCCGCTAAACAATCATGGATACTGTCACCATCAAGAACTCTAGATTCTTCGGCCCATCTATTTAAAGTTGATGGTATAGCAGAGAGTGTACCAGAATGGTCACCAGACACGGAATTATTTTGATCCTGTTAAACGCATTTATAATTGTTATTAGAATATAGAATGCAGCATTTAATATGAAGAATTTAGATTTAAATAAAATTTTATTGTATAATTCACACATAAAATATCTTTAACATTTCAGTTGATGACTCAGTGACTAAATTTACTTAGTTATTAATTTTCTAGAAAGTTTTTAAGATAGCAAGCTACATATTTAGGAAACCTAGATATGAAGGAAAAAGCATGTTTCCAATAGGAAAGCAATAAATATGAGATTAACAAAAACTAAGTGTTTAGACAGTTTGGATAAGATAACTCAGCAGTAAATCAGACGAAGAACTATTCAATGAAAATGTTTTAGCTAACAAAGGAAAAACAAAATTAGATATCTTACCTGAATTTCAAATACTTCATCTTCAGTAGCGAGTATTCGGAAATCATTGTTTGCAAATACAAGCCTAGATTGTGTTGAAGATGAAGGTTGAGAGTTAAAGTTTGATGTTAATTGTAGTAAATCTTGGGCAGTATTAGGTCCTAGCAACCTATAAAATAAGCATATTTTAATTGTAAATTTATTTTCATGAAAAAAAAAAAATCATACATATAAATTAATATAGTAATTTTAACAATAACAATCAAGTAATGAAATATTGGATTTTTAAATCAAAATCACAAATTCTACAAGCAAAACATAATGGTAAACATACATTTATCTTTTGTTTCATTACAGATATAGAATTAAATATTATAAATCTATGCCAAATTAAAGATTTCAGTACTAAAAAAATTAAATATAATATCATCTGGCAATCAAAAATGCAACACAAACATGAAATTGCTAACTGCAATTGCATAAATTACTACACACGTACTTTCTACAACAAAATAAACAAATGATATTTCAATTTCAAAAAGTTCATATATTATAGATAGTTGCAGCAGCATAAGTTATGTAAACATAACTTTTCTATTATGATGAAATGGAATTGCTTTCTCATGTATTTACAACTTAAGTCTAATTTAAGATAATTTCAATATGTGCCAAAAAGCAGTAACAATATTTTTAATTATCTAAGTTTTCTAATTATTTTAACTTATCTCAGTTTTAAAAAGAGGAATCAAAAGCAACTTATTGGAGATAACTTTTCAAAGAAAAAGCATGCCACAAATTATCATACAACAGCCAACCAAATACAGAATCAGAAAATACGAAGCTGCTGTAATTTAACCCATTCCACTGCAACACACAAAGATCAGTAAATAGCTCACATGACACTAGCAGATCACTGTGATATCAGAAACCACACTGCAATAAATATGACCTGTTGCACTACTATCTGCAAATGTATGAATAATTCTATCTGTGAATGACAAAAATTTAAATATAATTAATTAAATGTTAAACCTCTGTAATATCACAGGTGGATTTGGATGTCTTCTACTGGAATTTCCATTAGGTGAAGCATACATATGCCAAGTATGTCCTCCTATATTTGCACGATAACCTCTTTGCCTTCTATGAACTCTAGGTTGTGAGGAACATGGAGAATCACCATGTCTGACTAACAATGGATGAACAGTAGTAACAGATCTTGGAGCAGGAGGAACTGTTGGAGCTATAAATTAGGTAAAATAAAAGATAAATTGAGAATCTTAAGATAAAAAAAAAAAACTTTTCAGTAAGTTATGATTACCAGAAATTTTAAGAAGTTTAAATGCATAGCACATTTTCATGAACTGAAAATAATTCTCAAAAAAATAATAATAATAATAATAATTCTTGCAATTTTTAACACAAAAATAAGAAACCAAAATAAACAAATCTTTTACCATTTCCATTGTTAACTTGTTAGACAATGAATTAATATTTATACTGTTGACATTTTATATTATTAGAGGCTTCTATAAATTTGACTCAAAATATTTATGCAAATAAAAAAATATTTAAAACAAATAAGCATTTTTGAACACAATTTAATAAACACAATTTGATTGCCTTGAGCATCATTTACAACATAAAATTCTCCCTAGAAAAATGTAATGTGACATGAACTAGAAAAAGATAATGAATAATATAAAAAAGAAATTTACTCACATTTTTAAAATAAAAGATCAGATATTACAAGCAATTGATTGTAGTTACCATATAATGTTCAAAAAAGTTAGTATGCTGACAATTTTAAATATGTATTGCAAGACTAAATTCATTTTTAAGAACTATACAAACTACTTGAAATATTTAAAAAAAAACATTTGCAATTTGTCAATAAGGAGATTGAGTCTAATCTAATTATAAAGAATTATAATAAATATAAAATTTATAAATTACCAGGCGTTTCATTTCCACTGTTAGTTTCGTCAGTTACAACAGGAATTTGGAAAGTACGAACTGCATCAGTACCACCAAAAATAACTGATGAGCCACCTAGATAGTAATTACACTTTATTAACACGGTTAAATGTTAACATACATGAACATCATAGGATATTGAAAATTTTTTGAAACCTATATCAATTGAACACTGTTACATACTGCACTTATTGTTACCCCTTTAAGCATTAAAGAAAATATAATGAAATCTGATGTTAAAGGATGTCATGTTTATAAGGAAAAAGATTATTTAAACCCTTTTTTCTTACCAGATGATGGAAACACTTCTTCCAATTGAAAAAATAGGCTGTCATCACGATCTTGAACACGAAAAAAATCCAAAGCTGCAAAATCTTCACCAACTTCAAATCGAGATGGCTGGGGGAAAAAAAACATTATCTACAATGAACAATTAAATTAAGAGATATTTGTTAAGCTTAGGGTGACAAATAAACCGGAACAACTGTCAGATATATTTATATATAAAATTGTATTTTAAGATGATTTTCACAATGTTCTTTTTATTAAGTTAGCAGATACCGTTTTATTTGTTAAATTTTACACTGGAAATTGAGGTTAAAGTTGACCAACTGATTTCTTCAGCCTAATATCCATAAAAAAATCAATATAACCTAACTAAAAAGTATTTTAATTGCAATGAAATGATTTTAAAAGGTTGGAGTGAAAGCTTCCAGTTTTTATAATAAGGCAAAATTGTTTACTTTGCCAAAATATGAATTAATATCACATATTGAAGATGAGAGAGCTACTGATATATTAACTTGCAATTAATATTCTTTTATGTTCAGTGTTATAACATTAGAGCTTATGTATTGTCAGTTTTAGAGCAACACCTTCAACTAAGATATATATTTAGTTTTATTTTTCCACAATAAAAAAATTACGACTTGAATCCTCTGTAATAAATTCTATGTAAAGTCACAAAATACTTAAAATTTTCATTGTAAATGATATTCCCGAAATTCTTGAAATAAACCTTCAAAACTGATTTTTTTACATCTAATTTAAGAGATCATAACAAAACTGACATAAATGCTATCTTAAAATTTTCTTACCAATGAAATTGTCAGGGAATAGACGTTAATATAAACATAATTTTTTTTCACTTGAAATTTCAATATTTTAAAAATTCCCCTTGTGTCACACAAACATATGTAAACATTTATATTTATATTAATATATATAATAATATTATAATACATTTGCATATATTTCAATATATATATTTCACATACACATTTAAATACAAGCAATTGCCAATATCTAAATCTATATATATGAAAATATTTATCTATAAAGGATGCATTATACATATAAATGAGAAAGTGATATGAGAGCAATGGAAAAAGTAAATATAACAAAACAAGTCACTCACGGTTTTCCCTCAGTTGAGGGGATAGTGCAAATAATCCCCGATAAAAAGAAAAAAATTAAAAAATAAGGCTAAATTTTTATTACTTATATTGTATAACACAAAGTGAAATTATGGAACAACCCCAAATAACAAATTCTCTCTATTGTCATTCCTGCTGAACGAAATCTTCATTTCATGATCGTTTGCAGCATTTATTATGCACAAATGTTGTTAACTGTATTTAAATAAAATATTCAATCCTATTAACTATACTTATGCGCATTTAGAAATACATATTTGATGTAAATTTCATGCATCGTTTTGTTCTTTTGGAGTAGAATATCAGTGCTCTAACTTTCACATCCTGTTAATGGAGTTGCTCATAATGATAACTTATTCGTGAAACTTGTTATTCCTCATTGAAAATTTCAATGCATGAGGTACTAACATGGTACTTAGCATACATTAACTTGAAAGTTGTCTCTAAATTATTATACATAGACACAATATCTATATTATATCATATACTTATCCTGAAATGCAAAACAGTAAAATGAATTTTCTGGCCTCTTAAAAACTACTAAAATAAATGGTTAGAAGTATAAGCAAATAGCAAAGTAGAAATCTATTAGAAATAAAATTTGTGTATAATTACAGTAAGACCCCGGTTAACGCTGTTTCATTTAGCGCTCTTTAATTTCAACCCAGGGATTCCATAAAATCGCTCACAGCATACGGGGATTCCCCGAAATATTATCCAGCAATAGGTTTCAAATACATATCCGAAAGAGTGTACTTGTGTTTCTTGTTTGGTGCGGTATTGTAGACATATTTTTATTATTGGAAACATTTGTTGACATTATTGTAAGTAGGTATTAATTTACATATTTAATACTATATTACAGTGTCAAATATTTTGATCTTTAGTTTTTACTATGGGTGATAATGAAAAAGAAAAGAAAGCAACCAGAAAAAGCATTTCACTCAAATCTAAAATGGAAGTGATTAGAAGATTAGATTCTGGTGAACGTCAAACTCTAATTAGTGCTTCATTGAATTTGCCAACTTCAACAATAACAACCATCATGAAGAATAAAAAAAAATTATTGTCATCGGCAACTACAACTACATCAAGCTCAGCAACTATGATTACCCGTTCTGGAAATAATATCATAGAGGAAATGGAAAAACAACTGTCTATATGGATTGACGACGAAATTGACCGCAATATGCCCTTAAGCCAATCTATCATAATGGAAAAAGCTAGAATTTTTAATTACATTCAGGCTGAGACAATTGACACAAGTGAAAATTTCGTTGCTAGTCAAGGATGGTTTTATGGATTTAAACATCGAAATAACCTTCACAACATAATGATTACAGGAGAAGCAGCAAGTGATGATAAAAAAGTGGCGGCTGAATTTCCCACGATATTAAAAACAATAATTGAAGTAGGAAACTTTCCTCCAGAATTGGTTTTTAATGTTGATGAAACATGCTTGTTTTGGAAAAGAATGCCGAAACGAACATTTCTATCCCGTGAAGAGAAACGGGCACCAGGATTTAAAGCTGCAAAAGATTGCTTAACCCTTCTACTAGGTGGTAACGCAAGGGAACATTTTTAATTAAAACCATTACTAATTTACATTCCAAAAACCCAAGAACGATGAAAGGCATATCTAAATCAACTTTAAATGTAATTTGGGAGTCCAATAAAAAATCATGTATAACTGCGAAAATTTTCCAGACTTGGTTCACTGAACATTTCTGCCCGTCTGTTAAAAGTTATTGCGAAATTAAAAAATTTGAACAAAAAGCACTTCTGTTAATTCATAATAATCCAAGCCAGCCAACAAATTTATCAGACTTAACAACATGCATTGAAGTCGAAGTTGTTTTCTTGCCGCCTAACACAACTGCCTTAATTCAACCAATGGACCAAGGCGTTATATCAAATTTTAAGGCTTATTACTTGTGGCGAACCTTTAAGCAAATGTTTGAAAAAAGAGACAGATAAGAGAACCAGTCCTTAAGAGAATTTTGGAAAAAATACATCATGGATGCTGTAGAAAACATAGGCCTTTCTTAAAATGAGGTAACAGAAAGACCTTTGAAAGGAATATGGAAGAATATTTGGCCGGATTTAAGAAAGAGCGATGGCGTTGGACACTGTCGATGTGGATGAAATAGTGAAAGAGATAGTGAAATTAACGAAGCAAACCGGTTTTGAAGGGGTAAATGTGGAAGATGTCGAAGAAAAAATTCAAGAAGCAGCGGCTAGTCTAATGATGAGCTCAAGGATTTAACTGAACAAGAAGAAGAAAAAAATTGTTGACAGCAGTGATTAAGATGAGCAAAAAGAAATTTCGATGGCGTTTGTAAAAAGGAGTTTCTCTACCATAACTAAAATAATGGATCAATTCATTGAAAATGATCCGGAATTTGACATGAGCTCAAAAGTAAGACGAGGTGTTAGAGATGATCTATCCGGTTAAGAAGAACTTTTAAGAGAACAACACAAAAGAAAAAGGCAAACAACATTAGATGCTTTTGTCACAAAAAGGCAAAACACTAGAAACGCGGAAGGCTAACTAAATATGACTGACTTTGAATTTTATTTGTTTTTTTTTAAGAATATTAGTTTTGTTATTTATATTTTGTTTTTATTTTTGCAAGAAATAATAATGTGGTATTAATTTGGGCTTTAACCCCTTCGCGACGGGTAGCGCAAACGCACGCTTATCGCGGAGGTCGGCAGTGGATGACGCGAGCGTCTGTCAAGGGCCGGGGGCTTCTTTGCTATTAAGTCTAAATCCATGAAATTTCCATAGTATCAACGCCAGATTCTTTATGATCAGAATATATAATAGCATCACTATCACTACTATCAGAATCTGATCCGCAAACCGAAATACCCAATGCCTTAACGATAATAAAACTTCTCTACTTACAACAATCTACCACGTGAAATTTAAAGAGATGTCATAAAGCATGCCATTCGGGAACATTTGTTTCGCCTTTTGTTTATATAATCAAAAACACGCGTTATATGTGAGTCATGCTTCTCTCATTTCGAGTAGGTCTAATGTACATGTATCTGAAACCATATGGGCATACAATGCCATCTTGGGCCAGAAATTATAGTTTCTAAAATGTTGCAGGACACTGGCACAAATACATGACAGTCGGGGCTAAATGGGAAAACGCTCTGGCACGTCCTCGTGTCGGCCGGGAAGTGAGTGTGTTTGTTGCTGACACGTAGACGTGACAGTCGGTGCGAAGGGGTTAAGAAATAAATGTTTGATTTTTATTAAAAAAACATACATTTAATACCTAACCAATTTCCTAGCCATCTTCCCTATACCCCAATATTTACAAGTAAAGATAGCCTCGTTTAGTGCTGTTTCGCATTACGCTCTACTTTGATGGAACGTATCCCCCGCGTCTTACTGAATTTGTAAATACCTACAAGTAAAGCTTATACTAAAGAAAAAGCAGCATGAAAAAATTCATTAACATACAGACATTCATATTTTAAAATTAGTTCAGACCAGAAATTTGCTTAAAACTTTTATATACAAGTGCAATTTCTTCTTTAAAATATTTTCTAATGGTGGAATTTCTTTAAATTTTCACATAACATGTTATTGATTAAACTTAATGACCCAGAAGAGTATTCATCATGTTAAAGTCTCAATGTGTTATTTCAGATTTCTTATTCTTAGCAGAAGAAATTTGTGAAAAATAGTTTTTTACATTTATAAGTAAATCGGGACTCTATAATGCTTAAATAACTTCATCCCGAGTTCAAAAACTGTATTTGAGAAAGATACATAGACAATTTCTCTTATCAATCCATTATTGCAATTCCTTTTTTTTTTTTTTTTTTTTTTTTTTCTATTTTGGATTTTGAAAACAATTTAATTCTTACTATTTTCAAGAACAATATTATAAATACGCTTTATTATATACTTAAAATAGATTCTTATGTTCTAATGGGCAGTATGTTTGAAAATACCTATTCAAGAGAAATATTAAAATAAATTTCTTAAGATGGCAATTAAAATTGTTGAACACACATAAAAAATTTTGTTCTAGGTAATTAACTGGAACATTAACACAAGGTATTCCAAGTTCATCACAATTTATTCTAAATACTTACACATGCAGACTTTTGTTAAAGTTCTTTTTTAAAAAAAATTATCGATTAGGGATAAACATGCAATATTTAATATGCTTTCAACGTTTTTAAAAATTGTTTAAACAATTTAACCTGCAAATGATAAAAAATTAAAAAGATTTTTAGTGGATTTACGATTTGGATTTTTCAAATCAAGTAGAAAAACCATTTAAAAGAACTTTTATATTGTATGACTGAACTACTTGATTTAGTGTGTAAAATAAACACAAAAACATTATATATTCAAGAAATTTAAAGAGCAATGAAATGTTAGAATGCGAAACTAACATAAGAAACTTTGAATATAAATAGCTTCGCATGACAATAGAAAACCAATATGGTTCAAACACCAAGAAATTTTCAAGATCAAAATTAGGACTATTTTGAGGTTCCATACATATTTCTTAATATTCCTAAAAGCAACACTATTTTTTAGATAAAAATCTTCAAAACAGGAAAAAAAGACACAAAAAGAATATGGAAAAGTTATGTTCTATAAACATATACATCAACTGTAAACTTAACTATGAAAAATTTTATAAAATTAAAGCATTTTTGAAATTTTTAAATATTTTGTGGAATGTTCAACGGGCATTTTTTAAAAATTACATATTCAGTTTGCATCTTAGAAAAATGAATACTTTTTCCCAACATCTATTTTTCAAGGTGGAATAAAAATGTGAAAATATTTTAACTATTGCAGTTTATTTAAATTATGCCTATATATTTTTCATAAGGTATATTTACATTTTAATTTTCCTTTTTTTAGGATTTAAAATATATAAGCAATTCTGCAATTAAAATTATAATCATCATTGTTAAATTATGGCATAACAAGTTAATAAATTTCAAGCAAATTATATAAAGCAAGCTTAAAATTAATTACATCCTCATCATCGTCATCATCATCTGCATCTTCAACTCTTTCATCACGATCAGCATCATCTTCACTATGGCTATGCCCCGATTCAGAATTGCTTTCAGAATCACTACTTTCTTGTTGATCATCTACAAATAAATAAAAAATATTTACACTATCATGACAAAATCAATTTATAGGAATTATTGTTTATTAGAATACTTTAATAAAAACTAAACACAGATGCATGAAGGTGAACGAATAAGGCATACGGTGATGTCATGTTTTCATGACCGAAGGCCATGGGGTTGCTCTATATACATAACCAAAAATATACATCTATTAACTATACATTGAAATAGCATTAAGATAATACAATTGCAATACTAATTTATTCGTCCTTGAATTAGAAGAAATAGGTTACATGGAAGAAAAAGTATGTATAAATTTTTAAATAATTTGGTTTGTCAAAGGTATTTTATGAATAAAAGTTCATAATCGTAAAAAAATATTGCACTTAAAATATAAAGACAAAGAATATTTAATGCTTCAAATACAACATAACAATAATAATCTTTTAAAGCATTGTATCATTCTGTATAGCACACTTTTTACTGGGTCCTCTAACTTATTCCATGTATTTAAAAAAAATACTTTTGAAATTGAATAATCACCTTCTTACGTGCATATAGAGCCTTAAAATTTTCAATTACAATTAAATACTCATGTGAAGTCTCTCTTCATTCAGTTGAAACATTATATGTGGAAAGATGCTCTGCTTCACTAGAGTATAAAATTTAAACTGTATCAGATAATATGTTAACAGATATGTTGTTCTAACACTTATTTATACATTTTAAAGTTAATATTCTTTAAATGTATCTACCTCAATATTCTATTTATGGAAATTCCATCCAAAAATTCATTAGGCCCTAATTTAAAACGACAAAACTAAACTTCATGCAGTAAAGAATAGAATCAAGCATTATCTAAATGATATGCTTTCACTCAATAAAAAAAAAGTTTTTTGAATTAATATTCTACTTTATCCATTGAATAACTACTTGTTTGCACGAGAATTTATAAAGCTTTGTTGAATGGGATTTTTCACAAATTCTGTTAAATTAATAATTTAATTAGAAATTTTTATGATATTCACTAGCAACAAATACAATTTATCTAGAAAAATATTCCTTTTCAAAACAAAAAATGAATAATATGTCTTTGCTCATTTATATTTTCAACAGTATGGTTAGATTGTTTTATCCCTGCAAATGTCTTTGGAACACACAAATCCGAACAAAGTAAATTCCATATTTTTGAAATTCAAATTTTCTTTAATTTAGTTACAGGCAGTATTATTAAAATGAATGCAAATATTTTTTTATTAAGTTACTTTATGCAATATTTTTAGAGAAAACTCTTAAACTGCTGAATATTAATTAATTTATTTAAATTTAAAAATATGTATTACTTCAATAGAAACAATAATTTAATACATAACAATTATAAAACTTATTCATAATCTCCCTGCATCATCATAAATATACCCTACCATGGACTTGATCATTGAATGAAGCAGAACGCCTTCCACCAATGGAGTTTCGAGAATGATCCTCCATTTCTATAGTAACATTTATTTCTCGCTCAGCAGATGCAGAACCTAGAATAAACAAAAAGTTTTAATAAAAATGTCAAACATTTGAGAATAGAAAAATTATACAACAAGGGAGCTTCTATTATTAAAACACTGTAAGCAATGAATAATTTGATAAATTTTGGAAGTTATGAGAAAAAACGCAATAAATGTTTTACAGAAAATACTTTATAATACAAAATATGTATGATTTATTTATATATATATATATATATATATATATATATATATATATATATAATATGAGTAAGTAAAATATAAGTAAGAAAAATATTAGATATCATGCTCATATGAAAATAAGTCATTTTAATTTCACGTGTTAATTTTAGAAATTTGCAGGATTTGAAAATTTTAATTGAATTTAATACAGGCTTTATTAATTACAATACTAAATATTTGTGACATCAGACATTCGTGGTGATTAGTTGAAAGTG
The DNA here is from genome assembly GCA_026290005.1 of Latrodectus geometricus. Classification (NCBI taxonomy): domain Eukaryota; kingdom Metazoa; phylum Arthropoda; class Arachnida; order Araneae; family Theridiidae; genus Latrodectus; species Latrodectus geometricus. The sequence continues at coordinate 1,035,585 of JAPDSC010116945.1, forward strand.
AGGTGGAGACTAATATTTGGCAACCTTATTTCTGGTTTGAAGAAAAACTAAAAAAAAGGGAGAAAGGCTTTTCCTTTTCTTATTGCTCAGAAAGCAATAGACAAGAAAAAGTATGATCTACAGAAAGAAAATTTACTGAAAAGTTTTATAAACTTTATTTAATAAAGTTTTAGGAAATATTTTTAATAAGTACATTTTAAGACATTTTTTAATTATTTATTTATTTTTTTAAAACAGGAATTACTGGACAACTGCAACTCCTGAGTTTCACTTTAAAGTCACTGTTTTGAAATCATTTGTTATTATTGTATATAATTTAAACTTAATTCCGAACCATTGCAAACTTTGTTGTCAAAGATGGGAGAAGAACCAACACGTTGTTTGGCATGAGTGAACTATTCAGCTGCCAGCACAGCATATTATTGATGAAATAATATATAAAAACAATGGAAGAATGATAAAGGGAAAGCCAAGCATCTACTTACATAACAAATATAACATAAAATCTACCATTCAATTCAGTCAACAATTTGAGTTGGTTGGTATGTTAATTACATTATATTCATTTTTGCATATCATGGCTAATAAGATTTTAGAATTTCCAAAATTTTTCAATTTTATTTTTAACAAATTATGTACCATTTCTGGAGGGGGAAAAAAAAAAAAAAAAAAAAAAAAAAAAAAAAAAAAAACTAAATTTAATAAGTGGTTTTATACCATCTTACTTTTGTTTCAGTTTTCAGGAGAACAACTTAAACAAATTTAATCAATTAAATAGAAATATATATTTCTCTTTCACATACTTCACCAGTTTTTAAGCTTAGAAAAATAAAAATTTGTTCCATTAAATTGAATCTAAGAAACTAATATTTTTTAACGCAGATTTATATATTGTTATGAATCACTGTGTAATAGCTGTTATCAAAAAGACAAATGTGATTAATTACCATGGTGCTCTTGACTTGTTGAATGTTCATGCCTATCAAGGATTTCATTCATTAAACCTTCAAGTGTTGGATCCATCTGAAACAGAATATAAATTATATTACAAATTTTCCAGCAAAATAATAAACATCATTAAAAAAATTTTATTTAGCAAATGCTTTAAGAATAAAGTACTTGACTTACTGAAATATCACGTGATGGGGCATCATTTCCACGATATGGTAGTGAAACATCAGCTACAGAGAAAAACCACAATTTTATACACAATAATTAAAATTTTATTTACAGCTAAATCACATCTAAAAATTCTAGTACTAAGAATATGATATTGAATCTGGATGAGTACTTTTTTACATGTTCTATGTTATTTTTCATCTTTCACAACACAAAACAGAAAAATGAAAATAAAAATTTTACATAAATTTATTTTCTATAATAAGATTTTCTAATGATTCAATGTTGTAAGTGATGAAAAATCAGTTGTCATAACAAATAGAAATTTATTATGGATAACTTTATACAGGTTATATATAAAGCAATAAAAATTCTTAAATATTACCACTGCAACGTGCACTTCCATCTTCCTCCATTGATTCTGGAACTGAATCTCTTACTTGGACAACTGATGAAAGACTTTTCTCTTTAGATTTGTTAGCTCCATGATTAGAAGGTAAATTGACTATTCTTGATAAAGTTTCTAATGGTTTAAGAGCACTGTTTACAGTTGTTGCCATATGAGGGCTAGACAAATCCAAATAATGTGGAATTCTTGCTAAGTCAACAACAATACCTTTCCTAAGTAAAATTCTTACAATATTGTTCATGCTAAAAGAAAGAAATTTAACGATTACTTAATATACATTATTCTTAATATCACATGAAAAGGTATTTCATTTAATATAAATATATTAATAAATAAAGAGTATAATAAATAAAAATTATCATCCAGAAAAAACGATTTTTGAGAACTACAAGGAATATATCACTCAAAATTCAAGAAAACTTTTCCTCAATTTACTTTGATATTTATAGATAAGCATAACACACTCTTCATATAATTATAAAAAAATAAAATAGGATATATTCCAGAGCAGGGAAATATGTTATATTCAATGTTTTCTTTTTTAACTATTTCATGAGGAATGATATGCATATAGTCATGCACAAATAGCATACGCATCTTTAAAGAATCAGGAGAAGGAATTTAAGCAGAAGCTATTTTTTATTGTCACTTTATCCAATATATTAAATTTTATATCCTGACATTCAGTTCTTTTATTTATGTCATTAATCAAAGTTATTGACTTTTGTTGTAATTAACATTATTTCATGATATATGGTGTAAACTTATTTAGTAAAGCCTAGATATAACAATACAATAGACAGGAAAGATTACTATTCAGACATGATATATTGACATGATAGAAAATCTTATCTATGACATAAATAAGAGTCACAATTCTTTTTCTACAATATAACATTCTACAAAGCAGAATGATATTTTGACATACAGAAATACAATTTATGATAGCAATTTATGATTCCTTGGGATTTGATAATTTTAGTAACAAATTTTTATTTTTTGTTTCATTTTTATTATTATTTTAAAAGTCAATCCAAATACTAAAATTTAAAAGTTTAACTTTTTTTTTTATGTCAGATTAAGAAATGCAAAACAACTGTCTTGCCCTTCAACTTGCCTTAAATAAAATAGAAAGGAAGCCTTAAGAAAACCAAAGGAAATTCATGTTTGAGAAAAGTGGTATAAACAAGTAATTGAAAAACCCAAAAAAATAATATTTGAACAATGATAGAAGTTTTTCGAGTGCAGTTTTGTTACTTCTAGTTGGACAATAACAATTGATTATTTTGATAATATTAAAACTGATTATTTTGTTGTTATATGCAAAATCAAAAAGCAGATCAAAAAATAAAGCATTCAGGCAGCACAAATTACCATTTTATAAAATCAAAGATCTCTTTATTCATAAATAAATCAAAAATCAGTGCTAACTCAGATAGTGTTTATCCATAGTGGATATAGCCTTGATGCATCCTCGCTATAGACAAGTAATATGGCTTTGTGAAGAATGTAATCCAGACTACCATCCATAAGATATATTAATAATAATACAGAACCAGTGCTTGTGTTACATTCTAAAATCAGACGGGGCAAATTTTAAGTAAAGTCTCAACATTATGGACGTATGTTCCAAAATACAGAAGATAAAATCATTCTTGTTCAAAGCTTAACATACAAATAAGTTACTTGTTACACACACACATGTTACAGGTGGCCACTGACAGATAAGCATATAAAAAGCAAAGCATATTAAAATAGCAATTATGCATGCTTGCCCACTGCTCAACAAGACAATTAAGATTGCTCAGAGAAGGACTCAATGCTGCATACTAATTCGGTCAGCTTATCAAATTTTAATTACTTCTAAAAGCACTTGAAACTCTTCTTTGAAAAATATTTACAACACATTTGCTAATTCAACCTTATCAATAACAAAATTGGATACCAAAGTAATATAAAAACACATACTATCAGGAAATTCAATTTACTTACAGGATACAATGTAGACTGATTCCTATAAAATTAGATTTAACAGTTTAATATAAAAATTCTTTTTACTTAGAACCTGTTGCAAAAAATACGCAACTCTTACATTGGAAATATATATATATATAAACATTTGTAATGTAAAATATAATCGTTTATGACCGTGACATTTGTAATGAAAAGACCGTGTTTTCCATATTCATTAAGGAATGTTGAATACAAACATATTATGCAATGAAAATAAGAACAAAAAATTAAAATAAATTGCATATACTAACGTTGCTGTTTGAGATCTTAAAGCACAACCTCCAAGTTGATTCTGTGATGAGGTAGTAGGGCAAGATTCAATGATTGTACTTATTAATCCTGTGAGAGCTTGAACACGAGCATGTTTCTCAGAGCTTTCAGGAAGAGATAAACCTCGAAGAAGAGCTAATCGAACCTATATTAATCAATGTAAGATAATTAGAAAGAAAGAAGATGCTACATTTAAGTTATTAGCAATTAATTATTACAAAATTATACACAATTTATGGTTAATTAAAATTTTACTTTCTCTAAGACAATCAGGTATTCTATTATTAAAAACAAATTAGAATATCTGATAAGTAAAACAAAATTTTGGCAGTATTTAAATTTGATAAGATTTTACAGGCAAAAGATCTTCACTTAGGATAAGCTGCATCGAATACCAAGTATTCCGTGGCAAAACTAAATAGTTGAGTAATTATTTGATAAATACTAATTGAAAATGTTAATAGAATAGGCTAATTTATAAAATAATATCTAAAAATAAATTAATGAAAGCCATAAAAATGAGGCGGTTTAAGATAACTCCACAGTGTCTCTCCAAGAACCATGATAGTTCCATGAAATTATTCTACCCTTTGAAACAGTCTGAAAAGTACAGGAGCAGTCAATTTCTATATCTGTTTTAGAAAATATATCAATTTTAATTTAAAGATTTTTTTTTTAAATTATTACATCATCAGTGTCAGATTCATTAGAAGCTGGTTCAGTTTTTTTTTTTTTAGCTTCTGAAGACTAAGTTGAAAGTGGAGTGGCTATTGGTAAACAACTTTTCTTTGATGGATGGTTGTTCATTTTAGGTTCTATTTGGAAAGTTGAAGAATAAAAGACACCAACATTAGGCGTTCTGTTTTTAATTATTTGTTTCTGAGTAATATTCTACTTTACCTCTACTGCAATTATTTTTTTTCTAGGGTACCTACAGGACAAGATTCAGAAAATACAGCAAGTGAACAAAAACAATTACAACATTTGAAAGCAAACTGTATATAATGTTAGAAGCATGATTTGCATGTTATAAAAACTAGAACAAAATGGTATAAGTGAAAAACAAATAAATTAGATATAGCAAAAATTTATGTCACTAAAATTATTATTTTTGTCCTAGTATAAAACTAGTAGTTTACATAGTTAATTTATATTTTGGGGATTCATTATTTAAAGCAGGGGTGGCCAAATTTTTGGGATCCGGGGTCTACTCCACATTTAAAAAATCGAAGGCGGTCTACCAAAGGCAGAGCTAAATTAAGGTACATACTTATTTTCGGTAGCAAGAAAAAATGATAAATTATGTAATTTTTCTAAAAAAAACTTAATATTAATATTTTTTGTTTTAAATGGCAGGCAACATTGAGTAATTGACCTATTTGCCGCAATAAGGACGGAAACTGCAACTCATTTTATCGTTTCCCGGGGGGCACCTGTGAACCAAGTCACAAAGGTACTAGTAGCATCGTCCACGCCACAACACCACAAACCCGTTTATAAGGCGGGCCACATTCATCCATCAACTGAGGGAAGGACAAGAAACACGGAGAAAGAGAATGTAAGAATGAAAGAGTATGCCGGGATTCGAACCCATGTCCTCACTATCCATAGTCAGGTAATCAAACCACCAGACAGGGTGGACGACAATTAATATTAATACTTTCAAAATAAAAATTTACTGACGAAAATAATCAGAGTATTCATATATCAAAAATTTATCATCCTATTCACTTCGTTTAGTTGAAATTTGGTACTGTATATCTGTGGCAAGTTTATCATATTGTGGCTGGTACTAGCTTATTGCAATGCATAAACAAATTAAATGTTCATCTGTTAAATTCGACCAATGTTTGTTTTTCATTCATGGTTGTAAAAGCAGATTCGCAAAGATACCTTGATCCAAAGTATGATTTCAAATAGAAAATCAATTTGTAAATATTCGGAAACGTTTCTTCAGAAATTAATTTCCAAAAATCAATATCGCTAAATATGCTCTGGATTTAAGAAATATATCGCTCATCTTAATTTAATAATTTCTTCCTCGACCGTGACTGATGTGATATCTATTAAATGTCCTATTTTTTCAGATACCCCATCAATGTTGACATAATCATTAAATGGAAATATCATAAAATTGAGTATTTCCTTCAACCTAATTAAGTCAGTGAATCTTCTTCCAAATTTTTCAAACAAAACAAGTAAGTATTAAGCGAAATCTTTAAAGTCTCGGTTTGGATTATGGAAGCACTCTTCCTCTATGTTTTTGAAGTTTCTCAATTCATGTTTTCTGAATTGAGATGTATACCTTTCTATAGTCTTTTTGAATGCTTTAATCACGCTCATCATGTCCGTTTTAGGTTTTAAATCGTAAACCTTTAATCACAAATATTTGCAGTTTGTTTTGGGTTTCAAAGCGTAGAATGTAGTAAATTTTTATTTTAAATAATTCATTGATTCTATGTCATAAGACTTAAATTAAATTGTTAATATCCGTGGTCATTATCGGGATGGTCGCATGGACTACCTAAAATGTCTTCGCAATCGACTGGTAGACCGCGGTCGACATCTCGGCCGCCCGATTCAAGGGATAAAAAGTTATAAAATTATAAAATTCCAAAATGTGTAAGTATGAATTTTAAAGAATTGTGCAAATTTTTTTAAACAAATTTGTAGAAAGAAAGTAGAATACAAAGAATAAGAAAAAATATTTTTATAATTACAAAATTTTTATAATTAAAATTAGGCTGCAAATAAAATTTATTGACATTGAATGTATTTCAAATAGAAGTGTTTCATTTATTTGCTGCTTAGTGGTGATTTTTCCATATGAAAGCAAATTAGAAATGAACCTACAATTGAAATCGATTCCAAACCACAAACATCCAGGCTTAGATAAGATTCAAACTTATAAACCAAACACACTGATTTAGAATAGAAGAGACATTTAACGGCATTTGAATAATATATAAGTTGTTGTTGTCGTGTGCGAGCCAGGCTGGCAATATGGGGTGCGCTGCTCCACTTTTCCAACTGAACCATATTCAGTGTGGAGTCCGACTTCCACAGTACACACATAACATAGGTACCTGTTTATAGGGTAGGCAACCATTCACACACAAAGAAAGGACAAAGACAAGAAAGAGAGAGAGAGAGTACATCCATGCCCGAACCAGGATTCGAACCAGGTCCCACCCATCTGTAGTCAGGTACGCTAACCACTAGAGAGGTTGGGCAGCAATATATAAGTATATTATAAATATAGACATAACATTTTAGGAAAAGCAGTTGAAAACTTATATATACCTCATTAACAAGAGTTGTCTGTGCTTCAACAGAATGATTACAAGAAGCTATAGCTGCTATCAACACCCTTGCTAAAGCAGGTGTTTCCTTATCACCAGCTGTTTGATTATTATGAAGTAAATTATCTAAGATGAATGCTAGGGCTGTACAATCCTTAAATAATAAAAAAAAGAGAAATATAATGTAAAATTTTTCAGAAAACTGTTTTCATATAAAAACAATGATAAGAAGTTTCATATTTATTCATAAGTATAATTTTAAAAAATATCTAAGACATTAAGCAATACATCAAAGAAATGACTTATTAGAAAAGTAATTTTTAAATTTAAATACTTTTAATAATTAAAATAAAAATTACACTGCGTAAAAATGTATAATGAAATATATTATAAGAGCAAAAATTTTAACAGAATTTAATCATTTTGAGTCAAAAAAGTAGTACATTATCAATTCAACAGTTATTACTTTTTTAGCCTTGGCTATTTCAGCAATTACCTCAAACCATTGGCAAGAGCTTTCTTGCATTAAACCGCACGTTAAGTGGAAAATATTTTGTGCAGTCAGCTGTGAAATGCAAGCTGTGTAGGCAATGAATCCTGTACCACATTGAAGATGTGGTTTTGCATGGTCTGGTAGCTCACACATTGTTGTGCATTAAATTGACAGGTATTTAGTCAATTTAATGGTCGATGTTCTATTCAATCTAAGCTTTAGTGCAATACTTCACCACATGAAATTGATAATCATTTTGTTCATCCATACACAACTGTCCATGGTTATTGACTTTAATAGTGCTCATATTAAATAACTCAATATCTTAATCTCTTGACACAACAGTACATAAAAATCAGAATAGGCAATACATGGGGAAAGGAGTGACCCATTCATTATGCCCTGATGAACTGGCTAACATCAATGTTTAGATGTGTAGTCTAAACAACTCTGTTTTTTACTATTATTGACAGCATGTGAACAACACTCATCTTGAGAATTCTTCACTGTTTAACAGAAGCCACTGTGTAATATGGCAAATGAATTCATGAAAATATTGAATAATTTATTTTGAACTATATACTTCATAATATATGAAGTTACCAGAAACAGAGCTTGTGTTAGGATTCTGGTATACTATCAAAATGAACATCAAAATTAAAAAGGTACAATTAATTAGAATTAGCCAGGTAAAATTAGTTAGAATTGTGAATAAAGAATTTGAATTTATTGTTTATTTTTTCCATAATAGAATATGAAACTAAATATTTTTAATTAATATACAGACTAGGAACTAGAAATTAATGATTGCTTAAAACTTAATTGTGTTTAGAAAGACCTATGAAAAATAAAGAAATTAAAATATTTATTTTTACTAAGAATAGAATGTGAACTTGAAAATTGATACAAGCAATAAATTTATTGTATAATTACAAGCAAAAGGATAACTAACATGCATAGACACTTAGTGTATTAAGTAATTTCAAAAATATATTTTTAAAATATTCATATGAATAAAAGCCATAATGAGTCATGAATTTCAGAATAAAATTTGCGAAGTGTGTAAGCAAATAAAAAAAATAAAAAAGTTAACAAAATAACTACTGATAAGATTATTTTTTATTTTAATTTATTTTATTTATTTTTTTGAAATAGCAAAAATCAAAGCTTTTATGAGCTATTTTTACTTTTTGAATTCATTAAACAAAACTGCAAAAAAAAAATGTATTAATTAAATGTTAAGTAAAAATACACATTAACTTAACAGCTTAGAAAAAAATTAAGGAATATCACCTCTGTTATAAGTTCAGAATCCCCAGCATGAAAAGAATAATCTGTAATTAATTTTGCACATTGAACATAAGAGCGGACAAGTTCAGCTAATAATCTACAAATGCCAGATTTTCTTATTATAGGGACATTCTTCAATGCGCTAGAATCAATTTTACTGTCTTTGGAATTATCTTTATTAGATTTATCTCGTGGACTATTTAAGGAATCTGTGCTGTCACTGAATCCATCAACATTAGGTATAGTGAGAGGTATTACCTGAAAATAAAGAAAATTTATGATACAGTATATTAGGCACAGTAATTTAAAGTGATTAAAATGAAAACTTGAAAAAAATTCCAGATAACATAATTTTATGGTTTTAAACTCTTTAAAAATCTGACCAGAGAGAATATTTGAATCAATACAATTAAAAATACATAACCTTTAAAAAATTTATACTATTAAATCATACAAAAAACCAACAATTTGATAGCAACATTAAAGAATTACAAAAGAAAATAATGACATAACTTAATGACACTTGAAAGAATTATAGTCAACATTATAAATTGTACGAACTTTCACACTTTCTAAAGACTACATTAAATTCTACATCTAGTCATTAAAATTACAGAAAAAAGATGGCAATAATTTTGACATGTGTCAGTAACAAGACAAGACAGTAGACTTTTACTTGTTTATTAGGTTATAACTCTTTTTATCTACACAAATTTAAGCAGAACAGCCCTATCAATTAAATTTCCAGCTTGACTTATAAAATTGGGGAAAAAACTGATGTGCATACAAACAGTTTTTGAACAAATTCATGTGATTAAGAATTCAATTAAAAATTGTACAGGATTCTTGTACACAAACTACATTCTACTATTACTGCTTAGATCCAATATTATCATACTGGCACAACTGGAGTGATGGTGCACTTAGTCATTGGATACATGTCTTGATCAGATGTTGAATGCATTAACAGAATGAGAATTAAATATGAGAAATCACATATTATATAATATTTGGAAAGAAATTCATATCATGAATATAAATTACTTACTAAGCCATCATCATCATCAGGAAGAAGGTCATTAGCCACAACTTCTTGAACAGGAGATTGTTCGCTACCAGTTGCAATTGTTTCAGAAGCTGCTTCAGTTGAGCCTGTTGCTGAGAATGCATAACAAGTATAAAAATATTATTTATATCCAGAAAGAAATTGTTAACTTCAAATCCTTAATCAATCACAAATCAAAATTTATTTATTTTCTGCATAATGGAAATATTTTCTTACCACCATAAAATATATTTATGAAAAAAATACCATTCTTTAAATAGCGACAGTTTAAATAATTTAATGTTTTTAATTCCTCTTGTTGATACAAATTAGTTAAAAATTTATATCTTTATAATTAATGTACATATAGAAATTAATTGGCTTAAAATGTAATCAGCGATGAAGAACTCTAGAAAAGAAAACATCCATAAATGAAAGTCAAGCTTTATAATCTAAATTAAAACACTTTTCATGCTATAATTTAAGGTTTAAAAAAAGGTAGATGCTAGTTTAAATTGAATTCATAACAGTTATTATATCAAGTGTTTAGGATTATTTAGTTAATTGAAATCATAATCTCTTGGAAACTGACTTTCCCCTTAAGATACTATAGAGCAGAAACATCTAAAATGCACTGTAGATTCAAAAATTTAATATTTTCTCTATATGGTTATATTACTTTAGGGAGAGAAAAAACTTATTTCAAGTACTGATACAAAATTCAATATTTGCATTAAAAATCTGACCATCCAAAATGTTATAAAGGAAAAATTTTAATTTCCTTAACAGAATATTTAACTACAAATTTTTGCAGAAATTATATAAGCATCCACAGCAATAAACGGATAAGCCTAGCAAAAAGGAAAACAATGGAAAGAGAACTGCTGAATAGAGAACAAATATTTGAATTTTTGATGGATTGGAAACTAGAAATGAAATGATTTATACCTTTGACTACAAAATTAACAGTCAGTTAATTTACAGTTAAAAAAACATTACACTGAAAACAATTATTAATGAATTTTCATTTTTTACATTATTTTAGTAAATCAAAGCCTACGTAAACACCTTTCAGAAATTACAGTTAAAGTACTAGAAATAATTTTTTGAATTTAATATTACTGATCATTTTGTATCACAGAAATCATTTGCTAATAAAGCAGTTTGGTCTTTTACCATCTTCTGGCACCTCCACAGGTTTTGCAATAAGTGCATTCAATAGATCATAGATTAGATTGTTTGCCACTTCTCTATCATAAGTATAATCACACTGAGAAGAGTGAGATTTAGATGGACATGATTTCAACATTTGAACAGAGCTGTTGGTGCCAAATCTGCTTTCATCATCATCTAAAATCAAAAGAAAATTCAACTTGATTATTTTATCAAACAATAATTCAAAATGGATATTGAAATATTAAATAAAATATAAATATTCATAACAAATAGCATAATTTTGAATCATCTCTAATACAAGAAATATAAACGAAAATAAATTATAATTACAAAATATAATATTACTAGTTTTTTAAAATTCTAAACTGGAAGTATTATAATAAAAATAATATTTTAAGCATTTACAGCTATAAGAAATTTGTCAGTAGATAATAATTTAATTTGAAATTTTTTTTGGGGGATGGAGGGCTTACATAAGCATTTAAGCTTGAGTTGAGAAACCAATTCATGTTAAGTTGTATTGAAGGCCCAGGATAATAATCTTTGGTTGACAGATTGATCCCTTCCCAAAAGAAATTTAATGCTTATGGTGAAATAACAATATATATGTATATCAGATGTTTGGATTCAGTAACTACCCTGTATAATCTAAAAAGTGAAAAAAAATATTCTGTTGTTTACATTTCTGTAAATCATATTTTCTTGTTACTAAGAACATAAAATGTAAGCAAATTGATTTCACATTCATTCAAAGCAGATTGCATAGACATACTAATTTAGTATTAACAATACTCCCGATGGACTTCAAAAAGTTCTAGAAAACCTAACAAAAAGTATGACATTCATTGAAATTTTTAATATGCATCTCGTTTTTACAATTCAATTTAACAAAATTTTAGATTATTGTAGGATGATCTTATTTAACTTTCTTGCTTTGTTGACATGTTAAAAAATGAAAAGTACATTTCATAAGCATTTACAGTTTTATAATAATGCTCAGTTTGACACATATAAATAATAAAAGAGTATTTTAAAGATTGACACATTCTTATTTTTGGACCTCAGTTAAATTATAGAGAACAGGACTATACTATTTTCTTTATGAGCTCTATGAGTAACTTTAGAAACATCTGCGGACCCAAGTTAAACTTTTGGTATCATTTGGTAGGTATAACTGTTGTTAATTAAAATTTTTGGTATAGCAGACATTATTAGTTGTTATAGTAGAAAGGAGAAATGCGACTTTAATAAAATTCTGAGGACCATATATAAACATATATATATCTAGTTCACAGAAAAGTCTTCAATGAATAAATAACGTTTCTAAATTTAAGTTCCATTTTATTATATATATATATATATATATATATATATATATATATATATATATATCATAACTTGGAACTTAAATTTAAAAACGTTTTTTATACATTGAAGACTTTTCTTTACTTAATTTGATCTTAAAAAGTTATTATAGATCCTAGTGTGATAATGCTCTTGAATCAACACCATTTTCTTTTCTGTCTGATAATTATTCTACATAAAACTATTTACAAATAGCCAGTAAAAATCATCTGCTATGATAAAATAGTTCTTATTTTCAAATGTCAATTCTCTTCTTCAAATATCTAATTTTAGAATAAGCTACCTATGTTATGTATTAACAAATGGTAGGAAATGAGGTTTTAAGTTACACACAAAGAATTTGAAGAAATGAATCCTAACAAGAATAGTTTAGAACCTAAAGAAAAGAACTTTCATATCATCAAAATTCAAAAAAATTTCAGAACACAAATTATCAGCAATTGTTAGCAAATTAAGATTTTCTATTGTTAAAGAATAAGAAGATTCTTAAAGTAGGACTTCATATTATACTTATTTTATGATAAATATCTGTTATCATTCATCCTCTGAAGAGATTTTCTAAAGAATACAAATTTAAAGTTAACAACAGATTATTATTTTATGGTTGGGTTGGGTTTTGTGGCGCAAGGTCCAAAAAAGGACAAGCTGCGCCAATTCTTATTTTATGAAGTTGAAAAAAAAAAACTATTAATTTATACACTACTGGCCATTAAAATTGCTACACCAAGAAGGCTAAATGCTACAGACGTGAAATTTATATGAGAGGAAGAAGGTGCTGTGATATGCAAATGATTAGCTTTTCAGCACATTCAGACATAGCAGGCGCCAGTAGCAACACCTACATTGTGTTTAAATGAGGAAATTGTTCAGCCGGTTCCTCATACGCAAATTGCATTAAACGTTGTTTTCTGGTGAAAAGTTGCTGTGATGCCTCGTGTAAGAAGGAGAAATGCGTACCAGCACGTTTCTGACTTTGATAAAGGTCGGATTGTAGCGTACCGGGATTGTGGTTTATCTTATCGCAGTATTGCTGCTCGGGTCGGTCGAGATACAATGACTGTTAGCAGAAAATGGAATCGATGGGTTCAGGACAGTAATACGGAACGCCATGCGGGATCTCAACAGCCACCTATCACTAGCAGCCGAGAAGACAGGCATATTATCCGCATGGCCGTAATGGATTGTGCAACAACGTCACGAGCCGTGAGTCAAGATACGGGGCCATTTGGAAGACAAGTGTCTGCACGAACAGTTGGACGACGTTTGCAGCAGCATGGACTCTCCGCTCGGAGACCATGGCTGAGGCTTCCCTTGATGCTGCGTCATAGACAAGAGCGTCTTCAATGGTGTGATCAACGACGAACCTGGGCGAACGAATAGAGAGACGTCATCTTTTCAGATGAATCCAGGTTCTGTGTACAGCATCATGATGGTCGCATCCGTGTTTGGCGGCATCATGGTGAATGCACATTGGCAGCGTGCATTCGTCATCGTCATACTGGCCAATCACCCGGCGAGATGGTATGGGGTGCCATTTGATACACATTTCGGTCACCTCTTGTTCGTACTGACGGTGCTTTGAACAGTGCATGTTACATTTCTGGTGTGTTACGACCCGTGGCTCTACCCTTTATTCGAGCCCTGCAAAACCCTACGTTTCAGCAGGATAATGCCCGACCGCATGTTGCCGGTATTGTACGGACCTTCCTTGATACGGAACATGTTCGGCTGTTGCCCTGGCCAGCACGTTCTCCAGATCTTTCAACAATAGAAAACGTCTGCTCAACGGATACCGAGCGACTGGCTCGTCACCAAACGCCAGTCGCTACGGTTGATGAACTGTGGCATCGTGTTGAAGCTGCATGGGCATCTGTACCTGTACATGTAATCCAATCTCTGTTGGACTCAATGCCCAGGCATATAACTGTTGTTATTACTGCCAGAGGTGGTTGTTCTGAATACTGATTTCTCAGGATCTATCCAGCCAAATTTTTTGAGAATTTAATCACTTGTTATTTTTAATATAATATATTTGTCCAATAAATATCATTTTGTTATCTGCATTTCTTCCTGGTGCAGCAATTTTAATGGCCAGTAGTGTACATTGCAAAACTAGTTTATTAACAATTACTAATTTTAAGCTGTATCATATTACCTTAATGTTTAATAAAAAAACACTTTATTAACTTACATTAGAAATAGAATTATAATTATTTTGATTAAAGTATGAAGTGCAACTAAAATTTTATAATTGCTTAACAAAGGTTGACATTTTATACAGTTTCTGAATTAATCACTCCTTTGTTCCAAAAAAATTGAATACTGTTTAAAAATTAAAAAACACTTATTCGAAATTTAAATCTGATACTAAGTAGATACTAATTCTATAAGATGTATATTTATTTTGCAAAATGATTAACATAATTGTGAACAGTCAATTAATATCACGAATTTTTCATTTACAGTATATATATATACAAGGTTGCCCTCATACAACAGGGTTTTGCTATAGCACGATTCGTAAATTGCGGGAACCCTCTTACAACACGGATTCGCAATAACGTGATTCGTAAATTGCAGGAACCCTCCTACAACACGGTTACGTTCTAACGTAATGAGAAAACTGCAAATCCTTTGTAAATACAACAATATCGGTACTTCTACAGCTGGGGCGAGGCTTGTTGTACTAAAGATACAGCGTTGCGGAAATGTATGTAGGTCCTTAACTGTACTTGTGGCCAAAACTTTATATAGGCACGCACGAGGCGATAGACCTGATGCGTATTAGGTTTGATAAGGCATGAACCGGCCACCAATGGGGTGTGTTTAGCTATAAGAGTTTTCAACGCTGTCTTGGACTTAGACTAAATTACAACTGGAACAAGTGGCCGATGCTACTTTACAAGCCGGGTGTACGATATCACTTCCAAATTTGGGGAAGGCTAAGACAGTTGCTCCTCTTACAAGGACCTGTATCCCCTGTAGGACATTAGGGTACGCCCAGTCAGAGTGGGAAATCCAATTGTTTCTTAATAATTCGACAATGCCTTCAATAGTTCTAATTTAAGATGTGTGTTTGTTTTCAGCGAGGAGTCAGTCAGTTTTTCGTGTGGTTTTACCTACGTTATATACTTTCATCCCATTGACCTGAAAACAACAGTGTTTCACGCTGCTAGTCGGTTGTCTACGTCAGATGAAATTGCTACGTCTAGCCCCAAGCAATGTCAGATAAAATTAAAACACTGTTCAAGAGGAAATTTATTTCTTTAGAAGCAAAGATACAAATCTTGTATTATTTATTGGAAGGAGAAAAAGCATCCCACATTGGCAAAAGCCTTAATTTGAATGAAGCAACAGTCAGGACAATCAAGAAAAATCAGAAGTGCAGTTACCGCAGGATCTTTGACCACAGCAAAATGTTAACTCGCCCCAGAGCGCCAATGGAAAAGGCACTCAGCATTCGGATTAATGATTGTTGTCAAAAAAATTCCATTAGATGGCAAAATCATAAAACAAAAAGATCTAAAAATTCACAACCATCTTAAAGAACAAGGAGAATGCACTGCCAACCCAGATTTTAACGCGAGAAACAGCCGGTTTGAAAATTTCAAAAAGCGTTTTGCAATTAATAGCATAAGAATCTAGAGAGATTCTGCGTCAGCTGATTATGAAGCCGCTCGGACATATCCAGAGAAATTTCAAAACATTAAAGCCGAGCAAGAATACACAGCAGATCAGGTTTTCTATGCTGATGAAACTGAGTTTTGGTTTGAAAAAATGCCCTTTAAAAACTTCATCTCGAAAAAAGAAAAACTGCACCATAGATAGTCTAAGGCTATTTTTGAACAATAATGCATCGGGGACTTCTGACAAAACCCTTGCTAGTAGATCTTTGAATCTTCATGCACTGAAAGATGTAAATAAAAATACCTTGCTGGTATACTGGAAAGCAAATCCAAGAGAGCTTGGGTAACAGGAAATTTATTTGAAGATGGGTTTTCAAATTGTTTTGCACCAAGCATTGAGCGTTATTTAAGGCAGAAAAATTTGAGCTTTAAAGCGTTATTACTATTATATAATGTTCCATGCCACCCACAAGATTTGAGTCATCCCAACGACAAAATAATGTTCCTGCCTCCTAACATCACTTCGAGGCTCAAACCATTGGATCAAAGTATTATTTATACCTTTAAAACGTATTATATAAGAAGATCCTTACAGTGGATTTTAGATGCAACCGACTCGGAATCAATTGAGGCTTGGAATAAATTTACAATAAAGCACTGTATCGAAATCATATCTTTGTTGTTGAAGGAAATAAAAACATCAACCTTAAATGCGTGTTGGAAGATGATATAGCACTCTTCAAATGAAACAGAAAACAAGCGTGAAACATAGGAAAACGAAATTGGTGCCATATTAGAAGTCGCTCAGACAATCGGTGGCAAAGGTTTTGTGGATATGGCGACTAAAGACATTCAAGATTTATTAGTGGAAGTTGACGAAGCGAATTTCATGGAAATGGCATTTCAGCATTCAAATCAAATCGATTTTTAAGATGCTAGCTCTGTTGAAGATTGTACAGTTAAGAATTTAACATTAAAAAAAATTACAAGAAGGCCTGTGCTTAGCGGAAAATCTCGAATCATTTGTCTTGAATACAGACCCTTCTACGGAAAGACGTCGACAATTCAAAAGGGAGCTGAAAAACTATTTAGCTCCATACCGTGAAATTTACAATGACCTATTAAGAACCAGCCCGCAAAGTTAAGATTTTTTAAGAGGGGAAAACATGAAAAAACTTTAAATAGAGAAAAAAGTTCTGAAAGCGAAGGCGATATCGTTCCACCCAAAAAACGTTCTTGGTTCATTGTACTCAGCAGTGACGATGTATAAATTCATTAAATTAGGGTTGCATTAGATTAAATTTTTTTTCTTACTTTGTGTTGTATATACATTTATTATTTAACAAAAAATTAAGCTGTTTATGTCGAATTAAAAAAATATTTGTTTTTAATAAGTTTTTGGAACGTAACCCCCCTTTTTTGTACTATCTCTGGGCCTCATACAACACAGCATTTTCTAGGAACCAAACTACCGTGTTATAGGAGGGTTACCTGTGTGTATATATTTTAAATTAAAAAGGGAAAAAAAGTATTGCGCAATCGGGAGCAATTTTTTCCCTACCTAATAGTTGAAAATGTATATTGCTGATTACATGGATGTCGCATGAAATAAAAAAAAAATGCAGCAGCGATAATTCCTAGGTTCTAACAAAACTTATTGAATTTTAGATTTAAATATTTTTTAAAATGATGTGTGACATATTTTAAAAATAAATTATATTTGTTTTGTTAATAATCACATTAAAGAAATGAATTTTCGAAAAATTAAAGAAATTTTCGAACAGCGTATTGGATACATTTTTCTTTTGAACCACACATGCTTTGTTTTCACTAACTAGTTTGTCACTATTTTTTTTTTTAATACAATTTCAAATCTGGTGTATAACTTAACGCTTTTGCTTTAATATGACAATATACAAATATGAATATATTTATAACAAAACATCTCACATCAACAGCACATACAAAATGAAGGCAAATGGTCTCTGTAATATCTTTCAGAGGAATGGAATTTATTCTTGCATATAATTGGAGAAAACTAATTATAGCTGAAACAAGTTAGCCATGTTGTGACATTAGCTGTTATTGATTATATGAAGCATAATCGGTATTTCTTTCAAAATTTTCTTTTAATATTTTCTGATGGAAAAGGTTTTATATGAAAGATCACTGGTGACGTATAATATTTACAACAAAATTCAAAACTTTTTATAACACATAATCAACGGATTATATACTGGAAAATATGGTATAATTGGAAATCCTTAGTTAATATCATTCACCTTTAAAATTTTTATGAACATCCAGTTTTAAAAAATGAAATTTTGTACTTATAAATATTATGATTTTTAATAAAGAAATATATTAGACATTAACAGGCCCTTAAAAAAATACATTTCTTTACATTCATCTCATGACCATTCAACAAGCAAAGAACCAGACAGAACACTTATATATTTTTAGATTAACATGGCTATATTATGAATCTGTACAATTTTGCTAATCCTAATAGACCTTATAGTCAGACTGTGCATTTTGCAATCTACGTGAAAAAGAAATTAGAGCTGTTCAATTTGAGTTTCATATATTTTTTTTAAGATACAAATATGTAAAAAAGGAAAGAAAATTATATAAAAATTATGGAAATAAATTGTATACTGTATAAATATGATTATTCCATTATGGTATTATTTATTCATTGTAATTCTTAAAATAGCAAAATTTAAAAAAAAAATTTTATGATGTGTGTATAAATACATAAAGTCATTAGTAGGTTTAAGTATGAGACATTTACTATGTCCACATCTAATTCTAAATTTTCTAACACATTTCAAAACAATAATAATGAACTAACCTCTTTTAGATAAAGGCAGAACTGCTAATCTCAGTGTATTTGATCCCACAGTTGTAAATACATCAGGATCTCTGCAAGCAGCTGGTCCTAATACACGAAATACATAGTGCATTTCTTTTGAAACTAGCAAGGATGATGATCCACCAACAGTAGCAGATCTTATAACCTACAAATCAAATTATGACAGAAATAAAGGCTTGCCACAAAAATGTTATTTCTTGATTAAAAATTTTAAAATATTCATTTACTCGTTATGTGATATAAAATTTTGCATGAAAAGAAATTTAGTTTTTTCTAGAAAAAAAAATTATTAAAAATATTGCAAATCGTGCCAATATTATAAAATTATCTATTCTTTATTAAATTCTTTTGTGTGCCTTCAAGTTTCTGCACAATTTGCTTACACAACTTTTTGGATCACTCACATTTACTGTGTACGGTATAATACAATTGTGTTACTTAGAAATAAGGTCATCCCATACCAACAAATTACTAAATCTTGAGATATACATGTAATTTTAGAACAAGAAAGATTTGGTTTGATTATCTGTCTAGTCACTTTAAACATGTAAATACAAACTACTATTTACAGTGGAAATCAGAGTACCACAAATAGATATGCCAATATTCCATCTTAGGAATTGTTGAATAAAGTCAGGTCGCGATATATTCAGTTGCAAAGTTTAACACAGATGAGAAAGGGAAATACTAGATGAATAACCAATGCTGATCTGTTAATTTTCTGACATCATACTAATACTATCAGTTTTGTCATATTAAATTGAATTTTAGTTTTATAACTTTAAAAATATAATTAAGAATTATATAAAAAAGAAACAATTATTTAAAAATTCTAGTTTATTTTTAAGAAATTTAAAATAGGCCAGCAAACAAATACAATAGATCTTCAACTTCACTTCAATATCTTCATTTTTCACAAAACAGAGCATGCTTAACACAGTCATATTTAATAATGATCACATTTATATAAATAAGATGAATGCTGCCATTTCATACAGAAGTAAACAAATAAGTAATATTGAAAATGCTAAATTATCTGCACAAATATTAAAAACTAAACAAGCTATTTGTTACAAATTTTACAGCAAATATTTGTTTTTATTTTGTTAATCTTGAAGAGGAATAATAATAATTAATTTTTAAATACAATTATAAAATAATAACTAATAACAACTTTTGTCATGCATTGCAATTTTTTAATCATCAAATTGCATGTCAAGAAGAAGAGCACAATTTCAATTACAAACTACTAGATCACATATTTTCATATTGCACTAATTCATCCTAACTAATTTATTGCTTGATGGCTTACATCTAAAAAGCTTCACTAAATTAGATTTTAAAGGAAAATTGTTGATTTATAAGAATTCTTATGTTTTCAGGTAAATACATTTTGTTAAAATTATAGATTTTAGGAAAATTATCAGCATAAATCTTACTTTTTCCATAGTATGTGACAAAGTACCAGGATCTTCTAATATGTGACGAAACAGTAAAGCTGTTAAAGAGGTAAAACCAATAAAAGCATATGGCTGAGTTAATGAAAGAAGGGTTTTTGGCCCATCCATGGTTGCAAACATTATGGCATTGCAATGCTTTCGAGTCAATCTTAAACACAATCGCATGATAGCATGTAGTGCATCGGGTTCTAAAGGTACTTTCATAAGCATGACACAAAACCTGAAAATAAAAGTATCATACACTCATCAAAATTTTATTACAGAAATAGGGACTTAAAAAAATGTCAGAATTGAAAATTCAAAAGTTGAGTAAAATATTATGAAGACTTTATGTTTGCAAAAGATTGCTTTGTCCCAGTTTAAATGATGCATGTTTTCCATAATTTCCAATTAACTGTGCTGATTTGCAACATTAAGTTTCTACTATTTGAGAAAGTAAAAATTCACAATATTTTGTTTAAAAAAACATGGACACAACTGCAATGAAAATACTGATAACCACAAATTTACTTTAAAAAGTATACTGATTTGACTGAAGCCTTACTTTCTTACTGTCAAAATATTTTAGTTTTCTTCTTGGTTGATAAATATTTCTGGGCAAATGTTACATAAAAATACTTCTTTTACTTTTTGTCAAAATATTTCTGTCTTTACTGAAAAAGAATACTACATGCAAGTATTTTATTCGATTAACTTTTTATATATATATATATACATAAATATATGTATATATATCCAAAATAGGGAATGAAAAATAATAACTGAAATAATCCTTTGTATTTTAAAAGTAAAGAAGTTGTTCCACACAAAATCTCAAGAAAATTAAATCAATCAACGATCGTCAATTTGTAGTCATATTTCGTTGGGTACTTAAAATATGCAAACAATGTAGAATATAAAGTAGTAACATACCTAAAAATGTGCGCACTTGCGACAAATACCTTATATTTAAAAAACAATTCAAATTAACAATTTTTCATTGTTTGAAATCACAGGGTTATTATTTAAATTAACAAACAACAATAATAAAGGAAATCTATATTTTTATTACCTCTTTAAAATTGACCACATAAGAACTAAATATGCTGTTCATTTAATTTTAAACCATTTAAATTTTACTTCTTAAAGATTTATAATAATTTCCTAATTAAAATTCACTTTAAGAAAGCATACGTTCATATTTTAAGTTCTGTATAAATTAACATTAACGGTAAATTAATTTTACAAAATTTATTTACTTTTATAAGGATTAAGTATCAACTATTCAAAGCTGTTCTATTGATGGAATTCAATATATAAACACAAACAAGATAAACAGAAACAAGATAAATAAATTGGATTTTATTGAATATAAGAGTTGCAGTTTTACTTAGTAAATTTACTATATTGGATATATTCATTTGAAGAATGCAAATGCAACGAACTATTTTGCACAATGCACAATGTAAGGAATATTTTTGTTCAATGTAAGAAAAATTTTTTGAATAAGATAACACTTACAAGTGTTCACTTATATTTTACTCATTTAATATTTAATATCTAGAAGGATTTCAAGATTCACAATTATTTCAAATAAGTTGAAAATTATCTATTTCATTAATAGAAAATATATTAAAAGTAATTTAAAATTTGGAATTATTTCATAGTAGTACAACTTTAAGTACTCAATTCAGGAAATTCTGCATTTCAATTCAATCCTTCAGTTCATTCATTTAAAATTAACATATTTATAAAAAAAAAGAAAAAAAAAGTTTTAATAGGATTTTCAATATTTTAGAAATTATTTTGCTGAATGAATTTATGAATATTCGCCACTGTTTCACAAAAATTTCCATAACTAAGAAATATGAATATATACATAAAACTTCTACAAATTTATATAATTATAATAATTCATGGTAATAAATCCTAAATAACTAAAATTTCTACCAATTTTTAAATAAAACTCTAAATTTATACATAAATTTGACTCAAATGAAAGCAACTATTTGAATATTTAGTTTTTGATTATCAACTATACTTTTTCCCCTTAACTGTAACTTACATGCATAAAATATTCTAACAAAAGTGTAGAATGACTAAAAATGCAAATATTTAAGAAAATTTAAAATTCAACATGTTTATTTAGAATATTTAACAAAATTTAAAATTCAACATGTTTATTTAGAAGATTTAACAAAATAAATAATTTTTAAATAAGTACTTGACTAAATTCCTGCACTGATTAGCTTTCAATCTTTTGATTACTTTCATATGCATTGGTTTGGTAAACAGATATGACATATCTAGACTCTGTACACTACTATCATCTGAAGTATCAAGGTCAATTGTGTCAAGTGAAGGAGCAGGTGAGGGACTAGGCAAAGGAGAGAGATCATCATTATTATCATTATTATCATCATCATTATCATTATTATCATCATCCTCATCGTCTTCATCATCATCTTCATCTTCATCATCATCTTTTCCTTTGGAATCATCTTTTCTTTTGGAATCTCTTTTTCCTTTAGAATCTGCTTTAGGCTTTTTTTCTTCCTCTTTATTTTCAGTTGTCAACATAATTGGTCGCCAATTTCCAGTTTCTTCATTTATCTGAAATTCAATAAAGAATGTTATTAAACTTCATTATCATTGCGAATTTATTCTTGTTCAAGTGAAAATTAAAACTACACAATTTATTCTGTAAGATAAAAGAGATTATTCAATGAATGAGATACATTAAAGACATCAATTTATTAATTAATATGAATTCTTGCACATCTACAGTGATATACCACTTAGCTAACATGCACAGTTGAAATTGTCATTAGCTTACACAAGCACATGAAATGTAGTCAATTTTTTTTACATAAAAACCATAAAGATAAAAACTATCAAGTACAAAGGAAAAAGAGCACACTGGAAATTATAAATATATGACTAGCTATGATTATTAGTGCCCTCAGGCTATTCACTCATAACTGTAACAAACTTTCCTTGAATTGCATTGCAACAGGCAGTGTTCAAAGCATGCTGTTGCTTTAATGCAGAGGCACAATCATGATTTTGGAAACAGAATTTGATCAGTATTGTAACTTCCTACATCCTAACCATCACTTTTCTTATTATGCCATATTACGTGTCTTTTTGAGACAGCAAGAAAAGTTTACATTCAAGGTTACCATAACCTAGTTGTCATCATTGTGGGAAGGTCATGAGTGAATCCAGCTTGCCTGAAAATGTGTCATAATTACTAAAGATGGTCGGGACACATTAAATATGTTATAGTCACAATGTCCTCTAAGTCGAATAACTTTGACATGACACGTCATGCATTAGGGGTCTTCTGATTGATCCCAACTTCTAAATTTCGAAGACTCCTACCCGAGTGCAAGGAATTATGCTGGAGAAACAATTACATATGCGAGTTGGCCATCTGTTTCTACACATATCCAGTATTGTAGAAACAGGTGGCCAACTCGCAATTATCATTTAGTACTATGTAGAGTACTAAATGATAATTGTGAAGAATTTTTTTTAGTTACAAAAATTCCTATTATCTTATTATGCAATTCCTCTATCTTTAAAAGCTCAACACTTCTGGTAAGTCCTTTTATATTTTATAAATCACAAGTATGATTTGGGACACCCTGAATTTACATATACACATGGTTTATGCAAAAAGATTTCCCTTTCACATATTTGATGAAGTAAAATATCAGAATTTTTTCAGACTATGCTAAAACAAAACTATATAAGCATAATTCAGGATTGCACAACAAATATCAAAATTCCTGAGAAATAAATTAAAAATTTTGTATTAATGTAATAATTAACATTGGTTGATATGTTTGATACTTAAGGTTACTTTTAACAAATGAAGTCCGATTTGCCTAGGACTTTTAGTTTGAAGTGAATTCCAAGAAAAGACAAGCCTGGACAGAAGCAAGCATTAACTATTGAACTAAAAAAGCCAGAGTGCTAATTATTTGGTTGAAAATTTCCTTCAGAATGAATAGAAATAAAGTTAAATGATTCATGACTTAAAAAATTAACATATTTTATTTTAAGTTATGTAATTTAGCACACAATCTACCTGAACCATAGTTGTAAGTTGAACAGTGTAATTCCTTCGTCCAGCAGTAAAACGCAAACTTGTTTCTCCAGCCTTATAAGCATCATCAATGAGTTTGTTGTTAGAAAGTGTATAATTATTCCATTTTCCACTACGATCATCAAACCATTTCCATTGACGTTTAGCAGCCTAGATGAGAAAGAAAAAAAAAAAAAACAATGTGATTATTACTCTCAATTTATATCATTCTAAAATATAAGGTTATAAATTTTCATGTTTTAGAGTATTTTTGTGGTTGATTAATACTTTACAATGCATGCTGTTCCTAATTAAATATATAAGATAATAATGGAAAAATGAATTATAATTAACAATAAATTACTATATAGATAAAAAAAAGTAGCAAAATTTATAATAATAAAAAGAAATGTTATGAATCAACAGTTCAAAAACAATTTGAATCCATAAGAAATTCTTAGTAATAATTTGCAACTGGCTGATAAAATACTCAGTAACTTAAAAAATTTACGTTAATAAACCATTGCACTAAGTCCACCATTTTGGTGCGGCAACATGAATTGAGAATTCATAACTATTCTAAATTATTTTATTAAAAAAACGAAAAGAGAATTATCTGTTTGCCAACAGTCCCAAATAATACTAAAAAAAACCTTTTTCTTTGAAAATCTGTGTATCGTACAACTTTATACACAATTCAGAATCACAATATCAAAGATGGGTGGAATGAAGCCACTATAATTTGTTCCTATTATTTAGTATTACTTATTATGCTTAAAATATCTCAACAAAATATTACATTTCAAATTGTATACTACTATATTTGTAAATTTTTAGAAAAAGGCTTCAATAAATTTTGTAAACTACAGCTCAACACATAATTGTATTTCTTCATATTAGAAAAATTAAAAAAGTTATATTGGTAGAATTTTCTGAAATCAATAAAGTAAATAAACAAAACTTTTATTTTTCAACAAAATATTTTAAATAAATACACAGTAAATTGAGAAAAGCCTTTATAGCAGAATTGAAATTTTTTGAACAGGAAAAAATTTTATTTATTACAAAATTATAATATTATGATAATTATGCAGTAAATGTTTAAAAATTTATTTACTGCATTATTATAAATTGCTAAAAAACATCTGTACTAGATACCACTTTATTAATCTATAAAACCCTACATATGGTCTACCATTACATCTCGGGTACATTAGTGTCAAAGACATCCAAATCGGCTTTTTCAATGGCGATATATTCAGGAATGCCTGATAGATAGGACAGTTCTAAGGGGAATCATATGATTTGTTGGTGTAATATACAGCAATATCACAATGATTAGTCTTGCCATGACAATTCATCACTGAGATAAACAAGCATTTTACAATTTTCCAATGAAATTGAGACAAATTGTTGGCTACAGTTATCCCTGAATCTCATTGGAGTTTTTTTCTATTTTGATGCCTTAGACAACAGATGATGTATGACATTTCTTCAACCATCTTTCAATACTTTCAACCCATAAAAAAGATACTTATACTAACCTGCCACTTAAGATGCTGTGAAATGTGCAGTGTAAGGTTCTATTGATAGTTTAGATGCATTATGAATGCAGGAAAAAAAAAACTGACTGCTGATAATAAACATGACTACAAACAACTAGCTCCTGCTTTATGCTTCTTCCAAAATAAAAAGGCAGTGAAAGTCATGCAGGATCTAACGAGTTGAAAACTTTATTTATTTCAAATTTCTATACATAAAATGTAACTTTCTATTAAGTTACTTTTGCTGACTTTGTATGTTTAACTTTTCTCCCCTATTATTCATTCCAGTCAAACTTCTTAATTTAATCACTAGCTTTATAATTACACTCCTTTTTTATGATCACAGTTGTTAGCAATCTAATGTGATAAGAAAACGAGATTAGTTTTCAGTAAGCACTGATCATTAAATCACAGGAAAAAATTTGATTGGGAAACATTCACTTCAAGCAATATTACACTACTTTTATCAAATGTTCTAAAAAATCTATGAAATAGTTTGTTAATAAGCTCTAATTAATATTGTTAGTTTAATTATCAGAGGATTATTAGCTTGTTAAAAAAAATTTAATTGTTAGTCTGAGAGAGTGATAGAAATTTAAATTTTTCCTCCAAAAATAAAATTTTAGTGAAATACTTTGAACAAATTACTTTCTTATACAACCAAAGTACAATACAAACTTTTTTAGTTCAAAACTTTGAAGTGGCAATCAAATCTAGAAACTATTAAGTCTACCAGAAAGTTCTGTCCGTTTTTAGAATGAAACAAAGGAATACATTTTTTCATACTTTGGATAAACTTTATTGAATAATATAATTGCCATCATTATTTTAACTTCTTGCCAGCGTGATGGCAATTTGTATACCCCATTTTTAAAAAATTTCTTATCTCTAGAGGGCCAAAAATTGAACCAGTGCTTGTCTGATATCTTCTTCATTCTTGAATTGTTTGCCCCGCGAGAAATTTTGTAAGGACAGAAACAAGTGATAATCAGTTGGTGCTAGGTATGGAGAGTATGGTGGATGCAACAGAATGTCCCAGCCTAGCTCTGCGACTTTCTGGCGAGTCCCCAAAGCAGCATGTGGCCTGGCTCTGTCATGAAGCAGTATGATGTCCTTCCTATTGAACATCGCCGGCCTCTTTTCTTGGAGTGCTGTTTTTAATTTATTCAATTGCTGACAGTACCTCTCCAAATTTGGCCTTTCGTTTGGTTTCAACAGCTCAAAATGTATTAGTCCTCGAATGTCCCACCATATACACAACATTTTCTTGTTCAGGCTCAACTTCAGTTTAGAAGTGGAGGGAGCAGGTTTTCCGGGTTCACAATATGCCCTTTTTCTTATGTTAATAACATAGGTAATCCACTTTTCATCCCCAATTATGATCCGGTCAAAGAAGGGTTCGATTTTGTTATGTGCAAGCAAAGATGTGCATATGATGACTCGATCATTCAAATTCTTCACACTTAACTTGTGTGGCACCGATCTCGAATACTTCCACACAAACCCTAGTTTCCGAATATGGTCGGAAATGGTTTTTTGAGCAGAATCAAGCCTTTCCGCAATCTCCGATGTTGTCAAAAAAGAATCTTGCTCTAACATGATCTTGACAGTATCGTCGTCGATCAAAGATGGTAGCCCAGAGCGTGGCTTATCAGAAAGGTCCAAATCACCTACATAAAATTTTTTGAACCATCTTCTGCATGTTCTATCAGAAACTGTACCTTCTCACCAAACACTTTCAAGAAATTTCTATACGCTTCTGTAGCATTTCTTCCTTGTTGGAATTCGTACAAAGTACAGCGGCGTAAATGAACTTTATTGGTAGCCATCTGTACACGATCACATCTCACTTAATACTAACAAGAATGATCCTTGTTTTAATTCATCTGCGACGAAAATGTGTATACATTATTAGCGATCAAAGAAGAGTCAAATATGTATCACAGGAATATGCGCATACTTGTTGAAACTAATTGTAACGGGATCTGACAGAACTTTCCGGTAGACCTAATATTAAGCTGAAGACTTGAGCCCCAAAAAATCAGCTGCCAGCTCAGTTATTTCAACTCATAAATTTCACAAAGCTATTATGGCTGAACTGGATCCTTAATTTAGTAAACAGTTGTGCATACAATAATAATCAAATACTGACAGTGCTGATTTAAGTAGTAACATTAAGAGCTAATACAAAATTTTGTTTTGGACAATTTCGTTCAAAAAAATTAAAACATTATTTCTAACTAATAACAAATGCATAAAGATTAAAGTAAAAGTTCCAGATGTGATTCATGATTTTCAAGACGACAAATCAGAATTCCAGGAATTTCACAAGGAATTCCCTTCCCCAAATTCCAGAAGTTGAACAAACCAGTTTATTACACTTTAAAAAAAATTTACATAACTTCCGAAGTTAAAGAACAACTCTAAAAATTCTGCAATTCAATGTAACAAGAAATTTATACATGTTGACAGATTTTTAGAACAAAACATTTTTAGCGTCTTATACATGAAACAGTCAACTGATGAGCTCGTTCTTGTTCCTCATTGTCAGAGAGTGCCTTTTTTATTTAAATAATTAGCATTCTTCTTACAAGTTTACTTCATCTTTCATGTTTCGTAAGTTTGATTTGATTTGCATGATTCCTTTGAAGTATTTCAACTTTCAAGCACACAACAGTAATGATGTCTTCTCTAAATAAATAACATAAACAATTAAGGCATTTTTTACGTGTATTATTTAAAGGTATCAAAATATTGCTTTAATCTAACTTTTTAATCAAAATTATTTCCCTTCTTAAAATAATTTTTTAATTAACTCAGCTAGTGTCTGAATCTCTGATGAATATTTAAAGTCATTTATTTATTTAACCTGTCAAAGTTAAGTAAGTTTAGTAGTGATAACTAAAGGATTGAATGATAAGAGATTCAGGTTAAAGGGTTTCATAATGAATTCCTAGACATGAATAGTTAAATTATAAGGTTTTAAATGCAAACTCACCCCCATCCTTAATTTTATCTTAAAGGATTTCAGATCTTAAAAAAATTAAAAATGTGCATTATTTTTCCTATAACATATAAAAGTAAATAATTTGAAAAAATATATAATCAATGCAATCAAATAATATGTTTGCTTTGGTTGCATAATTTTTCACCAAGGTTGAACTAAAAACAACAGTACAAGATGAAAAGAAATTAAAACCAGAATGTTAATATATCTTTGTTTTTAATTTAAAACTAAGTTTCACTCTAAAATTTTAACTACCGTGTTTGTTATTAAAGCATAATGCTGATTTTAACACCCTGTGAAGATGCTTTTGCCACAGCATAATACTTCATGCTGGAATTCTCAGTATCAATGTATTTTTCCCCCTCCTTTGGAGATTACCTTCTATGCTTAACTACTGGGAGTACAGAAAATAGTTAGAACATCTGATCCCCCTTTCTTTTGATACTCTCAATGTAGTTTTTTTTATTATTTTTATTTTCCTTCTTTAACAAAATTTTAATTCTTTTTATTATAGAAAGTATTCTTTTTAACTATTGAAATGTGCATTTTAGCTTTCAATAATAATCTGCAGATGGTGGAGAGGGATTGTAGATGCATCAATACAATTTCATAGCCAAAAGAAAATTTTAAGCATTATAGAATGTATTTGATTTATTTTTACCTAATCAACGTGCAAAAGCCCATTTCATCGCACAAAACTTAATAAATTGAAGTAAATTGTAAAAATTTTTCAAAATCTCAATTTTCCCCAAAAATCATATTGACATTTCCAATGAAAGCTACAATCTTCAAAAGGTAGTGAGCTTGATTCACAATCACTATATTGAAAAATGAGCATTTTAATATTAATTTGTAGCATTTAATATAAAATTATTATTCGATTGTTCAGGAAGTCATTTTATTTTTAACACCTGAATCAGTTTTTTGCCAGTGAAAACCAACTATTTTAAGAGTATGTGATCATACTATCACCAGAAAGATTAAAGGTATTGGAGTAGAATTAACAATATACAATTCATTAAAAAAATTTTTGTCATACGTTTTTCATTTCATATAAACGTTGAATTTATTTTAAAGTTAAAAAATAAAAATATGCTTTAATCATAAATTATCAAAATGCTACAGCACAGAATAATTTACAATTAATAAGCAAGCAATGAGTACCATTAGCAAAGGAGCTTTTCTTTTAGACATAATTGCAGCTTTCTCATATTGATCAATCAGTAAAATCAAAAATGGCAACCACCTATAGAAAAAATAAGTATAAAACAGAACTTATATTAGAAATTCATTAAAAATAAATTTATATAATTTAATATCACAAAAGAATTCTATTAAATGATTGATACATCAACTTTCTAACTTGGAAATCTATATTAAAACATTATAAATAATCTTTTTTTATGAAAACAGAAAATCTCACAAGATATTTTTGATCTCTTAATTTTTTGATTAAAAAAGGGGAAAAAAATAACAGAAAACAATGAAATAATTTAACTAATATGAGATAATCACTGTATTTTAGCAGAATCATAAATGTTGTTGAAATTGATTTATCCTGTTTTTGAAAAATATAATTTTATCTTAAATAAAACTGAAATATACATCTACTTTTTACTATCACTAATGTGAATATAAACATAAACGAATTTATCTTTTTAATAGCATTTTTTAATAAATAATTATGTAATTCTTTCAACAAAATGAGAAGAAATTAAATTGGCTCAAGATAGTGTAATTTGTATTAATGTTTCAATGCATAAAATGCAATGAATTGTAAAGGAATGTTCAAGTAAAAAATCTAGTGAAAGTTTACTCATTTATGGTGTCACATTTTTCTGTACACATTTAATTTTCCTCAGCTGGCTACTTTGATTAGATGTACCAATTTTTTTCCCTTGTTCTCCTCTTGCTTTCATCTAACCATAACTACAATCTTTTATTAATTAAAATAGAGAAAATGCTTACCAATGGAGCGCAGAATATCTAGCAAATGTCTGACTTAAGCAAAGATAAAGCTCATTGAACTAGAAATAAATGTAAAATATTATCTCATTTTTAAAATTAATTAATAAAAAATATTATCTCATTTTTAGTATTAAGCCTTCAACAACTTTCCTTGAAAAAAAATTTGGAAGATGGATTCAGATAGATGTTGGGGATGTGTCTATCCTTTCATTCCTGATGTTAAATTTAAAAATGATGAGCATCAAATCCATCTCACTAATCTATAAACATCCAGCTATTCTACAGCAAAAATAATCCTGATAAGAACAGTCACTTGAAGCTTTCATTTTAAGACAAACGTGGATTATTACTTTTCTAGATGTTCTTCTAGATGCTGTAAAACTTTTTAATTAAATACTACAACTTCATTTTCTCTGTATGCATAACAATGACTTTTTTTAAAAACTAAAAATTGCATTTAATTTGTAAATGAATGTTTCCTCAGTATCATATTTAATCGGTTTTTGACAAGTTATTTAAAACCTATTGAAAAAAGAATATTTTTTTTAAATCATAATAAAATACTAATATCTGAAGCATCCAATATTTTAGTTATTCTTTTTTGTTTAACATCACTGATATACTTTCACATATTATATACTATTACTCGACCATCACGAGAAGGCGAGTGAGATCTGTCTCCGGTGGAAGGGTTCATTCTTTCAAAGGTTTGGACTGTAAAATGATTACGCAGTTTAGGGTTAAAACAAATTCTTCGCCCGTTCTTCTCTTTGGCGAAGAACACGATTTTCCCCTCTTCATTCTTTGCTTTCTACTAAGTCTAGAAGGTTGCATTCTCAGCGCTCTTGCTTTTTAGTAATTTTATTTCTATTAAAACTGTTCTTTTCAAAACAACACAATGTCTCTAAAAGGCAAAACATTGCGTTCTAAAGAACTTAACATTGTTAATAATGTGGGTATATTTTTTGAAAATGAAGCAAAGTCTACTTCACTTTCAATACCAATTCAGAAAGCACAGGAATGTACTGCAGCTGCTACTGGCGTTTCTCTTAGAACTGTCCAAAGAATTAAAAAGAAATCCACAACTGATAGCAAGCTTTCAACTCTTGGGAAGCAGCATAATCAACCTGCAGAACGCAATGTAGTTTTGGACAAATTTGATTTGTGTGTCATTCGAAATACAGTAAATGAATTTTACGCGTCTAATAAAGTTCCATCCATTTCATTATTATTGCCAGTGTTGAAAGAAAAGATTAATTTATCTTGGAAAAGGGAATCTCTTAGGAAAGTTATGCATCAAATTGGATTTCGTTGGAAACGAGGCCAAAATAAAAGGAAACTACTGATTGAACGGCCAGACATAATTTTGTGGAGGTGCCGGTACTTGAGAGAAAAAAAAATATCGAGAAAGCCAAAAAACATTATTTATGTGGATGAAACTTGGATTGACAGCCCTTATATTAACATATATTATTTATGCAAAATCTGTATTTTTTAAAAATTTTGAATTTTTATTTTTAAAAATTTTGAGAATTCTTTGTTATCCTTTTTTATACTTGATATTGTACATAAAAATGTAATGATAAAATAGGTTATATAATCAAAATTCTTAAAAACTTCCTACAATAAACATATGAATTAAAATAAATTCCACAACATTTTAAAATATTAGTATGTCGTAATATGATGAAATATGTACCTTGAATAAAAGAAAAGGCTGTAAAAAGTTAATTTATTACTTACGGAGTTTCTTTTTTGCCTAAAATGGATGTTCCTTACATGAAAACTGTCTTCATCAAAATTAACAACAAGCATATTCTAGAAAATCTCACCCTTCCCTATTTTCTCAAAAATTATTACGAAATCATAACAAAAATAAAAAAATTTTGGGCATATAAATTATTTATCTTTCGGTGTCTACACACAGTTTTTTTTTTCCTGTTCTTGTGAGCGAAATAAATTCTAAAATCTACCTAATAAAGAAATTTTCATGACAAAATAAAAATATTTTAGTTCTAAATGTTTTGTCTAACATAGCTTAATATATGTATTTATACATTTCTATTCTGGTATTTGAATTCTTCGAAAAAGCATAACACATACATATTTTATTTTCATTCTACATCAAAAGGTGCTAATTAGCCAAATAAGGTAACCTAGATTGAGGCGCTTTCTCCTCGTTTCCTCCTCTGTTCTCTAAATTGTTGAAACAGACTTCTCTGACAACATGTGACTCTTACGTCACACCCACCATCTCCTGGTGGTTGCACTATAACATACTCTATGATTATTTTTTTCTAACACAATTTATAAAGAATTTCAAAATATGTCCTTTTCATTTTCTACAAATGGTTATGTGAAATCACGTGTTTGATATTCTTTGATAAATAAATTTAATTCATAATTATTTTTAATCTAAAAATATTTTTATAATGTAATCAAATAACTCTCAAAATTTTTAAAAAATTCTTCAGTGTTTAAAATTTATTAAAATTCAGGATATTAAAATTTATTTTATTTTTTCAAATTTGTATTGTCTGGATTGAAGTTTTATATTTACTACATGCCGTTATCAAAAAATTTTATTAAGTGTTTGATAGTAGATTTATAGATTTATGTTGCCATTAAAATTGCAGCAACAAGAAAGCAATACACTATATGGAACACATTAAATCTACCATGAGGAACATTTTATCAATAATTGAGGAAATTGGATTCTTGCATGAAAAGTTAATGAACTTTACAGATACAGAAAATATTAAGTTGCAAGTATGGCTAAGATATTTTCCAGTATTCTCAAAAGGATTTAATGTCATTTAATGATTTGCTATGCAATTGTATCAACACCAAATGTCATACAGACAATGAAATGTAGCTTTATGTTGAAGCTGCACAGTCTATATACAAGTGTGTGCCATCCATGCTGCCTCAATGGTTTTGTTGCCATAGGTGGAGTTTAGAAAACTTAATGGTCATTATTCTGTTTACACACATTTTGTTTTTTTGTTTGGTTAATTTAGTTGAATTTGTGTTCTTCAAACAATGTGCAAGTTATGGTTTTACTTACCTTGGTGTGCATTCATCCTGCAAACTATTCATACAAGATGCTGTTAATTCTAATGCATTTATAAAAGTTCCAATAATATCCTTAGCTTCGATTGCAGCAGCACAAGGAAGTTTCATTTCCTAAAATTTTGTGCATTATATAATTTTAATGAACAAGAAAAGGATGCTTATTATAAAATCAGAACATCATAAATAGGCTATGATAAAAATTGTTTTAAACACACAAAGACTAATTTAAATTTACATTTTTTGAAAAATTTATATAAAATTTATCCTTAAAGAAAAGCATAAGCAATGGATTTAACTTGTTTTCAATGATTAAAGGAAAATTAAGTATAAGAAACTTAATATTTAGAATTTTATAAATGAAATAAATAATAAATATAGTGAATAATAATGAGTATTCTTTCTTGATATTTGGCTTGTTCAGAAGCACAACACTGAATTTTACACAGTACAATTTCAGACATTTAAAAAAGAAGTACAGAAATTTTGATTAAATTTTTATGGAAATATGATTATTTGATCCTAAATTTAAAATACATTTCAATGGAAAAGTATATTCATAAATAAATTAATTTAATTCAGTACATGAATCCCTTACCTTAAATTAATGGAACTAATGAAGTGTCATGAAAATTAAAAAAAGACTTTCTAATTTTGGAGCAAACATTCTTATTTATAATATAATCTAACAATTAAATAAAAGGAGAATATTTAAAAGTACTGTTATCATTTAATTGTAAAAAATTAAACATCCTCCACTGAAATTTTATTTTAAATATTATAATTTCAAAATCTATTATTTATATGCAAATTGTTTGTCAATTTAGATGCTATAGTTACAAAATTTTGTTAGTAAACAAAATAAGTTATGTGGTAATAAATAAATATTTTTTTAAAGTGCTTTCCTGTAGGTATTTTTTCATTTAATGTACATCTTTAATTATATTAAATGTAAAAAGTGACAAAAAAATGATATTTCCAACAACTTTAACAACTATTTTCCCAAAGCAACGAAAGCATAATATTAGGTATATTTTTAACTGTTTAGAATTGTTTTTATGAAAAAGAAAATTTTAAAGTAGACTTCATAGTTAAATTATTTAAAAAATTATTTCCCTTTCATTTATATTTCTTTTAATGTATGACATGTTTTAATTAAAATATTACTTTAGATTCACATAACACACCTAAAATATTTCCATATCTCATTTTGTTTGTAAAATAGTTAAATAAACGCTAATTCAATGTACATTCCATATGCGTGCGTGTGTGTGCGTGTTAACAATCAAATCAAGATTGCTTATTGACATAGATGTCATTATTTGGGCGCCAAATATTCCAAATTTAGTTTCAAAATCATCCGAATATTTGTTGTCAGGCATAGCCAATATATCTTGTTTCTCTAATTAACAAATTCAATGCATTATTACAATAACGAGACTTTTAAATAATTAGTACATTATTCCACAGTAATAAATATTTATTTTAAAATTAAATTTACAGGTAATTTAAAAGTATTGCACACATTTTAATATTCAACCAACCAAATCATATATTATTAAAAAAGCTTTAAGATAAAAATAATTGTTCAAAAAATATGGTGCCCCTATTTGAAAATAACATGTATCAATGACATTATCATGAAATCAATAATATCAGAAATATGATTTCTTAAATAGAAAATGATATATGATTAATATTTAAAAAATATGAACTAAGATTCGCTAAGTTAAAAAAAAAAACTATTAATTTGTGACTGTTAAACATATTTTGTATGGAAAGTTTAATTGAATGTTAACTGAAAATAATGTTATATCAGTTCTTGTAATAAAATCTAAAGTATATTTGATATGAATGCATTTCAGTAGAAGTTTAATAGCTAAATAATGTAATATAGAAAAAAGATAACTGATAAAAGAAAGAAAACTTATTTTTTCATTTTTTTTTCTTTGCTTGTTCTATAGTATTGTTTTTCAAACAAAGTTTAAAAAGCAATCTTATTTGAAGACTTTAGCAAATTCTAAAAAATTATTTATTAAACTACCTATTTGTATCTTTGATGACAAAAACTGCTTGCATATTAAATGAATTTTGAAATAAGGAAATTGCTTAAGAATATTAAAACAACCCAGGTAAAAATTTAAAAATATTACACTATACATATTATTTTAAACTCATGAATAGGTCTAAATAACTTTTTCGAAATTTCCTTCAACAGTTGAAAGCATGAGATTACAGAATGCAAATAAAAACAGCTTAACAATTTACCTCAAATATTAATGTAAGCAGGTGCAAACGTACAGCTAAACGTGATTCAACAGGTATCCAAGGTAGCTTGGAGCCAATGCCCCATCCTCTTCTTTCAGTAGGTATCTGTTCCGTGTTCAAGTGTTTAATGAGGTAAAACAACCTATTGTCGATCTTTACAAATGAAATAAAAAGTTTAAATTTAATCAATTAAACAAAAGATATTTTACATTATCTACAAAAGTTTATATCAAAAAAAGCATTTAGAATAAAGGTACCTCAGAAACTACTCGTTTAATAAGGGATCGATTTCTCCAACATTCTCCATTTCTTTGGGATACAGCTATCAATAGATCACAACAACGGTATACTGTTTCAGGTAAGGCATCAGCAAGCTTTAAACATCCATCCACAACTTTTTCAGTGAACATATCAATAATAAAAGAATCCAAGGGTTCTTCCTTCTGTTGTACAAATTCTTGTTCTTTTTGATCATTTGATTTACTTGAATGACTTTCAACCTGCATTAAAAAAATCTCGATTTACTGACAAATTCATTTATAATTGCATCACACACACAAGCTTAAATAAATACTTGCTCACATTATTAAAATGGAATCTTATGAGAAATGTTTAAAAAATTATTTGAATAAAAAAAATAATTGAAATTTGAACATAAAATACCAATGGAAGTATAATATTTCATAGAATATATTTGGTAAAATTTAATAACAGATCTAACATAATTGCAAAACAGCAACATAAGAAACAACAAAAAGCAAATAAAATTCCTAGTCTACGAAGCATTCTTATCTAGCGTTCTATTATTCTGCGTGTGACCAGTGTTTAGAGAAGTTCAATAAATATTACATTTTTTTCCCTTTATCACTATCAGAATATACAACTTATTGAAACACTTAATATTTCCAGAACAATTAAATATACTTGCCTAATAAATACAATTTTGTCATTTGCATTTCCACCTAATGTACTAATTTAATGACTAAAAGAGTAAAGCACAACTGACTAGTTATTTGAATATGAGTGGTAGAAAAATAATTTTATAAAACATTTTTTTTTATGAATTTTAAAAAAAATTAAAAGTTAACTATTCTCTAGCCCAAAAAAAAAAGTATAAGAAAATATTTACTTGATTAGTTGAAACTAAAACATTTTCACCCAAGGACATTGCAATAGCTCGTAACATTTGGTCTTCCTCAGACATTTCCCAGTCCATACCAAGACCCTGATAATCGTTAATAATACAGAGTTACAACGAGTAATTTTTACAA
The DNA here is from genome assembly GCA_026290005.1 of Latrodectus geometricus. Classification (NCBI taxonomy): domain Eukaryota; kingdom Metazoa; phylum Arthropoda; class Arachnida; order Araneae; family Theridiidae; genus Latrodectus; species Latrodectus geometricus. The sequence goes on from JAPDSC010116945.1 coordinate 1,073,230, forward strand.
TTAATACATCATTTTGAACATCTAAAAGAAGACACGAATGTTTGGACATAATTTTTTTTTAAAGATTAATTAGGTAATTCATGTATTTTTTTTTTTTTTTTTAAATGCTGATACTGGTATCAAAAATCCTTTTCCAAGTAACAACCACAATAATGCATTAAGGACAACTGAAATATCATAGAATCAGATAATGTCTTCATAAATTTTAGAAATACGTAAGGAATCATGAATACACATGCTTTGAAAATCTTCTAATCTACTTTTGTATTCAAACTGTCATTTTAGTATACATTATAAATATATATAAAGCATATTTGTTTGGAAAGATCATCAATTTATTAACATTTTGTAAGTTAAAAAAGACTGAGCTTTGAAACTTTAACACACACAAGTAAAGGCATCTGATAAGTAAAAACAAGCACTCTTTCAATATCACCATTATTTTTCATATTTTGTTTTAATTTTCCTAAATTTAACATTATAGAAATCATGCTACAAGAAATTCAACATAAGACTCCCTATATTATTCAACATAAGATATTGTACATTCCCTTCAATAACTAACAACATACAAATCATAAAACCAATTTACTAAATTACACATAAAATATAAAGCAACATTCTGTTTCCTAATTAAACTAGCATATAATCAGTAACTTTTATTTAATGCTTCAAAGTTATTTTTAAAACAAAATCAGTTTCATTACATGTTAAAATTAGTTCATTTTAAACACATTTAATGGCATAAAATGTACTAAATAAGGTAGATTTGTAAATATATCTCAAGTATTTTGAATTTAACATTTCCCAAAAGAAAATTTAAACAAAACTTGCATTCAACTGAGATAGACAAATTCTTAAGAAGTTATATAATAATTTGAAGTCTATATATATATTTAAAGTCTATATAATTTCAAGTAACATAATAATTTCAAGTCTAAGTTATATAATAATTTCTGAAAGAAATTATATGGAGAACTTACCGGAGGATTGCTAGCAGCTGTATTTCTACCTAGAGCAGCAGGATAACTGAGAAGGTAATCAGTAGCTTGTTCAAGTGAACTGGTATTACTTAGAGCTTCAGTTGCTAAACTGCGAGTAAAACCCATATCAACCAATTGAGTTAAATGTTCTTGATTTATATTACTCTCATCTCCATCAAGAAGATGTCTACTTCGAGTTATCACTCTAGTAGTAGTACCACTAGGAGCAGGATTTGTTGTAGTTGTTTGAGATACAGGAGATTTGACATCTTCTCCTTTAGAGAGTTTTTCCTATAAACAGACAGAAATTTAAAAGAAAAACAATAAAAAAGTATATTTTTAATTACTTTTTACTAGCGTTTTTGACATTCAAGAAATTCATATAGAAATAATTCATTTTTACACATAAATAATTCTTTTTGAAAAAAAAATTGAAGAATGAAAATTTAAAGACAATAGACAAAGTGGCAAAACTTGGCAATGATATACGAGGAGCTCATTTTTTTTAAACTTTTTAAAAATATTATATTCCCAAAAAAGTTAGAGAAAAATGTTTTCATACAATTATAAAATATTTAATGGTCATGAATTATTCACTTATGATTTGATGACACTAATATTTGATTTCCGTTTTTCTATGAAACATTTTCATACCTCGGAGTATTCCTATATTTTATCTACCACTAAAATATGCACTCTTGCAAAATAAAAACTGTTACAGGCTTTAGGCATAAGTATATTTTTGTGAAAACTCTCAAGAAAACATGTAATTCACTGAAAATACTCATTACCTCTTTGACTTCTGATTAACTCAATTTAAGTAATCTACATAGATGGGAGAATTTGAAACAGTAAGAATGATAGCTAAGAATGTCACTTATTTAAATTTCCTATCACCAATGATTTTATAGGGAAACTATAACCCAAGAGATCACAAACTTGTATTGGGAAATACATATTATCAAAACATAAAATATCTGAAAAGTATATGAAAATAGTAAAAGTAGTATATGAAAAAAAACCAAGGAATAATCAAAAGAATAATCTTTTGTTACTTAGTACAAAAGGACAAAAGAATTAAAATTAAGTCACCTAAGTTCATTTTAACTATAGCCTCTTTGTTCATACAAATAATATATTACTGCTTTTGAAACAGAGCGATTCAATGCAATTTACTTAATTTTATCCAAAAAAGTTTTTCACAATTTCTCAATCAGTAAATAGTTGAACCAAATGAGTCACAAAATAAACATATCTGAATTGATTTGTTTGTAATGTTGCTACCTAAGAACTACACAAAAATTTATACATCTGAATACATTAACCTTAGAATACAGATTTTATTGATTCATCAAATTTTAAAGAATAAGAAATAAATTTCTTGAGATTTGTCAGGATAAACAGCAAAAAAGAAAAGTAATTAAGTTAACTATTCTCCAAAAAGAAAAAAAAAATTTGCAATTTATATGCTTAAGATTTTGGAACTCACTTTTCAGATTAAATTACATATTTCAACATTATACAAAGCTAAAAGTTTATCTTCTGACATTTTTTACATGATTGATAAGACTATTAAAGATTAATAATTTTTTTAAGAATTTTTAATTATTATGCAGTTCATTACTTGTTTATTTAAAAAAAATATAAAAGGTTTTTTCATTATTTGATTATTTAAAAAAAATATAAAATATATAGCAAGAAGAAATTTTATTATCTTTGACAAAATAAGTTTTTTTAGATCTAGAAGAAATGCATTTCAACTTATGCTCACATCTCTATTATTAGTAGTATATGAAACTTACTTTGATGATACTTTCTCCTTTAAGAATATGGCACAATACAGCTAACATAGACTCAGCAATCCTTTCACCAAAAACAAGTAATGGTTTCCTATCCCACAGATACATAATGCTTTCAAATGCCCGCTGTAAAAATTAAAAAATTTTAAATGACTAAACAATATATTTGCATAAAAACTTTCTTAAAATTAAAAATCAATCATTTTAAATCCTCCTTTAAGGATTTAATTCGATAATCAAAACAAAAATGAATGTTCTGCATATCTAATTTAGAATACTTGATAAAAGGTATTCAAGAACTTGACAATGATTTTATTCAATTAAAACAAGGCCAAGACAGAAAATGAACTTTAGTTTAGGGAAAAATAAGGAAACTATTTACACAAATATAAAAAAAAAAGAATCAATATTCTTTTCTTATTTTCATATTTCAATATCAAACTATTTATATTAAAAGAACAAAATAATGGCTGAAGTGAAATGAAAAACATATCATGGAAACATTTCAAGTATTTAAATATGCAGAATTTTATACTTAAAAAAATGAAAATTTTAAGGAATTTCTTTAATTTCACTACTTTACAAGTAATTCAAATATTTAAAAGAAGGACAAAGAATAGTTTGCATATTTTTTAATTTTCTATTAATTTTTAGACTTCAATTTTCTTATAATTTAAATTTACATACATAAATGTTACCAGAGATAATGTACAATTTTGCAATGATAAGCAAATCTAAGAATTTGAGAAACAAATTGAATAGTCACACTTACAAAGTTAATCTTACGAACTACTGTAATTAATCTGAAAACGGAAACAGTAAACATAGGAAAACCGAAAAGATTTTCAAATTAGTCTGTAAAAATGATATTTTTCTATACTTTGTGAAACCTGTATTTTAGCTGTAATCAACATGCTTTATTAATGCTCAATCTAACATTTAATAAACTATTTCGATAATGAAAAGCAAACTTGACTGTTGGAATTTCCAAAACTAAACCGAAAAATAGATGCATCAATTGATAAAAGAAAACTTTAAAATTTACTCTGGCTATAGTGTTTGTTTTATTTTACATTTACCTACTTTCAAGGTTATCAGAAAGCAATTTTTATCCAAGAGGAACTTAACCAAAATAAGTCCAACAAATCAGTATTTAAGAATATACGAGTATGACATATTTAAACAAATAACTGCGAATCTTAAAAAATCTAAAATATAGTTTTTATGACTTGAAACAGGATATATCAGTAGGTAGCAAAGTATAGTAATTCTGTTCTTCTGTGTGCAAATAGTCTGGCATCAAAAAACTTCCACACTGAGCAAGCATTAATACAAAAAAGCTGATGTATTTGAGAGAATCAAAATTTCATCAAATACCTATCAAAACAATTCTAAATTATAGATGAAATTCAGCACAATTTACGAATGGCTGCATTGCTTGGAAGAATAAATGACGAATACATAAAAATTTTTCTTAATTTTTGATAATTGTATGGTGCATCCCTAAATGAAAGGTTTGAAATCAATTAGGATAGATTATTTTCTACCTCACGTTACTTTAAAATTTTAGTTTTTAAGGGATCATTATGGAGCCTTAAATATAATTTTTCAAGGAATTGCTTTGAAATGGCTGGAAATGAAGATCAGGTAGTAGTTTCCTACATCTTTGTACCTCTAAAAAACAGCCTGGAATGACGACAGAAAATGGCATCAACAACTTTCCACCATGCTGGTTCAAAAAGGTAATCAAAAATGGAATTTTACGTCAGAAATAATTGATGAAATCAGTGGAAGATGAAAATTTCCATAGAACTGCTTCAAGAATTTTTTAAAAAAAATGAAATTTGGTAAAAATTTATATTTTAACAAAGATGATACAGTTGATTGTTACCTACAATGTATTTAAAATCTAACTAAAAATGAATTGAGTCCCTGTTACTGTTCACAAAAATCTGTATTAACTAAGTAACTTGGGAACTAAGTATTTTGTAAAGTATTTCATTAAATAATTAAAGAATTCAACACTCTTTAAAAAAAGCTTATTTTCTTTGGAAATTGTAATCACCTATGAGTACATTTCATAATTATATCCAAAATAATAACTGAGAGATATAGCCACAGAGGGCTGCATATTGGGCAATGACTATATAATTTTATCAGTAAATTTAGACTATTTAGATGTTATGCAAAAACAATAAATAAATAAATAAAATAAGTGATACACAGATACAGAAAAACAGGGCTCATTAGGAATAAAAAATAAATTAAGCTTTTCCAAAATTTCATGACATTTCTTCTACAATATCATTTTATTAATAAATAGTATGTACTTTAAATAACTAGGTCAAAAGACAATATTTTTGGAAAACTTTTCTGTTAAGGTTACAGTGAATACCCTTAAAGGGAACAAGACATTATCTGGTCCTAAAACAGCACACATAACAATTGCACCTAATTAATATATATATATATATATATATATATAGCAGGGGTGGCCAAACTTTTGGGATCCGGGGTCTACTCCACATTTAAAAAATCGAAGGCGGTCTTCCAATGACAGAGCTAAATTAACCTATATATTTATTTTCAGTAACAAGATAAAAATGTTAAATTTTGTAATTTTTCTAAAAAACCTTAATATTAATAGTAGGTTGGGGAAAAAGAAATCCATTATTTTTATGAGAACTTTTTGTAACTTCTTTCAGATTCGCTTTGTAAAAAGGCTTAAAAGTTTTCGTGTAGATTTTTAGGTCTTGTGCGAAGCTACGACTGCTTACTGACTACGTCTACCGAAAAAATAATGGATAACTTTTTCCCCAAACTAATATTTACAAAATAAAAATTTACTGACGAAAATAATTTAAGTATTCATATATCAAAAACTGACCATCCTATTCACTTTGTTCAGTTTAAATTTGGCACTGTATATCTGCCATAAATTTATCATATTGTGGCTGGTACGATCGTATTGCAATGCCTTAACAGAAAAATAAATATTCATTTGTTAAATGCGACCAATGTGTTCTTTTGTTCATGGTTGAAAAAGCAGATTCGCAAAGATACCTCAATCCAAAGTATGATTTCTAATACAAAACCAATTTGAAAACGTTTCCTTAGAAATAAATTTCCAAAAATCAGTATCGATAAATATGCTCCAGATTTAAGAAACATATCGCATCTTAATTTAATAATTTCTTTCTCGACAGTGACTCATGTGATATCTATTAAATGTCCTATTTTTTTCAGAAAATCCACCAATGTTGACATCTTCATTAAATGGAGAGAATATCATAAAATTGAGTATTTCTTTCAACCTAATTCAGTCAGAGAATCTTATTTCAAATTCTTCAAACAAGTATTAAGCGAAATCTTTTAAGTCTCGGTTTGGATTATGGACGCACTCTTCCTCAATGTTTTTCAAGTTTCTCAATACATGTTTTCTTAATTGAGATGCATACTTCCTATAATTTTTTGAATGTTTTAATCGCGCTCATCAAGTCCGTTTTAGGTTTTAAATCGTAAATCTTTAAAAATAAATTGTTAAATCAAAAATGTTTGCACAGTTTGTTTTGGGTTTTAAAACGTAGACTGTAGTAAATTTTAATTTTAAATAATTCATTGATTCTATGTCATATATCATAAATTAAATCGTTAATATCTGAGGTCATTATCGGGATGGTCTCGTGGACTACCTAAAATGTCTTCGCGATCGATTGATAGACGGCGGTCGACATCTTGGCCACACCTGATATATAGTAATTCATAAAAAAGAGGGATTCTAAGTTGTTTCCTGAAATATTACTAAGTTGACATTATCTAAGAATACTCTATCATACTAGCTTGTTCTACAATTATTTTTTGCACATGAAGATTTATTGGAATAGGATCTATGCAGTAATTTAAGTGTTGTTTTTTCTCATCCAATTTGGTTAGCCAATAGACTAAATTACATCTATGAGACCAAAGACATCCAATACAAGGACAGCAAACAGATCACTAATAAAAAGTCCTCTTTATCAGTACGCTAAAAGTATTAAGTATAATAAAAACCAATACAATCAACAATGCATTAAGTGAGAATTAAAGCTATAAACTGTTGAAATGAAGATCAGAAAAAAATTGCAAGCCATTCAACTAATAGTTAGAAACCTATAATGATTTTAAAATCTGATGTTATAGGCAGAATAGTGTTAATTTAGTTTTTACACTGTGATCAGGACATACTTATTAAGGTGGAAAACATAGTTGATTTCACAGAATAACATGAACATAATGAAAGTATTAATTCTAGAGAACATTGGAAAACTTTAATTACTCTTTTTAAGCAGGTTCCATTTCAGAAAGAATTAATTGAATTTAATTTAATCAATGGTAATAATTACTAAAATATAATATATCTTAAAAACTACAATTAAAATAGTGCCCCCATATGAAAGATGGTATGGATATTTTAAAAATGACAAGCCATTTTGGATAAAAACGTCTACCAATGATTGAAAAATGATTGATTGAATGAATAACATCCTTTAATGATTTATGTGATTATGATTCTTAAGATATCTAACCACATTTAAATCAACCTAATAAGAGAAACTTTACCAAGTTTTAAATTTGTAGGTAGAGATTTCAAACTATTATTATTATTTTTTTTTATGTTTTCAAATTGAAACATTTAAAGTAAACAATAACTGAAAAATTTGGGAATAAGGAAATATCTATGTCTTTTTAAATTCTTTTTTAACATGTTACTGACAAAAATTGAAAAACCTACACAAAAATAAAAAAAAACACATTACCTTATGGATATGAATGAGATAAAGAAGAGGATTGAAGTTGGGATTCCCATGTTGATTAGGCTTAGATGGTAAAGTATGAGGAGATTCCAGCACATTTTTTGGATTTACTAATTTTTCTAACAACATAAGCCAAGCATCCAGGAATTCTCCAGTACCATCTATTAAAATAAACACATATTAAATTATGCATTAAATTTTTAATATGCATGACATTATGAATCACTAATGAACATTATCAAAATAATACCAACTACAAATAACTACTTTCAGTAATGTACATAAAAATATCAACATTTAATATAATTACATACTAAAACCAAAGTAACAATTTGAAAGAAATTAAGGAAATACTCATCATATGTGAACAGCAGATAATACTAAATCTGAAAAATCATTTACATTAAATCTAAAAAAGCAAACACAAATTATCAATATCAACAAATGCTATAATAATTTGAATGAAATTAATTTCATCATACTCATAATGATTTCTAAGAATTCTATACAGAATTGCTTCTTAAACAATGAATTCCTTTATAAAAATTTAATGAAATTCTATGAAATTTAATTAAAAATTTAAGCAAATGACATGTGAAAGATATAAATCTATAAAGGGTTAGAATGATCAGTGATATCGAAAGATATCTGGACTAAAATAAACTTTCTGCATTCCCAGTGAGCTAAAAAAACATTTATACTCATCTAACAACTGCAAGAAATCGCAGCATTTCATACATCCCAAATATTCATGATTTCTCTAAAAATTTGGTTTTGTGTTAAGCGATAAATCAATTTGAAATCTTGGTAGATTTACAAAATCACATTCATTTACCTCAAATCCAAAATTAAATATATTTATAGATTTATATATTAAATATATTTATCCCATACAACCAGAATTAACAAAATACATGGTTGTTTAATAAACAGTGTTTGAAAAATAATTGAGAATATCAACACACTAAAGATTGAATCCACATTAGGTTAATGAATACTCGCCTGATGGGAACATTAAGAATTTCATAAAAGTTATTCATTTTCATAAAAACAGATTTTTTTTAATGGCCTCTCTCAACATTGTATAAACAAGAAAAATTTAATATTGTAATTTCAAGCAAGAAGCCCTCCCCGCCCATATATCAGAAATAAGTAATATCTAACATAAAATCTTGGAAGAGCAATAAAATTTAAACTTGGTAAAGCCATAACTAAATAACTTAAATCCAAGTCCAATGTGATTTTACGAAGAAATCAATACAAATTGTGAAACGAAGAAAATCAACAATTTCACCTAACAGACACCTGAAACTACATCAAGATAGAGTTCTATTCTGTTGAGAATCAAATGTTTGCCGTAAAACTGAACGAGGCACATCTATCAAAATAAGCGAAAATAAAGAGTATTAAGTTAAAAGGAATTTTTTGTTTAGAGTATGTTCACATTTTCTTCTTTACCATATACCTTAACTAACAGATGGATAGAGAAAAAAGCAGCAGGGATAACTTACAAGCAAATTCAAGACTATTCATTTTTTCGCAATCCACGGTGGCTGAAAAATGAATAGGCTTAAAAATGCTATTCATGAGGGAAAAAATTAAAAAACAAAATCCTAGCCAAAGACAAATACTTTGAGTACATTTATTTTGGTCTCTTCAATAAACAAGTAATCACAAGAGTCAGAGTCAATAAAAATAACTGCCTTTATAAGGTTAGAATCAAGTCCAAGAAGGTTTAAAATTGATTTTCCTAAAACAAATATCTTCCAAAGTTAAGATGCATTAAGACTAACAACATAGGATTTTTCAAAATATACTTCACAGAACAATCTATCATCAGTATTTTATTCATAGAGCCATCAATGAAGTTTAAATGAGGATTCAGAGGTAACTTGCAGGTAAAACCTCTAAAGAAAAAACTTAAAGAGCATTAGGAAGAGCATTACATTTTTCAAGCATACTGGTGTTAAGATTATAAGTATGAGAGAAGAGGTCATACTGGAAGGGAAAGGGAAAGTTGGCATAATGTTATAGAGTTATTTAACACAAGAAATAAATCAAGATAGGAGTGAATATGAATGTGTAGTTATTTTAATCAACTCTTCAAAACATTAATTTTATCATTTTAAGCTTAGTACTTTGTTCTTTTCATTTTCATTTTGAAATTAAAACAAGAAAAACATTTTGTAATTTTTTCATCAATATCAATCAGTAAACCAATTTTAATTTATTATAGAGTAAGATTTATTATGATATTGAAAATGCACACTTAAGAAATTAACATTTATTTTCAATGACTTACATTTTGATATCAATAATTTATATAGGATACCTGGTAATTCAGGATGCTCAAGTCCTTTTTCAATGGGAACTTTACCTCCACAAGTTAGAGCCCATCGAAAAGTCCTTTAAAAGTAATTAAGCCATTAATGATAAAAATCAAACTCAATTGCAAAAGGCACAGTAGAATAAAACATTTGCTCTAACAAAATAAAAGTTGAAATAAAATATTAAGAAAAAATATTTACGCAAAAAAAGCATCTAATCCACCACAACTCAAAAATTTTTGAAGCATCAAATGATAAGGATATTTTCTCTCATCAAAAAGCATTGGAGAAGTAAATCCAACAGAGCAAATATAAAATGTCAACCTAGAAGATTAAATAACAATTAAGAAAACAAATGTAAAACTTCTAAATGAACACAAGTACTTTTGAAATAAATATATGCAATGAAAATGACTTTTGATACCTAAATTTTGGTACTGGTGACGAAGGAGGTGGTTCCCAAGATAAACCCATGCTTAAGAGACGTGTCAGAGCACTAGCAACAGCTCTTGCAGCTGGTGAAGGCACAGTGGGTGATGGAGGTATTTGCTGCCCACGCCTTTGTCGCATAGGAGATCCAACACAGAGCTGGAAAAAAGTAAAGCTCTTGAAAAAAATAAATTCTACAAGTAAGCATTTCTGATTTAAATTCCTTATTACAAAGAAAATGAGGATTTTTTTTTTTCAAAATTTAAGAAAATAAAAATGGAATTCTGTATAACCTTATAATACCTAAATAGAACCTATTAATTTGTAACCACCAAATAGATAAAAAAGGCTTATTCGTCTCTATAGAAATACCAAATAGATAAAAAGGCTTATTGGTACTATTTTATACAATAACTTGATCTGGAATAAGACCAAAATGGAAAGAGTTCAATAAACTTTAATGCTTATAGTCAAAATGATGAGTATTTTTATAAATAGCACAGTAGGAGAAGTTACTCTTTAAGAAATAAGATTCTTTGGTAAGAATAGTTAATTTTAACTGTTCTTTTTATTATATCAATTACATTTATATATTCTAACTATGAACAACCAAACAGATTATTAAATTACTTCATGACATTAAAAACCTATAACTTTTTAGCCAGTACTCTCTAAACTGCATATCATAAAAAATATTTACTTTTCAACAAATGATTTAAACTGATTCTATAATATTTAAAGGAATTTTTTATTCAACCATTTAGAAATTACCATATTTAAAAGACAGCAATCTGGAACAGGTTACTTTGCATGAACTTGAATGCACTCTAATATCTTACTTACATACATATATAGAACTTGCTTTTATTTGACACTTGAAAACATTTTAATATTTCTTGAAATTTGGCATGTACCATAAATAATATTACAAGTCACTTTTTCATTATTAACGCATGCGCACTTGAAGAAAGTAGTGGTAATAATTTGGCAGTATACAATTTGAACATTTAGTTTTAGCAACCCTGTTTGCTTAACTATGGAGCCGAGATTCGGGACTCTATCAGAAAAATAAATTTCGTCCTCCATTGAGACATATCTTTCCTTTTACTCATTAAAAAAAAAAAAAAGAATGATTGCAATTATTATATTTCCTTCCTATTTCTATATTTTAATAAAGATATTATAAACTTTGTGTCATGTATAATATTTTTTATGTGCTAGCAATAAAAAAGAAGATCACATTTCCTTCTGATTGCTGTATTTAAATAAATAGATTATAAACAAAAATGAGAATAAAATGTCCTGTGTAAAAAAAGTCAAGGTAAAATTACATCAATTTTTTTCACTAAATATATGAAAAAAACATTTATAAATTTTATCACTTCATTATGCTTTTATGACCAAGCTATATTTTATGCCTGGTTAATAAATTCATTATTTCGATTTTTTTTTTTTTCCTACTTTATCATGTTCATACGTCAAAACAATTTTTTTTTTTTTTTGCATGCATGAATTGTTTTGACAAGCTTATGCATTATAAATTTCAATTAAAAAAAAAACAAAATTAAAACACTATGTTATTTAATGTGTACATAGTACACATTTTAAATTAAAAAATAGACAAAGATAAATCACAAGCTTCCAATAAATTAAACTTCTGTAGTTAGAGAATAGAACTTTATTTAAAAACATAAGATTTTAGTTTTTATAAATGAGGAATACCGGATCTAAATAATAAGCTTCTTACTACGAATTTTGCCGAACAATCAATTTATTGTGTGAAATTTTTTTTTTAATTTATGTATTTCAAATGCTAATTTATATATTCAAATGTTATGTATTTTATTAATATATTTCAAAACATAAAATTCTATCCTTAGCAATTGAATATAGCTGTTAAGAGATATTAAGATTATACATAACGTTTGTTTAATAAACATAGCAGCTACAGTATTTATAAACATTAATAAATTACGAATTTATCCACTAATCAGTAATTAAAAATTCATGACTTTTTATACATTTTGTTGGGACATCTAAGAATAAAAAATAATCCACTGTTCTAACAATACATAGAATTTATATTCACAATCACGATGATTTAATCAACGAATACTTTGAGAAAGCTATTAAAAATATAACAATACTAAGTCGTTACTTTTTTTGAAAGGATAACAGATAATCTATTTCGAGACACTGGTAGCTGTAGAATATAACAATACTAATTCGTTACGCTTTTTGAAAGGATAACGGATATGTAAACAAAATACACTTTCTAGCCAGACTAGTAGCTGTAAAATATAACAATACTTAGTCATTACTCTTTTTCAAAGGATAACGGGTATGTAAACAAAATACACTTTCTAGCCAGATAAATTTATCGCATTATTTAGATCGCCAACCCGCGGAATCTCAGCTAAAATCTCTTACTCAGCACGCATGCGTTAGAATTCCCATCTGGAGCCGAGCTATGAAAGACTATTTCGAGACACTAGTAGCTGTAGGACCAATATTTAGCGAAATAGCCTAGAAGCTTCCAGCACCTTGGGGAAACAAGTAGATTTCTTCACCAAGTCAGGCATAAATATCGCAGCCCGACATAGAGTTAGTTAGATTTCAGTTTTGTGAAGACGATTAGGACTGCTAGAGAAGCTGTCTGAAGTATTTGAGACCTTTGAGCTGTTTCTTATGATATCTGACGAATTGTGCTGTATTAATTGTGATTGTTGCAGCTGTAATTTTTTTTCGAATAAAAGTCTTGTGTGCATTAACGGATTGTTTTATTCAACACTCAATCAACACGAACCCCGAAGCGCGGTACACTATTCTCTCTTGACCAACTAACTTACCTGACATAAAACCAAGAGAAAATCTATGGGACTATCTTTATCAGGTTGTTTAAGGCATGGATCTTCAACTGAGTAATCTAGCATAGCTGGCTAATGAGTTGATATGGTTCAACATCCCAATGAACACCTTCAAAAACCTAATTTTCTCTCTTAATGTATATTTTAAAGCAGATTTCTCTGTGTAAGGTGGTTACATTATAAGCCAATAATACTGTTGATTAAGCCAAATGTCATATCTAATAAAATTGGGAATGAATAACAAATGATCAGCTCTTAACTCTCTACTATAGGAAAATAGAGAAAACAGCAATTATTAATAAAGATTGTCAAATAACGTCTGTAAATGAGAAGTTCCATATGCATAATAAAACATTTAAGATGATCAGTGCAATTATTTGACATATTGATTAACTTATGAAATGTAGAAAAGAATGCAACTTCACACAGTACTTACAATGATTAATACTGTCACATCTATAAGGATGCACTTGTTTAAATTTAGTAGACAAATATCTATTTTCATGTAATAGTATCTTAACCATACCATTTACTGATCGCTGATTAGAAGTAATTGGCTAAAAAATATGACTCATTCATTGGAGTCCCAAGGTAAATATTAATGCCTCAAATGAGTCATTTAAAATATATAACATGTATTAAATTATTAAACAGTTAAACACATTATTGAAAAACTAGGAAACAGAAGTTTTTTCTTTTTACATTGGGAAGCACCAATCGTAAAACCCTAGCTAGAAACACAACTTTCATAATCTAAAAACTGTGTTTACCAGTGATATTTTAAGTGATATAAGAGATTATAAGATGACAAATATTAAATTCTTAAAAAGGACATAAAAAATTGGAAAGCATTTGTAACTTAAGTAAGACTTATGTTGTTTTTTCCAGTTTAAAAAATTGAAAATGTGCTTATTTTTATACATAAAAAACCACTAATTAAAATTATTTTATAGCTGAGGAACACATTCAAATAATAAAAAATAATTCATTGACAGGAAAACACATTCATGTATCGTCATACCTTTACAAGAAGCCCAAATAGTTCAGCCAATGCTCTTCCTAACCTGGAAGCTCCAGACAGTAGTGGTTTTATTTGTTTTATTTGAGATGCAAAAGGTTTTGACTTCAATCTGTCAGAATTTATATCAGTGGGACAATCATCTACATTTGAACATGAAAATGAGTCATCAATATCCATAGTGCTAAAAGTTTCTGAAATATCTGTACTTAAAGCCTCCATAGCAGATGTCACAGAAGCAGACCCACAATCTGTTTGATAACACTCTTCTTTATCAGCCTAAAACCATCAAATTCAAAGCAATCATTTCATCAAATAGTAAATTTTACAACTTTTTACATGTCATAAGTATAAAAATATTTTAAAAAAATTAGAAATATTTTAAGTGGCTCCATAAAAAAATACTTTTGTACTCTTTTACAAGATGAATTGCACTTATCAAAGAGAGCATTTTTGTTACTTTTGAAAAATTAGAAAGTTTAATATTGTTTAACGTAATAGTTTGTTATTAACAAGAGAATTTTGTTAGAAACTGATAATAAGATAGTACAATTACCTTATTTTGCACTATCAGGGTAATTAACTTTCTAGGAACAGCATGAAAAATATTTTTACAAATAGCAATAGCAACACATAGCATTTACACATTTAATTCATATTCAAACTATTTAAAATTAACAAATCCTTTACACTAATTCCCAAAAAGCCTAAATTGTGAATGAATAAAACACTTACATTCGTAACACTGGATAAAAAAAAAAACTAGGATGCAAAAAAGAGGAGTGCTTTTCTACAAACATCAAATTCCAAAAATTCATACCTGATAATTCTTATAATTTTATTTTGATTAAGAAACAGGGTACTAATGAATTTTTTTTCTGAAAACATTAAATGTAGACAAAGAAAACTACAAAAATAAACATGTAAATTTCATAAATTCAATGCAAGTCCGAATTTCGTCACATGTCGAGCAAAACTCAGAGTAACATCACACATTTGTCAAATTTATTAAATTGAAGCAAATTAAAAAGACTTCAATAATTACATAGGTTGTAAATTGTAGTAATATTCTGAGGTTGGGAGAATTTTTTTTCTACTTATTTCTTTACAAACAAATAAAGCAGCTTTAAATTTTATGTGAGATATTTATTAGTCTCTTTTCATTATTAGTCATGGATTTCCTATAGAATATTATAAAAGTCATCTCTTTTGATACACATTTTAGCAGTAAAGTCAATAAAATATTAAATATTTAAGAGCTTAAGATTAACTACAGTTCACTACAAGTTTTCTTTAGACATTTAAACACGGATACCTGTTGTCTTCTAATTTTAAAAGAAATCTTTAATTTTGCAATACATTTTTTAATAAAATTTCTAGGAATACGCTTTAGAACATTTTAACACCCATAAAATATCAAACTATACTTTGAATATAATTATATTTTAACATAAGGAAGTTTTTCTTTATGTGATAAACGATTGTTTATGCATTTTAGCGAAAAAGAAAAAAATATGACACAAGAAACTTTAAAATTAATGAACAGGTTACATCGCAAATTAGAATTCATTTAATAGTTAATTGGTAAGAAAATTATGTACACAAAAATTTAATGTTTATTAAAAATCCTTTATAAGTAAATCTGTCTCTATAAAGACCTTCATATAGGATCTAGTTTCAGAACTTCTTAACTTCCTTATAACAGAAAAATAAGATGCATTTAACAATTAACTTTAAGCCTTACTTCTATTTTTTAAAATTCATTAGATTTCTATAAAAAAAAATTTTACACTTTTATTTTAACAATAAATAGTTGCAAAATTATTTCCAAATGAACAGTATTCTTGTTGAAGATTGATAACTAAGTGTTCTGGAAATTAAAAAACTGCTCAATGATGGATATTTGGTTGGTTGGTTGGGTTCTATGGCGCAAGGTCCAAAAAGGACAAGCTGCGTCTTAATATTGGATGGATATACTGACATTTTTTAAGCATAACTTATACTTTCTCTATGCCAGACTATTATCTCTATCAGATTGCAACCTGATTAATACTATATGTATTGATTAATACTTTAAGTACTGAATCAAAACATCATTAAAGAAACAATGTTTATTAGAAATATGATATCCTTTCATAAAAGAAATCAAGATGAAAACTTACAAAGAAAATTATAAATAAATTCTGTTAAATATTTACAAATTTTTACGCCACTTTATTAATTTAAAGATCACAAAATTTATTTCCTGTGTAAAGATAAAATCATTTGTGAGGAACAATACTGACATCAAATGTCTAACAGTTTCCTCACATAGCAAATACATGGGTTAATAGCTCTTCAATTATTTGTTCCACACAAAGGTTAATAAGAAATAAACCAAGAATTTAAAATGCTTTCTGAATCATTACAAAGCTCAATACTAAAGAAGAAATCTATAGTCATAAATTGAACTGAAGGCATGAGTTTTAATAATTCATTTGTTAACTCAGTGCAGTCACAAAAAAAAGAAGTATTACAATATGGACTGAAAAATGTTATGTACCAATCCTCCTAAATCCTCAAAAAAGTGAAGTGTTAGCAATTTTAAAAGTTAACAATACTTACTTATTAAGATTACAAAATTACATTCCATTAAAAAAACTTATAATTCATGCATTGCAATTTTAAGAATCTAAACGAATTTTTTGAAAATTTGCATTTGGATAGGTACCCAGTAAAAGACAATTTTTAAAGAACAGCTCTTAACTACTGAAGAAAACTCCTACCTTGATCACATTTACACGCTTTCGGACAAAATCACAAAATGCAAATATCATTATTGAAATGGATTTCAATATTCATACAGTAACAAAAATAATGAATAAATAAATATCAAGGACATTTTGCATTCATTAATGCATAACAATAACTTTAGTTCATATTTTGAACATTCTTAATGTTCAACATTTAAGCTATAAAAATTACATACTAAGCACAATCATTATTCTGAGTGAATATATATTTTGAAGTATTATTTCTATACAAATAAGCATATATGAATTAATTGAAATTGTCAATAAGAGTATAATTAAATTGGCCTTAGAAATATTTCCTTTACGGATATGCAATCCCTGAAATTCTTTTATAAATGCAGTTCTCTTAAGTTCTGTCTTTTCAGTGAATTGTTTCAAATTAAGGATATTTAAGGAATTTTTTAATATGGCGCTAAGCAAGAAAAATAGATTTTGAAGTAGGGAGCCTTCACATGTATTAAAAACAAATAGAAAATAAAAATACAGCAATTTTTAAATCTGAAAATAGATACAATATTTATACATGTTCTTAAATCTTCTAAAAAGTATGCTGGAACAATAAGCATAACTTTTTTTAAGTAAACACAGAAATACTATAGTTGATCATAATTTAATGAAACTACTTAGCCAGTTTCATTAATTAATATTTCGGTATTAATTAACTAAAATGCTAATTAATACCAATTAGCATACATATGATCAAACTCATCAGAACTATACGGCTATAAAATATCTCATTAGAAATACAACGCATTAATATATATAAACATAATCAGTCCTAAGTTTATGCTTAGATACAATTTTACTGAATACTTAATTTTTATAATTGAACACTTTTAAAAAAAATAACGAAAATAAGATAACACTCTTTCATTTGAATATTGAGAACTTAAATAAATACAAATTATAATTTTCTTGCAGTTGGTTAGATATTTCAAGCATAGTTGCAGAAAATTGTAATACTGAACAGGCAATACCTACAAGCAACGCATACTATATAGAACATTTGAATGAGACTAATTAAATAAATTTTAATTTCTTTCAAACTATTTAAATACTTACAGAATATTTAATCAATAATTAGAAGTGTGACAAGGAAAAGTTCACAAACCTTAGGATCTTTTGGCAATAATTTCTCTAACTGTTGTCGGCCAAATTGGCAATCTTCAGCAAGAGCAGTATCATTACTACAAAGTGCAAGCAATACAGTGCTTTCCCACACTAATGAAGTATACAGAGAACTTAGGCCTTTTAAAACACTTAATCCAAGCTCAGATCCCCAGTGACTAATGGATATTGTTCGAATGTCACTCTAAATGGAATAAAAGCATGAAAAGAAATTCTAAATTTTGAAATTCATACAATATTTTACAAGACATTCATAATGAGGTAATGTAAAATATTTGGGATACTTTTATAAATCAGGTTGAAAACTAACAGAAAACAAAATACTCATTAATATTTTTATTTAAAATTTGAACTTCAGGAAATTAGGAATCTAAACTACTAATTAAAGTAGATTGACATAATAAATTTACAATTAAAATATAAACACTTAAAAAGCAAGACAAAATATAAACCAAGAATGCAAGAAGTGTTTACATACTTGTCCAGTTCGACAAACATGTATGAACATTATAATATATGCATGAGCAGCTGCCATGTAATGTAAGAGAGGAGTACTTTGAGCACTAAGAGTAGCATCATTTACATTAGGAGCACTTATAAGTTCTTGTAATAAAACACTTCCACCGGGAGGTTCTAATGGTCGGTGTAACTGTTCTAAGCTCTGCAATACTTCATTTAAATGCAATAATCCTTGTTTCAAAACCTGAGGTTCATGAGCAAGAGTCTGAAAAAACAGAATAAAAATGAAAACACAGATTTTAGTAAAAAGGTGCTTATGAAATTATGCATGTATAATACACAAATGTATACACTAATATATATACACTAATGTATGGATTGTCAATAAAATGGTAAAGCCATTCAAAAAGTGTTTGGACTTTTAATATGGTACAAGAGCATCTTTGTCAGTAAAAACTTGAATTCCCTTTGAAATAAACATACAAAAAGACTGTAGAGCGGAAAATGATACTTTGTATTATTCCTTATACAGAAATTGTTCGAATACCTTGAGAGATGCACTAAGAAGATACTAGAATCTCTCTCCTTAACTAACTACAGCAGCTCTCAGTACAGACAAATGAATGGAAACAGAATCTTTTCTGAAACTATAATTGAAGAATTCAACTACATGACTTCAAAAATTATCATTTTTATAGGTGAAATCTTCAGATTAATATGAACGATGAACACAATAGTATGATGGCTTCCTCATTATTACAGCTGGGAGTTACTATTTTCAGTGTGACTTTTCCATTATTTTGACAGGATATATACACATGCATTTGATTGAATTACCTATTACACATTTATTATTCATACAAAAGAAACAAGAAATATGTCTGAGCACCGATTTAAAAAGAGTATTCCAAATATATGTTCAAGTGCTGAACACAGATCTCTTTGAACTTATTTAATGTGTATTACTTTTAATTCCAATTTAGCAAATAAAGCAGTTAATAGAGCTTAAGTGCAACTAATTAAAAACTATAGTTAGCTTATAATAAGTTATTTAAGAGCAACCCTTAAGAATATGTTAACAGTAGTGATGGTTGAAAGGAAATATTAACCACCCTAGATGTGTGTGTAATCAATACTTTGAGAGTGTATACCATGCCGGAATAATTTTCAAAATATTATGGTCATGTGATGACTTGCAATAAATCCAACAATTAAAAACAAGTACTCAATAGAATCTGCAAGAAGCCACCTGTACAGTTCTTGAGCTACTTTCTTCAGTAAATGGGAAGTAAAATGAAGTCCTTTCATGTGAATTCCCTTCCCTATCTAGTATGAATGATACAGTGTAGCACAGATTTGAAACAGCATGGAATTGAATTTCTTACTTGTATCATTCAAGCTCAATTTTATTTCATATCTTACCAAGTAAAATTAGTGAAAAAATAGTTAATTACTAAGTTAAAAGTATTAAGAATATTGAAACATAGTCATATGATAATTACTTGTACTCTTTTTATTCAAGGCTATAAATTTTGTTCTATCTTATTTTCTGGGGTTAATCATAAAAAGAATGTATTCTATTTTATTATATTAGCAATTCAGGGAAGAAAATATACAGTACTTCACTGAAATTAAAAAAGCATTAACAAAATACACAATAATTGCAACACAAAAAGAATTGCAGTATCTTAGGGAATAAATTCATTAATTTTTAAGTAAAAAATTTTTACACAATATTTTAATTACATGGACCTAATAAAAAGTTTTATTAAGTCATTAATTCAAGAGTTTATTGAAGCATACACATTATACTACACAAAGTACTTTAAAATTTATAAATTCAACTTTTTGCAAGTCGGTTTATAAGAAAAAAATTTTTATGCTTCAATGAATATAAACAATGATACAGAAGATTGTTTTATTCTATATTCTTCAAATAAAGACGATTAACATTTTTCAGTCAGTAAGTTGTGTTGACCCTTTAAAATGAATTATGACATATTTCATTATTAAATTGAATCCATTACAAAGGGAAAATTCATTATTGGAAATAAAATGCTTCTGGTAAAGTATGATTCGTTAATTTGGGAATGGAGACTATTTCAAAGATGATTGAATTTATGAGGAAAAATTTTCAATAATCAAAGAATTATAAAAATATGTTTAAAAAATGTTCAATGAAAGTAAAGAAATTAAAATGTTTTACCAGTATTGATTTACAAACACTTGAAACAGCCTGACATGTAGGTGTTATAGGAAAATCTATTGGCAAATTTGGTAATCCCAAAATTGCCATTAAAGGAACCAAACCTTTTTGCCTTACAAATTCTCGACAGTGATCATCAGTAGAATTGTTACTCAAGATGGCATCGACAAATCTCATCTAAAAATAAAAAATACTTATAGAAACAAAATTAGTATGAATGTAATTTATTTTAATTAGTACTTTTCATTACTATGTAAAAAAAAATTGCAACGAATATTTAAGAAAACAAATTAAAAGGATAATTATTCTTATTCAATGTATAATTCTTATTTTAAAATATATAAGACATACTTTTTCTTCTGTTTTAAATACTTTGAAGGTGAAAAAAGGCATATGTGAAATGTCTTGGTTTAGATGATAAAATTGACCAAAAACATTTTTAATTGTTTATCATTCTAATTAATGGCATAAATAAATATTTTCAGTTAGTTCAAATACAAGTAACAAAATTTATGCAAAGGATTATCGATTAAAGAAATAAACTAATAATCCAAGAGGAGAAAAAATGCATTCCATAATATATAGATATTTACTTTTACAAATCTGTTGGAACCAATATAATAGTTCAAAAAGTCAAATCTTCATAAAGAAAAAAAAAATAAATGTTAAATATTAAAAATTTTTTTTAAATATTGCTCCTTCCTGGTAAATAAAGTACAATTCAAAGATACTATTTAGTATGCATCATTTAGGGAACATTTGCAAAATCAATTGTATTCTTTAAGACCAATTTTAGGGCCGAGGTGGCCAGGGTTTGTTCTTGTTACCATAAGGTGGTGAGTTTGAATCCCGGCTAAGCCGAAGATCCGCCGTTTTCACTAATGGCGACTGGGGCACGTAAAATACGTCAGGTCGTATTGTCCTCCGTGTTCCCATTACAAATTAATACCTCTGGGGTTGGTTGGCTTTGGGTCTTCAATGGATTCAATCTCTAAATTGGAAGATTCAGGTGGTGTTGCCAGCTATGAGCCAAAAGTCTTACTTCTACCTTCGTCTATTCAAAAACGGAAGACGCTCTCTCTCTGACTTCATTTGCATAGTCTCAAACTTGCAGGTTTGGTGTTGCCAAGTGTCATCAGAAATAACAAACAAGACCAATTTTATCTTAACTTTATTCATGAAAATCAAGCAAAACAATCTTTTTTCTTTCAAAAACACATTTTCCTCTATTATGTAAGAAAGCATTTCTCTGTTCTTTCACTAAAAAATACCACATTCTTATTAACTATTCATCTGCTTGTTTTGCAAACAGTACCATAATTGTCATTTATTATGATCTGGATCATTTAATTATCTCATACTACTTACATAGATGTACATATGTGCAAATTACATCTATGTACATACTTAAAAATAAAATTTCAGGCACCGAAGTGTTTCTTTGCTTACGTAAAGACAATAACTAATTTTCGTTCAAGTCATCAGACCAATGTTCTTGACTTTCTTAAGATAGAGGTTCTATAATAAAACTTGCATGACAAAATTACCTAAATATCGTCCCTTATTTTTACCTAAATTTCATTCAACTTCATTCCCAGAAGACTGACAAATACATGGCTTCTAGAATGCTCATTTCATAAGGGGATTCCAAGTTGCAAATCACCATTTCAAGTGAGAAGACCTTATTACATTTGCTCTTGACGTTATTGATTTTACTGATACATTAGTTGCAAGCCTAATGTTAGATTAGGTAAGGAGATGCACCAAATGAATTGCTTTAAAAAATCTGAAACTTTGACATCAACAATAGATTTTGTTATCTAAAGGTTTTACGATTCCCCAATAAAATAATGATTTAATTTTCTCGATAATAACAAAAAATAAAGTACATTTGAAAAATTAGATAATAGAAGAAACACATGAAATATACAAAGTTCACTTTATAAAAAGGCAATACAGTGTTCATTTGTATATCCTTTTTATAAAATGAGATTGGAAAAAAAATTTCTGTATAAAAAAACTTCAAATGGGTTAAACTTAAACATTTCACTTTCAAATTGATACCATGTTGTGATGCATGAGCGATTGTAATTCATACTTAATTTCAACATGAAGATTGTATATGGCATGCACAGCATTTTACAGTTTCTAAAGATCCTTTAACTATAACAAGCATGTAAAATCTATTAAAAGTAAGCCAGAATTTTAATCCCAACTCTAATGTTTACACATAAAATAAAAGTTTAAATCACTCTTAGTGTAAAGCATGAAACTGATCAAACCTTTCTAAGCAATGGCATGAATAGAAATCAGAAAAAAGAAATGTACAGAAAAGGATTAATTAAACACGATTTATATTATAACTGTAGAACCAGATTTTATCTCAACTTTTTAATTCTGTCCGTTATTAAAAAATTAAGTAGATTTTCATTTTTAGAACAGTACTTACTACAAACTTTTTTTTAATTTGTCAAAAAAAATTGCTCATTCATATTAAATTCTTTTCAAGATTTCTCAAAATTATTCTAGTAAAATACAACAGAAGTAATATTTTAGTTTTCCCTTGCATACAAGAAGCTCATATCGGTTCAGCACAGATTTATAAAAATGCAACTTTTAAAATTTTTCTTTTAGGATAATTTATGCAATGATGATATTAAGTTAAAAATTAAAAGAATTTTTTTAAACATTTGTAGAAATATCTAAGTAATTAAAATTACACAACTTGAAGCTTCTACAACAATTATAAGTAGTTAAAAATATTGTTAATAAATAACTATGGAAAGCAAAAATTATAGCTAATAATGTTGCAGTTTTCTTATAATTATTCCAATAAAAATATTTAAAGTTTTCAAAACATTATACACATATACAGCAAGAAAAAAATTTAAAATTTTTCAAAACAAACAAAAAAAAGGATATCGAAAAAATTTGCTTTAGAATAAGATTTTTTTCTAAATAAGTTTAAACTCAGCTGATGTTATCAGTAATCTATCAGCTGTTGAATGTACATTTGAAATATAATTATGAATATATATTGATAGAAATAAAGATATAAATTAGTATTTTGTAAATTGATTTCATTAAAACTATTTCATTAAAATTAAGATTAATTTCAGAAAATAACACATGAAAACCTTAAAAATGACTAACAAACAATGTCCACTCTTTCATCTTGTAAATAATGCAGACAATAGCTAAAATCATCAGACCCTTCTAAATTATGAGATGGTTTACTAAATTTCTTATTAAAATAATAAAATAGTAAATATTAAATGTAAATATACTTTAGATATATTTCCAATGTGAAGTAGTCGAAAATAATTTTTCAAACATTTCAGAAGAGCAAAATGCGAATAAGAAGACTACAGTAAGTATATCATCATTTTATTTAGTTTAAATAAACTTTGAATAGCTCATTTAGATAAATTATTTTGAATAACCTATACTTTTTATTTGAATTCCTTCTTTAATATTACTTAACACTTCCTTAGAAAATTGTTAAAACAAAAAACTAAAGTATTAAAAATTTTAATGAAATAATTGAGAAAATGTAAACAGTCCTTTTATTTAGAGACAAATTTGAGAGTATTAGAATTATTAAAGCAAACTAGTATTTAAATTGTATTACAGCAAGGTGCCCATTTCTGTTTTTAACCAAGTAATGGTTAAAAACCTTGCATCTCAGCATTATTATTGGAGAATCTTATATTTGTAGATAAAGTATTAGTATAATGAATAAAAAGTATTTGATAATAAGTCAAAATAGTTATAAATCAAAATTATAGCACATATGATTTAATGTAGACATAGCTTTTAAAAGGTGTCATCCTCAAGAATCATTAACCCAGAGTTTTCTGAAGCAAACCGTGTGGAATTTCTTTAACTTAACCTAATTCCTGACTTTGCATGCATTTTAGTAATCAATAGCTTCAAGTGAAAATATTGTAGGATACTTTCAGGAGTGATCCTATCTTGGAATTGCCTAATGAAATTAGGTGCATTACTCTTGAGAATGTAAACTTTGAATGATGTTATAGAAAAACAATATTTAAGTTAATGTGAACAGTACGTTTCATTAAATACACAAGTCTAATTGAAGAAAGCAAAATGTAATGACATAAGTGAAAATGTTACTCCTTTATGAATAGCAAAAAAGAAACCTATTGCCCGAAATTTTCTGACAGGATATTCAAATAATTTCTTAAAAGTTATATGATGATTTAAAGATTTAAAGCTTAATATAATACAGTGTTTCTCAACCTTTTAGTATTCACGGCCCAATTTTCAATCACAATTTTCATCGCGCCCCCCTCCCCATCGCATACAATAAAATATATATAATAACAATGTATTTTGAGTAATTTGGCGCAAAACCTACACTACAACCTTAATTTTAAACTTTACAAATTACCAAGAATACCGAAATTTATTGACATTTTGCAATACCGGTCCTCAGCATTAAAAAAACAAGAATCCTATGCTTTTTTTATTGCTCTTGCGTTCCGCCACGTCGGGCATTCTCACGGTTTCGCGAGAAGTTTCGATTTGTCTGGAATTTGTCTGGTCAGCAAAAAATTAAGCTAGGAGCGTGCGCAGATGTGAACAAATATAGGGAGAAGGAGAAAGTTCTATGACGCCAATTTCAATTCCAGACAATCTCATTCGAGTCGATCCTTCTATCGCTATTGAATCTATTCTGAATGTGTATATTATATATATTTTCGTGTAATTGCAATTCACCGTATTAAATATTCACGACAGCAGACTTATGCAGAATCATGGATAAATCTTTAAGCGAGCATTGGACGATAGACAAGCATCAACAAGTACACAAATGAGCGTGGTTCCGAAAATAAAATCAAGAAAATATTCTCAAGAATACTTAAATTTTGGGTTCACTAGTACTGAAGTAAATGAAGAAGAAAGGCCCCTGTGTATCATTTGCTCAAAAATGTTGGTGGCAGACAGCATGAAACCTAATAAACTTAAACGACATATGGAAACGCTTCATAGTGAGTACGTAAACAAACCCAGAGAATTCTTCGAATTAAAATTAAAATCATATGAAAAGCAAAAATCATTGTTTAAAAAAACTTTGTCTGTGAATGAAAAAGCTTTAATTGCCTCTTACAAAGTTTCATATAAAATAGCCAGATGTAAAAAGCCTCACGCCATTGGTGAAGAGCTTATTTTGCCAGCCGCGATTGATATTGTAGAAATTATGTTTGGAAATAATTTTGCAAAACAAATGCAGTCTATACCTCTTTCAAATGATACTGTTTCCCGTCGAATTGCTGATATAGCTGAAGATGTAGAGTGTCAGCTTTTGTCGAAGTTGAGTTACAAATTGTTTTCAATACAACTCGATGAGGCAACAGATAGTAATAAAGATGCTCATTTCATTGCCTATGTTAGATTTTGTGATGATTTGTCAGTAGTAGAAGAATTATTTTTCTGCAAACCAATAGAACTCAAAGCAACAGCACTCGCTTTATTTGCTGTCTTAAATGATTTTATGAACGAGGCAAACATAGAATGGAAAAATTGCGTCGGAATATGCACGGATGGTGCTCGTTCTATGCCAGGAAGATTCCAAAGTATTCAAGCACTTGCGAAACAAAAATCGCCACAGTGCGTCTAGACATTGCATGATCAACAGAGAAGCTTTGGCTTCCAAAGAAATGAGTCCTGGTTTGAATATTATGTTAACTACGGTTGTAAACGGTAGCGAATTATATAAAAATGAGACCCCTGAAATCAAGAATCTTTTCCGCACTTTGTAAAGACATGGGTGCAGTACATTGAGCGTTACTATTTTATTGCGAGGCAAGATGGTTATCACGAGGGAAAGTTTTGCAGCGTGTTTATGAATTAAGAGAAGAAATCGCCGTTTTCCTAGAAGAGGAAAAAAGACCGGAAGCTGAGAATTTTCGCGATAGTTTATTTGTGTTGAAATTGATCTACATGGTCGACATATTCGAGAAATTAAATAACTTGGATCTTTAACTGCAAGGAGCAAATACACATATATTGGATACGAGTGATAAAGTTAATGCTTTTTGTAGGAAATTGGAATTGTTGAGCAGAAATTTAAAGCAAGAAAACTTAACAATGTTTGCAAATTTGAATGATTGTATTAAAACTTACAAGGCTGAAGAACAACATGTAAAAGTTGTTTTTGTAACCATTGAAAATCATTTAGCAATGCTAGCAAAGAATTTTAAAAAGTAATTTCTTGCTGATGACAAACTGATATCAAGTTACAAGTGGCTGAGGGATCCATTTCAAAATACCTTCGAAGGACTCTCAATCGAAGAGTAAGAAACCTTCATAGACTTCACGACAAGTGGCGAAACCAAAAGACAATTTAGTAATAAATCACTCTTTGAATTTTGAACAGGAATGGATGATGAGTTTTCTGCACTAAACAAGGGCATTTCGCATTCTACTACCATTTTCAAGATCTTACCTTTGTGAAACTGGATTTTCTGCGGTGGCTTCTTTGAACACAAAATAAAGATCTCAGTTAAATATAGAAAAAGAACTGAGAGTGTCTATTTCTAACATTAACCCTCATTCGAAAAAACTTTGCTCTGAAAGACAGGCCCAAGGAAGTCACTAATAATTATTAAATTAATTTGTTTTTAATTTAGTAAGTTGTTTTAATTTAATAAGTTAATTATTAAATATGTCAAAATGTATTTTGTTTTGTATGTGTGTGTGTGTGTGTTCTTTCCTTTCAGTCACTTAATCAATTTTTTTAAATAACATTTTCTCTTGGATATGCTCGCGCCCCCCCATTAGTGTGCTCGCGCCCCCCTAGGGGGTCGCGCCCCACAGGTTGAGAATCACTGATATAATAGAATGAAAAATAAATTTTCCTATATCAACAAAATGCTTTAGAACTTAAACAATCAATAAAACAGGTAGCTGAATGTCTAACAAGATTGAGATAGTTTCTGTGAATAATAGTGAAATGATTTTCAACATTGAAGAAAATGTGGTTTTGAAACAGAAAAGTAAATTACTTTGCTTTTTAAAAATGAAATTAAAGCAAGAACTGTATTCAAATAAGAATTTCCCATGTTTTTATATGTTGCATAGTAAATAATTTTTTAATAGTAATTTTTATATATAAACATATAACTCGGGTAAAGAAAAAAGAAAAGTTATTTTTTTATTTTATGAACTTTTGATTTTAAGAACCATTTTACTGGTCTTTAAGTGTTCCAAAAAAAAAAAGGGTGGCAATTAAATTTAACATACAACAATTAGAGCAAAAAATTGAAGTACCTTTAACATGCAATACTAAAATAATATTATTTGATTCACAAAGAAATTCAATTATTAAGTCTAGTTTTATTTGCAAATTTTCTCACAAAATCTGAAAAATTCATATTTTTAAGAAATTGAGAAGGTTGAGTTTTTTTTTTTTTTTTTTGCATCAATTTATAGAAGTAAATATTCAGTAATTTATAGAGTGAACTTTATCACAAGAACATTCAACAATTTCTATGGCCATATTTAAGAAATTTAGTGGAACAAAAAACTAATTGTGAAAAATAAATTAAACGAAAATACAGGTATATGACAAAATAGAACAATGGGAAAAACTGAAAATTTTTAATTAGGAAAGTGTTGAGCCACCTTTGGCCTGAAAATCAGTTTGCATTCGACACATGGGAGGGATTGACAAATAAAATCCTTGAACAAAATTCATCAGAATATTCCTTTATTCCTTGTTTTGTGTAAAAATAAGGAAACCAAGCAGGCTTTGGTTTTCAAAAAACCACACAAAGACTTATTGATATTGAGATCAGGGACTAAGGACACTAGGTTAGATATTAATCATGTTTACAAAACTATATGAGAACAGTGGTGCTGTTATCTTGAAACATAACACAGACATTTTCCCTGAAAGTGTCCAAAGCATAGGCTGAAGATGATCTACAAGAATAGTTTGATAATGGTCACCTAAGATTTCCTCTGTCAAAACAAGAGGCCCTAATCCACAAGAAGATATTGCACCTCACGCCATTATAGAACAACTATGTTTCACAGTAGGAATTAGGCAAACATCAAATGCTTCTACTGGTGCTCCCCAGACAAATACATACCAGGTAGTCTGGAATAACAAAAATAAGGATTCTTCAGACCAGGTGACTTGTTTTCATTGCTGTTGCATCCAATTTAGGTACTCAGCATATTTAGTCTCTTCAAAGCCTTCCATGCTGAAACTAATAGTATTCAAATAGCTACTCTGCCATGAATGTTCACAAAATGCAACTCTTGTAGAAAAGTTTTCATGGATAACGGGTTCTGAATGTCTATTCATCTTGAATGTTATTCCCAGCAGTTGTAGACTTGCAACCAACTATCATCAGGGTCTCTCAAACTTAACTTTTGCCCAGTTGCTTTGCACGTGACATATTATCTAGATCTGTATATGCTGTCATAACACTTGACACTGTGAACCTTGAAACCCCCAAAAATTATGCTTTTCTGGCTATGGAGCCTCGGAGCGAAAGATTTAATTAGCATAACTTTATATTCTCACATCAGAAAGGTTGTACATAATCATGCATCTAGAAAAGGAATATTCTGATGTCACTCTCAAAATGCCAAATAATCGATTGACACATTCCATTTCACCACCAATAAATAGGTGGCATACTATTACAATATGAAACAGCCGTTTATGAAACGGCGGAAAGACTGCTGAGTTTTGAAGGTGTCCTATTTGTTTCCTAGATTTTGGTATAATTCAATAATTATACAAATATTCTTCTCAATGCAGTGGAATTGCAGTTGATTTAAAATTAGAACTTAAAAAAATTACTTTTTTAAAAAAATTAAAATAGTATTTTTAACCAGAAATTAGTTTATTATTGGCCTTGGCAGTAATTATATAAATCGATATACTGAAAAAACTTTTTTACTCACTTACATTCTCATATCACATGAAAAGCTTTATAAGTTTTGAAATTTTTTGTGGGTAAAAATGCTTCATTTGCTTGTTTCAGTATTATGAGATTTATTACTTTAATTTATCCTGAATTGAATTTGTTTATATATACATATAGTAATAAATAATTTACACACAAAATCCGAACACGCAATATTTTCTTTATAGTAAAAAATATAAACCCTATGAAAATCTATAAAAACTTTGATTTTTTCAGTAATTTTATGAATATTACTTTGAAACAATAAACAGATTTGATTACATTATGAATATATGATTAAGTATAGAAATATTTTTTTTACATGTGCTTTTTGTGTATTTTAGCACTGGCAATCAAATTTCTTACGCAGCTTTGACGTAAAATCATTAAAATTAAATATTACCAAAAACATTGCAATGTCTATAAATTTAAGGGCATTAGTATGAAGTTCACAAAAATTTCAACTTAGAACAATTAAAACTCATACCACATTTAAAATATAATCTACTAAAGGTACTGCTGTTTTAGAACCAGGTCCATATGGGCTCTCTCCAGGAAAGCGTTCATTTTGAGACTTTCCTAATGAGCCTTGTATAGGGCTGGAGCCAGTATCATCTTCATCTTCTTCTTCATCATCTGATGATCCAGCATCATTTGAGACATTTGGTACCCTTGTTACAGCAGCTGTCACTGTTTCAGGTTTTGCAGAAGGTCTGGAACAAATGAATCTAGGATCTCTGCCCATAAGACACAATTCTTCTAGCAACTGTCAAAATATTAAATAACAAATAGTTAAAATGGTATGACTGATAAAAAAAAAATAATAAGGAATTGTTAAAGCAAATGAGAAAATGAAAATTACAGTAATAATAGCAGCTGTAGCATCAGTTCTCAGGCTCGGCTGGTGCCTCATAAGTTCATCCATTGCATTCCCTAAATTACTAGCTGCATCTCCGATTGGATCTGAACTGCGTCTTCTACGCATTGCTGGTAAGTATTCAGGAGATACCAACACTCTAAATAGTTTTTCAAAAGGTTTACAAGTAACGAAAGACTGTAACCCTCTTGAATTTAAGCACAAAGCACTAAAAACATTTGGAAGGGAAGCAAGAACTTCTCTTGTGGCAGGAACCTATTTAGAACAAACACATTCCACAAAAATATTAAAACAAGTTCTTAGTAGCTCTGCCAAAATAGATCATAAACAACATAATTTTAAATATGAGTACTAAAATTTCAACTGAAAACATTTTAAGACATAATTTAAAAATGTTTAACTAAAACGTTAAAATTCTAAATATAAGTGAAGTTATGGTGACCTACCTCTTTTACAAGCAATGCATGAAGAACTACATCTGTTAATCCATTTGCCTGAAGTGATGGCAGCAGTGCTGGTTCTTGGAAAACATATACAGTAACCACATCAGTAGCTATAAAAAAAACCTTCATTACAGCAAAAAAATAACAGAAAAAAAAATCTTCACCATAATAGAAAACCTCTTATACCCACAATAGACATACTTTAACTAATGTTTGCTCTCTCATTTAGCAAAATATGTAAGTCTGGTGTTACGTTAGATTTTGTGTATGATTGGTGAAATAGTTATTTATTATTAACAATATTATCATAATATGAAGAGTACCTCAAAAAGACAGTTAAATAGATATAGTGGGGAATGAAAATTTAATAAAAAAGATCTATAGCCAAGATAAAATACATTAGAAACAGTTCATTGCAACTGACCATTGTTGCAGATAACATCTTTAATACAATATTTAACTTTCATAATAACAATTAAGTGTTTAATAATACATATATTAAGAAATATTTTCACAACACAAAATTTTAAGAATTTGAAAGCAACTCATGCTAATTAATTGCAATAACATACTTAAGCATTCTTGCACTTTAAGAAGATTTAATCTTTATCAATACCAAATTGATAATTCACTGATAGCCGTAACTAAAATCAAAATAAAATCTTTTGTCTACACTTAATTTAACATTAAAGAAAGTAACTGCCTTAAAATCAAAAGCCTTCATGTTTCTGTTTCTACAAAAGATTTATTTGTATCATAATGGCCATTTTTTTAACTTGAAGGGCGATTAAGAAGGACCGATTGTTTCAAGTTAAATCTGTACAACAAACAAAATTCAAGACTGAGGGTTTTAAAGCCATGAATTGATTTGAAAGCCTAAACGTCAATCATTTGGCAACTAAGCCAGTGTTTTTCAAAAAGAGAATATTAAATAAATCATTTGTCTTTTATTTAAAGTATGCTACTTGTATGCTATATAATTCTTATGAATATTAATGCATCATGCTGAAATAACTGGAGAAGCTTTCAAGAAGCACTCTAAAAATGCAAATTTAGGAAAAATATAAGAATTTTTAAAAAAATTATAGGAACAATGAATATTATTTCAAAGAAGTAATTTTCACTACGAGATTTTTTAAAAATTAATATCATTGCCAAGAAATAATGTAAATGTAAAAAAATGTTGATTTAAATAAATGCTACTCTTTTAAGCTTTTGTTTACTTTATTGCTATAAATTACAAAATCCAATTCATTCAAAATCTATTAAAAAAAATAAATAGTGTGTGTGGTGCATATATACATTATTCATTGCTTACAAATTTACTGATTTTTTGTTACCCATTGAATGCACATTGATCAAATTAAATCACATAATTCCATATTAACATTGGGTTTTTTTTCCCCTTTCCATAATTATGTGGATAATTTATGAAAGAGCTTATCTATTGTAGTCAGAATAGTCAATTTCACTGAGAATTAGGAATTTACTGTACTTACATTCAATTATGAAAATTTTGACTTTTTAAGATATTTTTTTACAAAAACTTCTTAATCGGTAGGAACCAGTATTAAAATTGAACACTGTCAGTTTTTACATTGATGTTGATGATCATGAAAGTCTAAACACAATGAAATGTAGAGAATGAACACTTAGAAAACTTTTTGTTTTGGAGCCAATCAAATTCAATGAAAAATATGATCTCTCAAATTGGTTAGTCCTTATTTCTTTACGTGTTCCAAATAGGATCAAAAAGCAAGTTATCTTTTCTTATACACTTTCAATTGTATAACTTTGATTTGCAATATTTAACATCATCCATAACTGCTAATACTTTTTTTAAAAACTTTATAGCATTATAATAAGCTCTCATTTTAATGCACAAAACTTTTTATTTTTTTTATTTTTTACAAATTTGCAGTAAAATTTTACATCAGAATAAAATAAATTAGTTGCACTTTGTTTATAAAAAATATGAAGGCATAAATAAATACAAAACACTAAAATCAATCGGAACATACATCAGTTTTTCATACCAAAGAAGAAAAAACATGGGTGTTCATTTCAATCAAAAAATTATAGCAAAAGATAAAAAGAACTGAAACATACTAAAGCAAATAATTAAAAACATATTTAAATTAACATAAGTATAATAAATAAGGATACAATTTAAAGAATATATAACAGAAATAGTTTATTTCCTGAAAAAGTACCTGAAAATATCAATTTCTTAACTTTAAAAGAGAAATTTTTTTATAACACATTCAGATTTATAGAAAAAGTGAATGTTTTCTGCTTTTAATTTTTAAATCTTAAACTGAAGCTGAATTAATGAATATGCATTTTTTAATGTCCTTTTTTTACGTGATACAATATAGAAAAATATAAAATATATACCAAACTGTAAACATTTGTTTCACTAAAACTATTGCAAATTCTTTGATTCAGATCATTTCAACTAAGATAATTATACAACTCTGATACTATGGCCATCAAAAATATATCATGCGCATTATTTAACAAAATGAAAAGATTTTTTTTTTTGAAGTCTATCACACAAGCATGGTTTATTTATTAGTAGTTTTAAAATGCACACAGTACAAATGACACAGAAATGAGTACAAATTTAACAAAATACTTAAGAATAATATTCTAACTACATATTATATAAAAATGAAGAAAACATACCAAGCAAAAACAAAGATGGTCCATAATATTCAGCATTGCTTACAATATGTTTTAATGAGTTTGGTAGACTACCATCCATCACTAAAAATAAATTTCATATTGTCTCATTACATAACAGCAAAACAAACACAGAGAATTCAGTATATAATGTTGCATGAATTAAAATTAAAAAATAATCAATACAAACTATCTTTTTTCATGGACTTTACACAGAAAACTATATTACTAGTCTATTAAAAAAATATATTACTAGTCTGACATGTTATTCTGAAATCATTGTGTCAGAGAGATAATTACTTCTGAGTCACCTGTTTAAGCAATTTAAATAAATTTTTTTTAAAAAAATGCGAACTTTTTTTATAGAAATCAAATTTAAAATAAAAGACAAATTTTTTGTGCTCTGAAAAATAAAAATACAGAAGTAATCCATTATACACACATACACAACACAACAGTGTTTACATTATTTAAATCATATAACAAAAAACCATCGAAAAAAACTGCCAATAATTTCATGTCTCAGTGAGTGTAAGTAATTTCTAACTATAGTTACTATAGGATGGTTGGTTGGTTGGGTTTTGTGGCGCAAGGTCCAAAAAGGACAAGCTGCGCCAAAAATTAAGATTTAAAGAAAATTTATAAAGTTAAGACAAAACCCAAACTCAATATTAAAAAGTTAAGACACAAAAATTAATGTATATATTTATTTTAAAATCTAAAAATTGGTAATTAAGTGAAATAAAATTCATAAAATTTAAATAAAATTAAAGAAACCAATTTCCCTTCAGTTTGAAAAAAGTTTTCGGTGGGGTGACTCCCCCACTAAAACATACATGCTTAAAATGTCAGTTCAAAAATATTTAAAACGGTAAAGGTTAAAATTAGCACATGAAATTAAAATATGAGAGACAGTATATGGTTCATCACACGTTTCACACCATGGATTCAATTCACTTAAAAACAAATGTCTGTGTGTGAAACGTGTGTGTCCGATACGAAGGCGAGATAATCGAACATTGGAACTTCGTAATGGTAAAACTAATGAAGAGATGACGTATGGAAATATGGCACATAGTTTGTTGGAGACCTGCATATTCCAGTATTCCTGCCATACAAAAAAAACAAAGTTTTTAACAACCTTTCTCACATCAGTAAAAGGGACAGATGGATGATATATAGCCAATGCAGATTTAGCAGCTGCATCAGCCTTATCATTGCCCTCCAGACCTACGTGACTTGGGATCCAACAAAATTTAATATCATATCCCTTGCCAACAAGGGAATCTACAGTTTGGAAAATTTTGGACACAACAGGATGATTATTTGTGTTCAAATTTCTCAACACTTCAATAACACTCAAGCTGTCAGTGTATACGCAAATTTTATAGTTATTTTCTGTATTCACGAGCTGAAGCGCTTGATGAATTGCCGTAGCTTCAGCAGTAAAAATGGAGCAGGACGTATGGAGGTTGTAGCCGTAACTCCTATTATTGAAGAAAATGCCACAACCAACGTCCTGCAATTTTTGATCCATCCGTGAATATAGGCGTATAAGAAGAATACTGACAGCGATGTAAATAAAAAAGCTGTTGAAAAATCGTAGGAGTTGTGTCCGATTTCCGAGACTGAGCAAAGTTAATTATAGATATCTGTGGATCAAACCAAGGTGGATGTAATAGTAGGTCCGTTTTAATAAAACGAACATGACATAGGTCTGTCAAGAAAAGATTACTTTTAATACCAGTGAGAAAAGGTTGGATGCTACACAAGTGAGCATCATACAATCTCTTCAATGCAGGAGTAAAAGCCAAGGAACGTAAAGGGTGTTGTCTATCAGACATAACCTTAGCGTAATAATTGAGAGACAGCTGCATTCGTCTCAGGTCTAAAGGCAATTGTTGGCAAATGGCATAAAGACTTGGTGATGTGCAGAAGGGTGATGTGCGGATTGCACCTGAACATATCCTCAAAGCAGAATGATGCACACTGTCCAATCTGCGTAAAACTGAAGATCTAAAAGATCCATACACAACACTTCTGTAGTCAATACGAGATAAAATGAGTGCTTGATAGACTCGAAGTAGAGACGTATGATCAGCACCCCAAGATGTATTAGACAACACCTTGAGGATATTAAGCGATTGCTCACATTTCTACCGCAAATGTAAAACATCCGGAAGAAAGGTCAACTTTCGGTCAAACAAATCACCAAGAAATTTGATCTCATTGACCATGGGTATTGTAGTGTTGTTCAGATGGATAATAGGATCATCGTGAAGGCTAGTCTTCTTGGAAAAATGGACACAGCAACTCTTGCTAGGAGATAGTGTAAAGCCATTCACTGCACACCATGCAGCTATTTTATTTACACATGTTTGTAGTTGTCTCTCAATTAAATGCATGTTCGATCCTTGGCAAAATATTTGCAGGTCATCCACATACATAGTGCCAAGAACTGAAGGTGATAAAAGATGAAGGGTGTGACTAATGTATAAATTAAAAATAGTGACACTTAAAATAGAGCCTTTGGGTACACCCTCGGCTTGAAAAAAAGTATTGTATGTAGAGGATCCAATACATACTTTAAAAGTACGGGAGTGTAAGAAATTTTGTAGGGATATTGGAAGATCACCCCGAAAGAAAAAAATCATATAATGAACGGAGAATTCCATATCGCCATGTACGGTTAGTGGACTTCAAAGTGCAATTTCAAACATTCTCATGCAACAGACTGTGGCATCGAAAGAGGTTTTTAAGAGGTAACCTAGCCAGAAAAATTTTACTACAAGATAATGCGCCCAACTCATTTTTTATCAACCTGAGTTGGGATATAAGATAAACTTAGTGATGGGGATATATAAGAGCCATGCTTTTTACTCCAAATATATCTGTTATTTGTAAACCTCTGGACCAAGGTGTTTATGAAACACTTAACATTAACTAATGAATAATGCTTCTGTCTAACCTCTTACAGGAATTTAAAGATGGACAAGCCTTGATTTAAGAGATTAAAACCATAATGATGTGGCTTGTTTGATTACAAATACTTGGGACAACATTCAGGCATAAAGAATTGTAAGCTAGTGGAATATACAAGGACAAAATATTTGGCTATATAGTAAAAAATATTTTTCTGGGTTTCATCTAGTTATATGTATAAAAGGAAAAATGTATTCAATATTATTTACAATATTTTAATTGAAATATCTATACAAGAAAAATATTTTTTCCTTAATTCAAGGTATCATAAGATGTGAGGATACATTTTTAGTTGAAGTTAAAAAGTACTTTTTGAGAGATAAGTATGCAGTTCCAAAAAGAAACTGTCACATTAATTAATAGCGATATTGCTCAATGGCCTGACTGTTGAGACATATGAAGTAGCTCACAAAGTGGTTAAAATTTTGTTAGCTGATATTTATATACATTGAGCAGCAAGTTATAGTTATCAACATTATGATTGAGGAAATTGTCAGCAAAAAAGGGAGATACACCAGAAAGACAAATGAAGTTACTAGTTTTTCTAAACATTCAGAACTCTCTCATTTCTGTGTGTAAATCAATAGCTTTAAATTAATGCACAAGTTAATTTTAATATTATAATTTCTCCACTAACATAACTTTCATTATTATATGAAAATTTAGTTTATACAAATTTCGTCTTCCCTTTTATTGGCTGGTAAATAGGACTCTACTGTAAGTATTCTGCAACTAGTAGATTAAATTTCGAAGCTAATAAAATGACAAAAAGGAAAATAAATGATCAATTAAATAATGGAATTATAAAATAATTTCACATATACATACTGTAATTGTTTTGTTGATGAGTTGAAATAAGAAAAAACTTGATTTAAACTTATTTTGCATAAAGAGTATTTATGTGAAGTTTGTGCCCCAACACATAAATAAATAGACAAAAGTGGTGGAAAAAAAATTTTCATTGCCCTTCATATCATGAGGAAAATATTAAAGACAACATAATTCACTATTGAATCTAACAATTTTTCATGTATTTACTGATCAAACTTTATCTGAAGTAGTGTATTGTGTGCCAAAACAAACATCCAAACTTCAGGTGGGAATGCAACACCAGAACTATGCTTTCAGTCAGTATGCATATCATTATTTTGCCTGGTAAAAATTCACTTAATGATATCATTTAGATTGCATTTTCTCATAATTTAGCAAATACAATTTACATAAAAAAAATTATAAGAAATCTAATTTAATATAAAAAGTTGAAAATTATAAAAAAAAAAGCAGTGACCCTGTATCTTTAATATTGGAATGTTTATTAAAATATGAAAGAAAAATTTTGTCAAGATCATTACCACAACATAAAATTAAAAGTCACTAAAGAAAAAATTATTAGCGTTTTTTCATAAAAGGAATATGATGAAGATAAGCGATGCAATGTGCCTACACAGAAAACTTCAGATTGCTTAGGTAAATATCAACAGCATTTTTACAGAACTAAAGAGAAAGGCTTAAGATGAGACTAAGTCATAAGCATCCACACATAATTTTAAAAATTTAAGAAATGATAATATGTACATGAAAAAAAGGAAACGTACAAAGGGAAAAAAAAAAAAAGAAAGTGAGGAACACTAACAAGACACTAACAAGCATGAGATTAAAAAACTTACTATATAAAATTTCAGATTTCAATGTACAAGCATTTTAGTTTAAAGTCTTACTGTATAATGATTAAATGTAGTAAACAAGTCACAAAATTGTCTCTTTTTAATTAAATAATGCTATAAAGTAATGTAATAAAGTTTATATTCAATTGAAATGGTTTGTTAAATATAAAAAATTTCTTTTTTTATGAAAATAAAATCTAATCACATAAGAAACACTTACAATGTCTGATACTATCTGCAAAAGCAGGATCTTGAATAGATTTTTTAAGGAAGTTGAGCATTGACTTCAACAGAGCTGCTCTTTGTGGGAAGCACTGAATTCCTAAAAAATAAATTATGTGAAAGAGAATTGTAAGCAAGAGATAGAATACTTATCTAATTTACGCAATAAAAATTGCATTTATAGGGTGGATAAAAAGCAAATAATTTTAAATATAAGATTTCCCTTAAATTGCTTAGAGTTTCAGTTAACAGATATATTTAAGGAACAAAGGGATTTTGAAAAATTTGTATAATTTCAATCAATTTCTAAATTTATTTTTTTTAATAAAAAGAAATTAATAAGAACTATTTATTAAGATAAAATGTATAGAATGTTTTCCTTCAGATAAAACATATGCTAATTAAAATGGTAAAGCTATAATACAAGTAAAAAAAAATCTGTGGTGATAAAATTCTTTTGTTTTGAAGCTTAAATTTCTAATAAATTAATTTTAGAGAAATTTACTCTCAGGACTTCAGTGTGAGCAATACAGTAGCTGCAAGTGTGGATAATAGGAAAACACATAGAAAACCTATTTAATTTCAAAGAATCCATGCAACCATTTTTCTGTGAAATGAGCAAACTTATGGCAATATTTCCCAAAAAAATTTAGCATGTAAAAGTTGTAAATCCATTAAATTTCAACAAACCCACACGTCCAATAAGCATCTAAATCTATATTTGATTTTCAAAAACAAATATTGTAGATACATTAGAATCATGTATAACTGTTCATGGGACAAAAATAAATTTATTTAATAATAAATTATCATTACAATAATCAAAGAATATTAAATGATGGAATGAAAAATTAGTAAAATAAAATGTACATCACTGACATTTCTAAACAATATAAATTTTATAAAGAAAGGTACATCTATCATTGATTGCATCTATATATGTACAATATAAAACATAACTAAATATTATTATCATAGGTCTAGCTAAAGTATTAAAGTAATTCCTATCACACAAAGTTGAATTTATCAAAAAATTGTTTTTTGAAATGTGCGTAATGAGTCTTTTTATTCATATGCAATTGGAAACACTGAGAAACATTAGCAATTTTTACTAAGCTTATATCAATTTTTTTTCACTTAAATCTTTTTCGGGTTAACTCTTGAAAGGACACATTATTAATGGATTCTGTAGTAATTTCTAATAATTCAATCAATGATAGAAATATAAGAAACAATCTTTTAATTTTTAAGTAGTAATTATTTTGGTTTCTACTTTTTAAAATATGGGTTCTCAAGTTTGAGTGGTTTGTCAATTTAAGTAATTTGTTTACACGTGATAGCTAATTTCTATCCAAGTTAAAACAGCTCGTGCCTCTACATTTAATAATTAACATTAAATGACAACATGCATCCTTCTCAAATGTGTTAACTGAATTATAACTATTCAACTGCAAGTCTGAATCTCTAGTCAAAAGAATACGATACATAAATTATGCTTGAGAGCAAAAAAAATAATGATAACTTTGTGTAAATTATCAGTAACTGAAAAATAAGCAGAATTGACAATATCAAAGAAATCTTATAATTTTCATCAATATCAAAGAAATCAGTAATTGAACAATAAGCAGAATTGACAATATCAAAGAAATCTTATAATTTTCATCAATATCAAAGAAATCTTATATAACTTTTTCTCAAGTAACAAATCTTTTGTATGGTGTCAACTGTGAACATAGTAAATAAATATTTTATTTTTTGCCATTTTATTAGCATATTTTCTTGTATCTAATCCTCGGAATATATGATAAAACATTTCAAATTTTGTTATAATTTCAAAATTATTTTGTCTTTATAAAAAATAAAAATTGTTTTTATCTAAAAAAAACTTAAATATAAAATTTTTTACAATGAATAAAATAACTTTCAATATCATGCAAATGACTTAATTGATTTAAAATCATCTATGAAATTTTGAAATTCTTTTAAATTAGAACTGCATTCTTATCAGTAAATTTTAGATGAATTAGACAATTTTGCATTTTAAATAATTATTTAATTCATTTTCTACCACTCTAATGATGAAAAAGTAGTGTTTTGAACCACAGCAATGCACATATAATGCAATGCACATACTTTGCTAACTTCTTCACAATTATTATTAAAATATTTAGATTTTAAAAAACATTTTAATGTTTTAACAGTACAGTTCTACCCCGCTTAACGCGGGGGATACGTTCCATCAAAGTAGAGCGTAATGCGAAACAGCGCTAAACGAGGCTATCTTTACATGTAAATATTGGGGTTAGGGGAAGATGGTTAGGAAATTGGTTAGGTATTAAATTTAAAAAGTATGTTTTTTTAATAAAAATAAAACCAAACATTTATTTCTTAAAGCCCAAATTAATACCACATTACTATTTCTTGCAAAAATAAAAACGAAATATAATAACAAAACGAATATTCTTAAAAAAAACAAATAAAATTCTAAATCAGTCATATTTAGTTAGCCTTCCGCGTTTTCAGTTTTCTGCCTTTTTGTGACAAAAGCATCTATTTTCCATCACTTCCATTTTAGTTTTGAGTGAAATGCTTTTTCTGGTTGCTTTCTTTTCTTTTTCATTATCACCCATAGTAAAAACTAAAGATCAAAATATTTGACATTGTAATATAGTATTAAATATGTAAATTAATACCTACATACAATAATGTCATCAAATGTTTCCAATAATAAAAATATGTCTGCACAATACCACACCAAACAAGAAACTCAAGTACACTCTTTCGGATATGTATTTGAAACCTATCGCTGCATAATATTTCGGGAAATCCCCGTATGCTGCGAGCGATTTCGTGGAATCCCCGGGTTGAAATAAAAAAATGCTAAACCGAAACAGCGCTAAACGAAACAGCGTTAAGCGGGGTCTTACTGTAATGTTGAAGAAGTTAGCAAAGAATGTTGAAGAAATAAATTGAGTAATCAAAAGTATCAAGTGAATATATTGTGGATAATTTTAGGATTGATCATATCACATTATCATTTCATGAAATTGATGTTCTATGTGTAATGCACTTGTGAATGTATGCATGGAATTATGTTGCAGAAAAAACTATACCTAATAATTTTCATCGCCATGATTTATTAAATAAATCACAGTAACTGAAGAAAGCAAAAAATAAATTATCTGACCATTTGAGTGAAGATTCATTCATCCATTAACTTCAACACCATAATAACTGAGGATGAAAAACAAATTTTAGGTACCAAACAAGAAAATGATTTAGTGATTAGACTGTTTGCAAAACAAATATATGACTAGATTACAAAATTGGGGTAGTTTTGGAGAAAAAAAACTGAAATAATTGTTCACATTGAAGAAACAATTTCTATTGAGGTTTTGAAACAGATAAAATATTACTTTGTATGACTTTTCCTCAATAAAATGAGTTTTTAAATATGAATTTTATTATGCATATTTAAATAAAATGCATACTAATTAATAAATTTATTTATAAACAGAGCACTAAGAATAACAGTATACATGATATTTTTGTATTTCACAAAGTTTCAATATTCAGAACTACCTTATGTTCGTAAAAATAAGCATCCATTGAATAATGAATATTAACAGCGCTAAAACTTCATATCTCAACAAAATTTAAAATCACACAATCAAGCTTAATTATCGATTTGAATTTCCATTTGACTTCAGAAGATAGTTTTAAGTGCAAGCAATTCTTAGTTTCATAGCAAAACATTTTCAATGAATACTTAAAATGCTTAAAATATTTTAATTTGAAAACACTATTACTGATTCTTAATAATAATATAAAAGCATTTTCTTCTATTGAATTAATTTGGAAGGTATTTCCTTGCAATAAAGAAATAGGTTTATTTTATATTCTAAACATTTTAATACACATTACAACATTAAAATGCATCAATATAAACTGAATATTTGACTTCTTTAATTTTTAGAAACACAGAAATCCGTCCTAAGTGAAAGGTCTATTTTATACTTGTCTTTCTATAAAAACTTTTTGTATACGATGTTTCCCATAAAATTAATCATTGCTTTAGGAAAACCCCCATATTTTTTAAATAAATGCAAAAATAATGTAACGTTAAAGCAATATAGTTAGTAAAATAAAAATGCTTATTTATTCAACACATAAATGTATACAAAATTCAGAAGTAAGCATAAAAAAATATAAATAAAGTTGAACTTGCCTTTTCTAGCAACGTAATATCTGGGATCATGACGATCACTACCATCTTTCTTCCTACATTTACAAAAATAGTTATGTTATTGGAAAAACTTGTCTAGGCAATAAAAAAAGAGTTTCAAATGTATACAAAAATATTTTTAAAAATTCAAATAAGGCCCTTTAACAAATTCACTTTCAAGAATATAATTTTGTTTAATTTTGTACTGATTATCTTTTCTACAACAAAATTAAAATGCCAATTCATGATGAGAAATTTTATGCATCAACTAGAGTACTTCAAGAAAATAAATCATACCTTAGATAAGATGATTAATAAATTAAGAGAAAATACCCAAGTATTCCATAGAAATATAAACAACTTGCTTACTTGTGATTAAATCCAGATTGTTGATAAAAATTATTATAACCTGGAATGATACAGAACACATTCCTAATTTTAAATTAATGCTAATATTTTTTTTATATAAAAAATTTCCCTTTTTAAGTCATCAGATAGACTGGGGTCTATACTTCATAGAGGTTTTTTAACCACAACAAACATACTAGCCTGAGGTGGACTTGAAACCCACGCGCCACTGAACAGCAGGTTTAACCTTTCCGTGTTAATTTTTCTAAAATTACTGGTAATAAACACCAACATTTTTAAAATAAAATTCTCCATC
Source organism: Latrodectus geometricus (assembly GCA_026290005.1). Taxonomy (NCBI): domain Eukaryota; kingdom Metazoa; phylum Arthropoda; class Arachnida; order Araneae; family Theridiidae; genus Latrodectus; species Latrodectus geometricus. The sequence goes on from JAPDSC010116945.1 coordinate 1,116,741, forward strand.
TACATAATCAAGATTAACAAACAAATAATTTATTTAAAATTAACATTTTAAGCATGAATTTTGAGAACAATAATTATAATTAATAAAATTTCATAATTTATCTATAGAACCTAAATTATTAAAAATTTTAAGAACTATTATAATTTAGAAAAAAGAAAATTATTCTAACCTTTCATTGTAAGATGAAGGATCTACTTCCATTTCAGCTTGATATTCACTAGAATGAGCTCTCATAAGTAATGTACTAAAGAAATCTAAAGAAGGGTCACTTAATTTTGGATCAATAACAAATGGCTGATCTTTTCGACAAACATTTACTTCCACCTAAAAGATAAATATGTACAATTACAAATACAATAATTTATACAAACAAAATTAAATAAAATCTACATATTTACAGCTAAATTATGAGCATATCCTACTAAATATTCAACTACATATTTAATGTCAGTTTAACTTTTACTTTTTATTACACCTAACTGATACTAATTCATTAATATACAAATGTGAAATATTTTCTTACAGATTAACATTTAAAACATTAGTGTAAAACAACTATAATCAACATACTTCTAAGCGCTGGATAAAACTCGGAAGTCCTCCATGACTTTGAAAAGCTAGCATATCCAAATTAGTTATTAAATCTATCACACGAACAGCTCTAGTGACAAACTATAAAATAAATATAATATACTATAAAATAAAAATAATTTCGTATAATCATTTCTTAAAAAGAAAAGTGTAAAATACTTCAACTAACAGTAATATGTTCAGTCTCTGTACTTTGCCAATTTATTACTTTTAGCAGAGCCTCCATCATGCCACACGATACAAGAGCATCTCCACCTAAATATAAAATAACCAAACTATTAATAAAACTGTACAAAAATCATTAAGAATATTTTATTGAAAGGTATTCAATGTCTCTAAAGCCGTATACATAAATTTGCTTTATAAATTAAAATTAATCTTTCAAAAATATTCTCTATTGGCAAATTTTTACAAGACATTAGAAATAAATGTTAACAAATTGGATCAATTACATAAAAAAAAATTAGATGGAATGGAGAAAATTTAAGGCCATTACAAACATATTAAATAAGTTGTGTTAACATATAAATATAATATCCTTTTTAATTAGAATATTTCAACATAAAAAATACACAATCAAAACAAATAAGAAATAACTATTATTCACATATTAATATAAATTTATTGAAAATACATGATAAGTTACAATTATCAATAAAAACTTACTTAAAAAATTTGTATGAATCAATATTTTAATGGATATTTACAAATAATATCTACATATCACAACAAAGATTTTTCATCACAAATATGGAATCCTTCCATTTGTATTTCTTCAATGTTTTACAGAACAAGTAAACATATATTTTAGCTAATTTGGTATATAAACAAAGTTTTTTTTAAAAAATATATAAAAATTTTTTTAGCATATTTCATTATCTAGCATATTTTAATCTACAGCTAATTTTTCATGTCAGGCAATGGTAACTTCAACGATAAGATTTTGCAGCACAACAAAATTGAGCCTATGTAACTGTTAACAATAAATATGTGGACACTAGCTTCTGCAAATGAATTGCAGTTTATATAAATATAAAACACAGGTAATCAAATCATCAGAAGTCCTAACATGTAAAGGGGATTTCAAACTACTCCAAACATCCAGCCTGAAATGGAAATCAAACTGTTCAGTAAGCAATACATTTTGCAATTCAACCTTATGAATGCAGAACTGATAAATATACTAGCCACATCAACACAGTGAGGTGCTCACAAAAATAGTCATAATGTGAAGAAAATAACAAAAGTGCTCTGGGATAAGTGGCTTGAGTAGGATATTAAATATAGATATCATGTATAAATTATTAAGATTATATATAAAACATAGTTTGGCACACACGCATATTAAGTTACATATAATTTAACTCAGCATCTCAATTGTGATTGGTGACATTTTTAAATAATTATTGGGATTGAACTAAAGTCACATTTTCTGAGGTTCCAACAAAGAATCAAAGAACTAAAGTATGGCTCTTTGAAAGTGGATTACCTCACAATGATAATAAGACAACATTCTACATAAAAAGTAATATATATTATTTTCTCAAGAGGTACAGAATTAGTCAAAATCCTAAAGCTGGATAGACAGTTACAGTTAAACAATAAACTAAATGTTTTCCAAAAAATCTGATGGAAGTGAGTACTCTAGAGAATTCTCATTTCTTATAACAATACACTTTCTAATTTAGGAAGATTGACAGTTGAGTTTTTTCAAGACAATCAGAATGATAGAACTACCCTATTTATCTGATCTATGAGTTTCAACTATATTTAAAAACTTATGCAGAATTTATTTCCACTCACAACATTAGATAGATGAGCCTATAATTGTTTTTTCTTCCCTTTTTCAAAAATAAGAAATTACACCTAAGTCTGTTTTTACACCGTAGATTGGTTCCACAAGAAGCTGTGTAAAAAAAAAAAACGTGTAAAAAAAGACATTGATCTTATACAAAAATGGGTGATTTGTTCCTAATCTCTAAAACCTATTAAAATTAGTGAAAAACAAGAATTTTTAAGAACAAGAATTCATGTTTATTTTATTAAATCAAATATATAATGCTTATTTTCACAAGCATAGTAATTGATGATAAAAAAGATATGCACTCTAATCTTAAAAGTAATATAAATTAAATGTATGGCAAGTTCAGGAACTAAAAAACTATGTTGTGAACGAAAAGAATAGGTTATTCAATTTTTAAGGTAAAAAATAAAATAAAATAGAATAAGTGATAATCATAAATACAACAACATAAATTTAATTGCTGTCGTCATCAGTTATTCGTAAATAACTGAATAAATACAAAATATTTTTTGGCTTACCTTTTATCTTAATGCGTTAAAATTAAATTTAATGGAAAATCAAATTTGCCTGCAAAAAATTTCTTTACCAAACACGTCTTATTGCATTGACAGTTCACAAAATATTAACACGTTTCAATTGCTCTGACCAGTAAATTTTATTGTATGCACATAAAGGGAATTCCCCTACTTGTTTGTACGCGCTAAAGGGGAATTCACTTAAATCTTTAAGCTAGTGTTCGCAAACTATCGATACTATCGATGGTTTCAGACTTTTTTCTTTCATAAATACTTTTTTGTGATATGAACATACTTCGCAAAAATTAAATTTGACAAAAAAAATTTAAGTACATAAAATTTCAAATCGTGCTAAATGGAATAAAATCGTGTAAAAAAATTAAAAATATTCAATTTTCAAACCGTGCTATATCAAAACCGTGTACAAAAAGACCGTGTAAAAACAGACTTAGGTGTACTGCAATCGCATTCTATAGAAAAAACTGATCGAAATTTAATTACTTCCTGAAAGCATAATAATAAATATTCCTTATTTGCATAAAAATATTTCTTTTTCTAATTCAATAAACCGAGACTCACAATGTGTAAACAGCCACACACATCTGGATATTACATAAATACATCTGGATAGTAATTAAAAACAAATCAAGCTGCAGAAAATGAATAAATAAATTTTTACAGGTTCATTTCATAAAATTTCTAGAATTTATTTGTCCAAATTTCTATTAAAATCAGTGATAAATTCAGCTTAAAATGCTTCTAAAAATAAAATGCTTACCACTCTCATAACTAGCAAGGTGATACAGAAAAGAAAATAAGGCAGTTGCAAAGGGCAGTGGAAATGCTTCTGATTCAGGGTCTGAAAAAAAATATTTTTTAAATATTACAATTAATACATTAATACCCTACACAAACTTACAAAGCTATTTTCTTGGCCTTTTTAGTTTATACATACTCTTTAAGTTTATAAATAGATGTTCAACCACTAAAAGAAATTTTTAAAAAATCACAAACAAATCAAACACTGCAAAATATTTTGCCAAGTAAAATTAATATTATGTACTAACAAGAAATGTTTACTTATTCAAAAATAGATTTATCTATAATTAATTCAAGGTTATTTTTCAAACAACTATGTGAAAACATAATATAAAACATAGCAATAAAGAGCATTTAAATTATAAAATACACATTTATTTCTATATGAAAAAAATAAGTGTTGATATATATATATATATATATATATATATATATATATATATATATTAAAATGCTGACAATGAATATAAGCACTGGCCAATGAATTAGAAACCCAAGATGAATGTTTTATTAGACAATCTTTTGAATAAATAACAGCTTTTATTTAGGTATTCAGTCTACATGTTTCTGGAGTGCATCTATATCTAGATAGCAGGCTCTGCTGTAAAAAGGTAAGGAGTTGAAAATCAGGCATATGTTCAAAGAATTCATTTTGAACACTTCTAGCATGATGTATAATTGCATTATTATCTGTGAAGTAAACATCACTATTAGAGTAAAATGCAACATTGCAGGGTGAAAACTAACTACTAGTAAATCTAAGTATTTCATGGCTGCTTGTATGCCCCTTCTCATGACACTCGCAGCATTCTAGAATGGTGAGTAAAGAAAATTGGATTCAAAGATATGTAAAGTTTTCGAAAAAACAAACATCTTCCACTGGTGCAATTACATTACCCATTTCCAATACTAAGAACTTGTCATTTTTCCTGACACTATAACAAATGAATTTCTGCATTTTCTGCAGAAAAAAGTAAATTCCTCAGAAACATAACTCCACATTCCTATTATATGAAGTTTTTTAATAACGGTTTATGTTGAAATCTACTAGTAAGACTTGACACTTAAAAGTGGACATTAGAGGGGAATAAACTGATCGATTATTATTATTGGAAAGTGACATTTAACCACATATAGTGAGATAACAAAAGTTTTCATAAGATTAGAATTTCTGTGTGCCTTATTGAAGATCCTTAGAAGTCGAGAAGTTGTGCAGAGTGTAAATAATATAAAGTTTCACTTTACACTTAGTAGATCTTAGAGTATATTTGAAAACACAAATGCTTATATTGACTAATTTTAATAACATAATTTAATCACCATTATTTTATATAGTTATTCCATTATTACATTCATTACCACAATAAAAAATTTAAGAATATAATCATAACATGAAATAAAAATTTTTATTATTGCTCAAAAGGAAATTAATTATCTCTAGCTTTCAACACAAGCAATTCTGATAGCAGGAATAGCAATGACTGAATATTCATTTCTCTGATTTTTCATTACATACTGTACTTCCTTTACCACGTTAGCATTCACATACTGTTTAACAATGTGATAAAAATTCTTTAAAAATCTAATAGCAGAATTAAAAATATTGATTTCAAGAGCTTGGATTGTAAATTTATTTAATTTTTCAAAAGTTAGAATGATAAAATCAAAAAACTGATACAATGCTTTAAGATAAGATGTTAAAAACACTCTTTCTTTTCTATACAAGAAGTAAATACTCCATGATTAAAACATTTTAGGATGCTTTTTTTTTTTTTTTTTTTTCAGCTTTTTGTTTTCATTTTTAATAATAAATCCTATCAATTAGTATGCATTTTCATACTTATAATACTTTAACAATCATTTTACAGTATTATAATAATTGTAATATTTTAAAATGTTATAAAAAGATTAAAGTAGAAACTTCAAAACATAAATATTGTTATCAGTAAAATCATTAAATTAGTAATGTGAATAAATACATATCTCAAATAAGATAAAAGTATTCCAAGCATGCCATTAATAATAATAAAAAAATGGGTTAAAATGTCAGGTTTTGAGAAAATCTTGATTAATAATTTCACTTTTGCTTGATTTCTTACGTTTATCAGAAGAAATTAAATTTTAAAAACTTAAATACTAAAGAACTTCAAATATTACATTAATGAAACTTTTACAAAATAAATGAATTGTATGCATATATATGTGTGTACACACATACAGACACACACAGAAATAAATGTCTTTGGAGGCATACATTTATCCTATTATCTTTTTAAATCTTATATTTTGCTTGAAGAAATTTTACAAAAAAAATTTATCATAAATTTTGACAGTCTTGAAGCATATAATATATGCACAGAAATTTTACATCATAAAATGATTATTTAAAATTGTATTTCTACAGATTACATTATTGACAAATAGATTAGTTGATATGGCTTTAATGGTGTAAATCTCAAGTAAGGACAAGTTGAGCCCGAACATTAGTTGGAAACTATTTTCTTTAATCCATTAAAACCTTAAAATTCTTAACTCGGAAGATAAAACATTTTGTTTAAATAATATACATATTTAAATAAATTAAAAACATGCGATAAAATATTTTTAAAAGTAGATAGCATGAATAAAATATAAAACTTGTGATTAAAATATTTCTAAATTAAGATAAAAATTAGTAGCTTTTAAAAACGCAAACAGATTGTGATGGGTGGTTCCTCAAGCAAGTTTTGTAATGTTAAGATATTACTGTTTAAAATTATGAGGCAGTAATGGTTAAAATCTGAACACACAATTAAAATATGATGTACTGTGTATGGTTCATCACACGTTTCACACCAAGGATTTAAATAAGTGAAGAATAGATGTTGGTGGGTCAAACAAGTGTGATATAAAGGCGAGTCGGTCTGACATCTGCTCTTCATACAGGTAAAACATATAACAAAATGATAAATGAAAAAATGGAATACAGTTTGTTGCTGACTTGCATTATCCAAGATTCCTGCCAAAGAGAATTTATAATATATAAAAACACTACTCGCAGTGGCATTACCATCATAATCATGTCTGTAGCATTGAAATCCTCATAGTTTAGAGCCAATAGTGAGCTTCAGGAATGTTTCCTGGAGAGCCACCCATGCAGGATTGTAGTAGGAGATGAGGGATTTGACATCCTCAACTCGATGCCAAAAACATTAATTCCATGAAATAAATGAAGTCATTAAAGGAATATAAACTAACCATTATCACAGTTATTTAAAGTCATCTCAGATGAATCTTTAAATTTGAGTTCATCATCTGAGGGATGCAATTTAACAGTCTTTGCATCCAAAGCAGGCAGAGATTTCTTTGAAGTTAAGGAAGACATTCAATGGCCTTCCTTGGAAAGTTTTATTCCTAGCTTTGAAGGCTTTTGATTTTCAAGACAGTTTGATATAATCGGGTTCAGTCCTGCTTATTTTCTTAACCTGTGAGAGCAAACAAACTGAATGACATGAACCTTCTGTGTGAGTCCTACATGACCGGGTGACTTTTTTAACTGCAGCTGCATAACTAACAACTGCTACTAGAGCCCACAAAGTTACTAAGTGTTGAGCCTGAAGATATGATATACTGTTTTTAATTTTTAAGCGTAGTAATTTCTTTTTCCAGTTGCCAAATTTGACAAGTTCAAGAGTAAGAAGTGTGATCACCTTTGCAATTGACACACTTCTTTAGAATCACATGTAAGACTGTCATGGCCAACGTCAGAACAACAGGCGCAAGTGAGTTTATCTCTGCAGGTTATTTTAGAATGGCCAAAACATTGACATTGGAAACATCTTAGAGGACTTGGGATAAAAGGGCGAACAGAACACCTCATATAAGCAACTTTAATATGTTGTAGGAATCTGGTGAAACGAAAGTCAAAGTGAGATGCTTTGTGTTCAGAACAATACCATCCTTCTTGATTGTAATTTGTATGACAACACATACATTCTGACTTTGCAGGTTTTCTAAAATTTCATCTGATGGCATATCAAACAAGTCCTCCACAGATATCACACCTAATGAGGAATTCAAATTTCCGTGAAGTTCAACGGTAACAGCTATGATAGATATTGTCTTTACACTTTGCAACAGGATAGACTGCTTTTTGGATGCAGTTTCTTCAATAGGACACCAGATCTAGGCTTTTTAATCGATTTTAATTCACCAACATTCCAAGTAATATCCTTTTCAAAGAGAAAATGGGAGAAATAGATTCAAATGAACCTCCAATTTTTTTTTTTTTTTTTTTTTTTTTTTTTTTGAGAAAAAAATTTTTTTGCCTTACATAAAATCACTTGTTGCTCCCGCATGAGTGAGAAAAGTTTCTTTATCCATAGAGGATCAAACAAAATTCGAGGACCAGGCAGCACCACAGAGTACTACAAGTCACTGCACCAGTGCTAGCCAGTCCCTATACGCTCACAGAACATCCCTGAAGTGGTCTCCACCCTTAACGAGTCACCCAGTAGATGCACCAATCGCTTGATCCATAAAGCAGATTGATGTGCTGAGGACCACAACAAACCTCTCTTTTACCTGGAGCAGAGGCTAAAGTAATGTGTTAATCTCTGGGGGCCTCAATTACCAGGACCCTCCTTTCCGGGGACACGTGTTTCCCCGCAAGGCAAACACGTGGGTAATTTAGTCCCCAAGAGAAGCTAATAGCAAAAGCTACTCAAGAGGAGCCTGCAACCTCATAAAAGGCAATCACAATGAGGGAGAAAGGGAAGAAAAAGCAAAAGAGAAGAGAAGAAAGAAGAGGACAGATAACTGTGGTACCTCAGGATTGGGCTACCCATGTTTAGTTAAAGAAAGTTAAGCCCCTGAGAGGTTATTGACAAGTAATATGAATCTACTTCCTTCGTATTTCTTAATAAACAATTTCTTTATTTTTACATAGAAAATAAGATGTGTGAATCTAGAACTTAATTAATAAATAACTATTTTTCAAGCATATCAACAGCAACTCAAAATGTTAGACATTGATATCTTACCTGTCAAAGATTGAATACAGCTTCGAACTAATACAGGTAAAAATCCATGATAAGAGGCAGCTCCAGTAGCATCAATTATAGCATTTAACCTAAAAAAGAAAAATTACCCAATTATTTTTCAAACATACAACTTTTCTGACAAGCAAAGTTAAGTTATAATACAAATTAATATTCTGAAGCAGAATATAATTAGAGTTAGCTTACATGTGAGAATTCTTCAAAACATGACTTGTTTCACATAAAATTAGTAGAAAAACTAGCAAATGTAACATATCTAATAATTATAATATGTTTGTATCAAATAGCCACAAAGTAATTTTATATATTATAAAACCAGAAAAAAAAGTTCAATTAATATAAACTAAGCCATCAATGAAAACAATCAAATCAGCACTGTTCAGAATACTGAGCAAATATGTATACCAAAACCAAAATTAGTTTTATTTCTAGAAATCTTGCAAAGTATATATTATTAGGAATGCTCAATATTAATAATAGTGGTAATGTGACAAAAGAACATAAATGTAATGTTAAATTGAAATATAAATAGACAAAAAAAAATTATCTGCATACGTGGTCCATTTTTGCTATTAATTTTTTATATAATTAAAGCACAAAATACATATTTTATTTACCATCTGTCAGAAATAAAACTATCCTTTTCTGCCAATAAGTTTCCTAATGTTTATCTATTGCTTAACAATCACTTTTTACACAAATGTGAAAATTAGATTAGGGGTTACAGTTTAAAGTGAATTTTTATAATAACTACAAACAACCACCCAAAAAACAAGGAATCATTTCATGAACTGTTGAACCTAAAGCTAGAGTGCAAACCATTTGGCTGTCTGCTCAGCATAGAAGAAACAAATAGCTTTAAGAAAATTCAGTTCTGTATAAGAATACATTAAATTAAGAGCAATGGTGACAACAGTGAATTAAGTGACTTAGAGTACTACAACCATCAACAACAGAGGTGAAAATTGAACTAACGAAAAGCTGAACTAACTGGCAGTGTTAACTATTTAGACAATAGTTGTTTTAGAGTATTCACATTTAATTTATCTGAAAATTACAAGGTTTTAACAACAAGGATTTTTAAGCAAAATCCTTCAGGAAAAAAATTTTAAAGATTTACTAAAACATATTTTATAATATATGTGTGTTTTACTATATATGTAAATGAAGTTTCCATAGAAGCATATTTAATAATTAGTCTAGAAAAATTAATAATTTCAACAGACAAATAATTTTTCTTAAACAAAATCTTGAAAATTAAAAACAATATTTATATAGCTTAGATAATTAGAATATTTTATTTTTAAAGAATCATACCATACTCAGAGTCCATATTACTGAATACTGATTCAGTAGCTTAACATTTCACCATAAAATTTTTCTTTATGTCATCAGCTTTATAATTACTAATCAATTTTATTCTGCAATGTATACTTTCATAAAAAAAATCAATTTATTTTTATTTTTAAACAATTTGCCAGTTATTTTATTAAATGTGTTTCCTTCTTTTATGAATTTTCATATTTTGATAATTTTTGGATGATTTGTTTTCAAGTGTACCCTCTCTGTCCAAATTCATGGAGTATTTAAAAGCTCATAGCTTGTGTTTTAAGTAATCAAAATTGTAATTATCTATTGTAATTGTAATTACACAAATTGCAATTTTGAATTGCAAGAAAAATTCAACCTTTTTACCATCATAAGGAGAAACTATACATTAAATTGCACTCATACACATACAAACACACACACATGATTATAACAATTTTTTAAAGGAAAGAAGTATTCATTCATATAAGTAAAAATTCAGCTCAAGGGTTTCTAGAATAATTTTGAAATGAGTGAATTATCCACTTTATTTATTTATTTTAGCTTACAAGTGTAAGAGAATATTGCAATTTTTGTCAGAAATGAATTTGAAAGAGAAAAAACAATTTCTAGTACATTTTTAAAAATACCAAATAGGAAAATTGTCACAATTATGAGAATTTTTTTTGGTGTAGTTTGGTACAGAATTCTACATTCTCTATTTTCCAATGAGGGATACTTTACTAGGGATCAAATGTTTAAAAAGGATTTTCAGCCGACTCAAATATTCACACTCAAGTAAGATTTCAATCCATATTTTTTATATGAAGATCAATGAGCATATCATTCAAACATAAGATTAGATTTTAAAATCTTCTACAAAAATCTGAGTCAGTTGAAGATTTTTTAGGTAGCTAATTAAATGATAATCTAAGCTGAACAATGTACTTTGAATTTACAAAACTCCAATGATAGAGGATGAAACCTGGATCTATCATGATAACCTTGAAATGAAGAACGATTAGTGTGAAAACAATGGTCATCGCACCTCACAAGTTAAAAACACAGAATTCTCCCAGGAATATGTCGGCCACTTTTTTTATTCGAGGTTTGGCTGCTCATTGATTATTTGAAGCATAAACCTACAATGGGTGCTTATGCTAATTTGTTGACCCAACTGAGGACAAAGAAAAAATGCTTTTGGGAAAAACCAGGAAAGTGTTACTCTTATACATGCTGCTCAGATGTTGGAGACTGCTATAAAGCAAAATGAATTTTTTCATCTTTCCAAATCCTTCTGTTCATCAGACCTTGACATTCATCAGACATCAGTTTCATCATTAAAATTTTAAATATTTGTTAATTGATCGATAGAAAGAGTGTTGTAATCCAAAAAAGTCTTGAATAATTATGCGAAGGGAGCAAGTATCCTTTTAATTTTGCTAACATGTGACTGAAAGAGGAGGAAAAAGTGAAATGATGGAGTTATCAATATCGAAAAAAAAATTTTCAACTATTGGTACTTTAAAATGTGCCAAAGATCAAAGTGATAATTGTAAAAATATCAAGTCACCATGAAGAAAAACTATTAAGATAAGCTTATATATTTCCAAAGAAAACTCAAAAATTTCTCTACAGCAGCCAAAGTGAAGCCATATGAAAGCATACCTAGATTTTTTTCTATGAAGGCAATAATTTCTGCTATTTTTATATGGAGTAGTCAATAAAGATTTAAAACTTTTCTATGTGGAGTGAGTTAAAAATCTATTCCTTAATATTCACCTTTGAACAGAGTTTTTGAAACACTGAACTAAATATTGGTATGATCACAAAAGCTAGTAAAATTTTAAATTTCAAAAGGAATGCATAAAATACATAATAAGAATATAAAGTAGTGCATTTTTAAGATACCAAAACTCACATTCATTTAAAAAATTTATATCTTATATTTGAAATATATAAGATATTGAAATACACATACAATCATCTTAACATAAAAACTTGCTTTTGAATCGTATTTCCAGTTGATTGTCAGTCAGTGTTCATTTTATGCACATGAGGACAAATAAGACCAATAGATTTATTAAATGCTATAAGTTACAAACACAACGCTATTTAACGCAACATTACACTTTACGTGGAATTCAAAACAAACTGTTAAAATGAAGACCAGATTTGACTTTGGCTAAGTATATGTAAATAATGCACACACATTCTAAATAATAATTAAAACTTTTCTTTACATTACTGTATCAAGTGTTGAGTGTTGTGTTTTTCAACAAATTAAAAGTAATAAAGAATTAAAGTGTTAACTATTAAGCTGCCAACTCATTTCTTATAATAAAACCATTTTTAAAACGAATTGTTATAAAATATTTTCCCTGTGTGTTCAAAAGTTATATGTATATACATAAACATAATTTGAAATTTAGAATTTTTTTTAAAAATTACAGGAATCAGCTAACATTGAAGCAAAATAAGTAATGAAGATGGAATATATGGCTTGCTTATTAAATACAAATATACTACAAACAATTAATTACAGTTTAAAAGTTATAAATTCTTAATCTTGATAACAATATACTCTCAAGCTTTCATAATAAAAAAATTAAAACCCACACTCCATTTTTTTAAAGTTTGTGGAACACGATCTATGCAAACTTTTGTTTACTTTTGTCATAGAGCTTACTTTTGTTTTGTTTTTTTTTACTCCTCCATACAAACAATGATTTACTGATACACAATTGAATGGCATATATCTATTTACTTTGCAATGTTTCTAATTGAGACTGGCAATTGAAAACTATTATCCTCTACTGTTTGTTTACCTTCTGAAATTGAGTGCATACAGTAGCTTATACATAAAAAAAAGACAGTACATCTAAGTTAAATCTTTGAAAACAGTAATTTACTAAACTGAGTTTTAATACACATTACATTGTTTCTCTGCATAATTGTTAAAAAAGAAATTTTACGAATTAGATCTGAATAAGAAAAAAATAATCTAATTTGCAGATGCAATAGAAGCTTTAAAAAAGGTTACATAATCCCCTGTTTGAATAAATTAATTCACAATATGCAATAACCGATCAAAATTTAAAGAACACACAAAAAGAAAATGGTTGAAATTATTCGATCCATTGTAAAGAAAGTTGCTGACTAAAAAAAATCTTGAAAATGCAGTCATAAAAGGTTTCACCAAAAGTCAAAAATTTACTTTTGGGAATTTTTTTAGATATGAACAAAGATCCAACTTGTTTTATCATTTCATATTGATTAACTTTGGACTTTTTTCGAAAGAACAGCCTATTTCTTCTTTAGAGATCAAAGAAGGTTACACTTGAGCAAAATTCATAAAAACTAAAAAGTGGGTATATTCATTTCTGGACTTTATAGTTAGCTAGAAAATCCCAAAGTGGTTTGAATTGTAGATTATGTCTGAGGTTCAACTAACACAAATGCCATTCAAATTATTTTATTGAAAATCCAAATTAAAAGCTTTGAAGCACTACACAACTTACAAAACCATATTCTCATCATTTAAAAATTCAATGTATAAAAAGAATCAAATATAAAAAGTAGATCAAACATTTATTATGCTGAATTTAATTTCATCAAGTTTGCAGTTGTTTTCTTAATAAATTGTTCACACTCTAGAAAAGTAGTTTCATACATGAATGGTTTTCTTATCCAGCAATCTACAGCATTAGATAAACAGATGTACCAACATGAATAATTTTCCATCACAATACTACACAACTTACGAACCATAGCACTACACAACTTACGAACCATATTCTCATCATTTTAAAATTCACACCGCATATCAAAAGATTCTTTTCCGTGTTCTATGTTACCCAACAATAAGTAGATATGTTTATCTATTCATAGTTGGGTAAATATCAAACAAGGAAAATTAAGTTAAATTTTTATTTTAGCATATACATTTAATGTACATGCTAAAATTTTTATGCTTTTGCTTAATAATAATGCTTTTGAATTGAAATCTAAATTTAAAATATTTTCAAAAGACGAAAATTAATTCCTATGTAAAACTATGCACATGTTCTTTAATCATTCATGAAATTTAATAATTTCTAAAAGAATTAAAAAACAAATATGCTGAAATATTGAAAAATACACATTTAAAACTGTACATTAAACACTGTTCCATACTCAATTTAAACCATTAAATTCAGAAATCATTTTTCCAGTAATAACTATTAGTGCATAAAAAATACGATAATAAATGGTAAAAAAGAAAGTTGTTGCAGTTTTCATTGAATGAAGGGAGAATAAATATGCAAATCAGTGTCTGATGTTGAGATACCGGTCAATCTAGAGTTCGAATATCCGTCATTATAAAAGGAGGTCCAAGGTGACATGCATCGATTGAAAATTGCACAGTACTTAAGAGAAATTCAAAAAAGCCCTTTTGATATTGCTTGCTTTGTGAAAGAGCTTATCAACTGCTGCATCAAGTCCCTGAATACTGCAAGAGTTTGGGGATAATGCTATGGATGAACACAAAATTTAGGTTGTGAGGTTTGTTGCTCTGCATCTAACAACAAATATACTTTGCATCTAGTGGACTAGTCATAAAATGTTCAATTTGAACTGCTATCAATGGGTAAATGGTCATTGCGGACTTGTGTATAAGAGGCATTTCAACAGGAGACAGCACTTGAGCTGGTAATACATGCCACACACGTCGTAATGTTTTTGTTACAGAATCGTCAATGATGTGGTATATATGTTGTCATTATATACATATATAATGATATATTCTATATAACAAGGAGTTATTTTGGACTGTTCCTGTACGTAAATCGGTGAATTCTTTGCCAGCGCAAGTGATTAATGTCAAGCGTGTACAGTTCTTGGCAGATAATGCAAGGCCAAATGTCACGCAGATGTCTAGGAATACTATTTAGCACCAAAATTGGGAGGCTCCTTACTCACTTATCTTGCACCATCAAATTACCACTTCTTCCTTTCCCTGGATGATAATCTTCATTTAAAATATTACACCAGTAAAGTAGATTTGCGCTAAGCACTCAGACTTCTTTGCGGTCAAAATCCCGGAGTTTTATAACAAAGGGATCGCACAACTTGGGAGGTGTTGGCCGTAAATTCTGGATACCAATGGTGATTACTTCGAATATTTTTACATTAAATGTTGGACACTCAAAGTAGAGGACTAACAGTATGCTACACATTTTGTAGGTCATGTTCTTTAAGGGGTCAATTATTTTAACAGAAATGCTTCCAAAAAAGGCATATTTTTTTATTGCATATAATTAAGTACCATACTTAATAGAGTAAGAATATTAAGAATTTTTTTATTTTTTTTCACTTTTAATGCTTTTTTTACAACATTTTTTATTTTCAAATTTGGACACAAAACCTCTAAATGTTTGCTTTTTTCAAGCACATTCTGCATGCAATATAGAATGGCATATTTATTTGTCTCTTCCACAATTTTACTCATGAGTGAAAAATCAATGAATGAATTTTTTATAAAATTGTAGAACATCAGTAGTGTCGTCAAATTGTACGTGCACAGAGGGAATACCAGAAAATTTAAATCGAGTACATGGAGCAGGTGGATTTTTCACATCAACCTCGGTAAAAATTTTTGCAGAACTCAAATCTTCATCAGAGCTGAGATCACTGCAGGACTCATCTGAGGAATAATGCAAATAATTAGAAGAAATATCTGTATCAGAATGTAGTTCATCTAACAAGAAAGTATTTTCGTCGTCTTTTCCATCCATAATTTCCATAAGATTCACAAGCGCGGCATAATGTAGAAACAAAATTTCCAAGAAAAGTTCCTGCTACATAGAAAAACCCGGATGAAACTGCATTTCATTTACATGGACAAGCCTACTAAATAGTCTCTTAGAATAATGAAAAATGCAGGCAAACCAGAAAAGGAAAAGAGAAATATCGCTGACCGTACAGCGTACGGGCAAACCGGAAAAGGCCAGTTTCTGGTAGCCCGTACACTGTACGGGCAAACCGCTTTAAGGGTTAAAAATGGCTAAAAGTATCTTATTTTCCTTAGATATTATAAACTAATCACTTAAAAAATTCAGAAGTTATTTCAGAATTAAAAAAAATTTTTAAATAATTATATTTAAAAGCAAAACTTATACACTGAAACCTGCTCTAATTATTTGGAAAATAATAAAAATTCAAAATAATAATAGGAGAATTAATCCAGTATTCAAAATGTGAAAAATGTTGAGTAATAAAAGGTTTTAAGATCATTTTCTGTTATAAATACATAATAAACTATGTGAAAAAATCTAATACCAGGATATATTCATCTGAAGAAATAATTATAATAAATTCTTAAAATAATCTCGATGTGGACATTATAAGATTCTAACCTCAGCTTCAGTATTGATGAGCAACTGTTCAAGAGAGAATTATATTTATTTTGCATTTCTCAAAATAATGAAAAATACCTCCTTTTATAAACTCTTTGTTCTTTTAAAGAAAAAGCTGATAGATCAGACAAGAAACATCTAGGTACAAAATTAAGCAACGATAAAATGGATTTTTGTAATCATTAACCAATAAGTGCTGGCATAATATTTAAAACAAAAGATGAATTAGAGAAGAACTTCAAAATGAAATTTCTGAAAAATCAAGAGTAAGAAATTATCTCAACACATGCAAAAATTGTTTGATCGCTTAAAATTTATTTATATTTTAAACCATGTTTTAATATAGAGGCCAAAACAAATATAAGATAGATCTAAGTTTAAAAGAAGGAAAACATGCTTTTGAAGATACAAATACTTGAATAATTTATTTTTACACTAATGATATTTTTACATCATAATTTAATTACTAGAATTTCTATTGAAGAGAGAAACATTTTTTTACTTTTTGAAACATGGAAAACAATCAAAAAATTCTAAAAAACTAGAAAAACACAGTTTTAAAGTAGTATCTTCTCCAAAAGCCTAATGGTAACAGGTACCAAAAAGCCTCTTTAAAATTAAAAAATTTTAATGTTTTAATAGTGTGAAAAAAGTACGATATCATATTATAATATAGCCTCTTAGCATTAAAAAGTTTTCTAAAAAGATATTCAAAAACTTATAAACATGGGAAATTGATATTAATACAGAGAATGTACCTAATGAAAGAAAAATTTAAATAGCCCAAACATCTATATATTCACATTAATAGTAAACAGTTAATAGTAAACACATACGTGTGTGTGTTTATATACTTTAAGATTCTTTCATAAACTTCAGATATGTCAGTTTAAAACATTATGAATACATTTACAAATTAAAGAAATACTGTAGTATTGTATTTAATTTTAGAATTAAAAAATTCATAAAAATAAAGCAGTTTTCTATAAATCATTACTTGCACTTACCTGTATTCCAGAGAATTCCACAAATTTATAAAAGCTTGTGTTTACCACAAAATGTGATATTTTAATAAAGTATTCACATTTACTTAGAAAGAATTATGTGTTCATAAATATTTTGAAATGTATTTTATCCCCAATATGCATAATTATATAACTAATACTTATGCGGTTTGACATTTTCACTAATATATTAGAAAATACTGTGAAAACTCAATATTGCAAACATTATTCAAATAATTTTTACTGACATTGAAATTCTCGAATCCTTTATGCACAAGTCTTTGGGTAATATTAACTTCTTTATAATTTTGGATTACGATGAAATTTATTCTTTTTATATGTAAATTTTCCAGTGCAAATAAATTTTCAGAGAAATTTCTTTGCCCATAACTAAAATTTCTACATACAGAAAATTCTCAACAGAAGTGTTTATTTTCTTGAAATAAAGCATACAATTGGAAATTGCTAGTTAGTATAATTAGAAGAGTGCAGTAAATTACAGAAATACATTTTAAATTAAAGAAAATAGTCTTTAATTTAATTATCTTTAACTTTTTTCTTTTTCCATTTTTCTCAACATTTGGTTTTCACTTTTAGACCATTAAATAGATAAACAATTGATTCTGATTGTTTTGACATAATTTTTAATATTTTTATTTTGTTAAGTAGAAGAAATAAATGAAATTCTAAGTAACTTCTGAAGAATACATTATATAAAAATTAGGCATTGAGTTATATTGATATTCAAATCATGCGAGTAGCTTTTAGATAACTATTATTGGGTTGGAGGGAAAGTTCTGTCGTATTTTAAAGAAAATATTTGAATTCATTTATAAAAATATGTGTTTAATATTAGTCAATTTTATATGCTCTGTTATTTGTTACAACCTGTTGCCATCTTCCAGGTAACCTGTAAATTCTTGTTTTGTAAAAGTTCTCATCCATGGAGTTAAAATAGTCAGCAACTGCCTTAGAAACGCTTTCAAAGGACTTGAATTTCTCTCCCGTTAGATAATTTTGCAAAGATCTGAACAGGTAATAATCAGAGGGTGCAATGTCAGATGAATACGGGAAGTGACTAAGGAATTCCCATCCTAACGCATTCAGTTTTTGTGGTGTCACCATTGCAGTATGCTGGCGAGCATTATCGTGGTGGAACACTATTCCTTTTCTGGACGCTAATGCTGGCCTTTTTTCTTTGATAGCTGTATTCAATTTATCCTGCTGATTGCAGTATAGATCGGGGATGATGTTTTTTTCCCTGTTTCAGTAACTCATAATACACTGGACCTTTCCTGTCCCACCACAAACAAATCAGTACTTTTCGTTGATAGATACTTGGTTTTGAAACTGTTGCTGATGATGTTCCTGGTTTGTAGTAAGATTTTTTTCTTTTAAAAATTCTCGTAAAGAATTCACTTTTCATCTCCAGCCTGTCCAAAAACGGCTCCACATTGTGTCTAATCAGAAGTGATGAACATATTCTTACACGATCAGACAAATTCTTTTCCATTAATTCATGTGGAACCCAAGCACTTTGCTTTAACACAAACCCAAGAGATTTAATGTGATCTCCAACAGTTGTATGATGTATACCAAACTCTTCTGCAATTTCTCGACTTGTTAAATGTGGATTATTTTCCAACATGGATCGCAAAACATCATACATCATATGACAAAGCTTTCCCTCCAACCCAATATATAGCTGTTAAGGAAAAAAGACTAGGGGGTTTTACTATTGTTTTTCTAATAAAAATTAAATATATTTCTAAACATGTATATAATTTAGTATACTATATATTTTTATTTAATATGTCATACTGAATAATCACTGCCAACTAAACTATCCATCAAATTAAACAGAAAGGGTTTTGTTTTTCCCCATTTTAAAAAAACCCCACACAATTATAGTAAACTATACATTTGTCAAATAAATGAACCTACAACTACTTGTGCCATACATATATTATTTACCTACCATTTTATGAACAATTTTAAATCTACAAAACTAGACAGATCTTAAATTAACATCTGTAACACTAGAGTGTGAAATACAAAAATATCTCAGCTTATAACTTGCAGCTTAAAAGTAAAATATTTTTTTTAGTTATTCACAAGGCAATAGGAACATGTTGCTTAAGGTAATTGGTCTTTGAACCAATCCATTCATTGGTTTAATCAGTGTTTTTCTCATCTCCTAGAATACTATGCTTTGTGCTATTTCCTTGGTTCAAAAGCATCTGAACCGTTTTTTCAACTATTTTAGCATACTAAATGGCATTCTTTGATCATTTACTAATTAAACTTCACTACAGGCCAAGAAAGAACATCAGAAACAAATGGTATTTGATTCATAAATCAAATTTTTGATAAGATATAATGAACTTAAATTTCTTACAAAATGATTGAAATAAACCTACACTCAAATAACAAACTATTTTTGAGGATAATACACTTAATTTTTTTGCTGCCAAAAATTATACATCAACATATGTAACAAAACATTTAATATTTTTTTACATATATATTTTTTTTAAGATTTCATATTTAGGCATTTAATTGATTTTCCTACATATGTTAAATACATGTCATTACTAAATAACACATAAAAAAATAAATTTTCACAATTGATTTCTGACATATATTAAAGTTGACTGAAATAAACCCAAATATAAACAGCAATTAAATTATGATGCCTTAGATACTGTTTGCAAAAATTTGATTTTATGGATACCTATTAAAATTTAAAAAAAAAAGGAAAACTTAAAAGAATAAAGAAATTAAAATACAAGATGTTTAATAATTTGTGCTATAAATGTTCAAAATTTTAGTATTTTTACAGTTCAGAATATTATTGTCCGATGTCAATAAAATTATTTTACAATTGAAAGTTTGAAGCTATTTAAATATATATTTAATTTAATAATACAACTTCATTATATAAATTTTTACTTTTGATTTTGATTTAAGTTTAAAATTTTGAAAAATGTATAGACGTAATCATTTTCAAGCAGTATTAAATAAAAGCCTCTGTTTTCAAATAATGATAAATGTGTAAATATT
Source organism: Latrodectus geometricus (assembly GCA_026290005.1). Lineage (NCBI taxonomy): Eukaryota > Metazoa > Arthropoda > Arachnida > Araneae > Theridiidae > Latrodectus > Latrodectus geometricus. Next base: position 1,137,282 of record JAPDSC010116945.1, read on the forward strand.
ATAAAATACAAGCTTTGACATAACACAAAAGAATTCAGAAATGAATTTTTTTTATCAGTAATTAAAAAGACACATATTAACGACAAAAGGTATTGGATTAGCATATAAAAAATGGGTAGATTGAAATATTTAACACTGATTTTTTTCTCTTTAAAAATTACACAAACCAAAAGTTGTCAATTCTGCAAATAATTAAGTTATTTCTCTTCTGATCATTTTACATAATAAACTCTGGATGAATTTATAAGTAATCAAAAGAAAATATATTTATAAGAATATTTTTAACGGATGGAAAACTTGTCATTAAATTTACCGTTCAATTTATTAGAACATTTATATATTTGAAGAAAGGTTATTCAATACAATAGAGTATAAAAAATTTTTATAGAAATTTATCATTTTCACAAAAAGCAATAGATATATGAAGTGAAAAAGATGAGTGTCAAAAAATATTTGACAGTTGCAGAGAAGAGCATAATTCATGTTCTTATCCCCACAAACACAAAGCCTAAAGAAAATATTTAAAGTTTCATTTAATACTGGTACTAATGACTACTTATTTTCTGGACTTAACTCATTCAAGTTAACAGATCAGATACATGTTTCACATTTTGAATTGATTTTTCATTCACTCTAATCGTTAAAATTCAGGTTCTATCACAAAATTCTAATATTAACACAAGCAATATTTTTTACCTTGTCACTGACTTATATTAGTTTTTAATGAACACTAACAATGGGGAAGGTCTTTAAATACTATGGTTAAATACTTAAACTTCAAAACTATATAATAGAACAATTATAAAATTTTGACTGTGAAGTTGAACACATTTGAGCATAAAAAAGAATGCTTAATATATACGATATTACCATCTTATAACAAAAGAATGTAATAAATAATTTTATAAGTTCCTATTACATCAGATTTTATAACATGAATATATATTAGTCATATATAACAATAATTCATGTTTCTCCAATCTTTATATTATCATCTTTAATTCTGCAGCAAAAACAATTTTCCAACTTACCTTTTAAAGAATATAAAAACACATTAAGAATAATTATAATTGATATAATTTAGTCTCCAAAATCCACTCATTCAAGGTGAGAACATTTTTCAAATTTCAAAAGCTAAGTTCTAACTGTTAGAATGATTCTTTTCAATTTATGGTTAATGTCAAGTTTATTTGCTTTATATATACTCATAGATCATTTTTTTATTTACAACATAATTTCTAATCTGACAAATTTGATAATAATAATAAAATATAAGAGGCAAAAAAATAGAGTACAGCTTTTTTGAGTTCTTTGATTAATATTCAGTTTTTTTAATGAAGGATAATTCAACCAGAGCTTTCTGTTTATAGAGAATTTTGGATTACTACGAAGATTCACTCCTAAGATGTGAGTAGAACTTGAAGGCCAAAGCAGTGCCCATTCAGACATCTCAGAAATTCCTTATAAAGTTGTCTGCCTAAGGTTCACATTGCAATATTCTGTGATGCTTGGATTTTCATAAAGATCATCTAATAACTATGCTGAAAAATATTTTCTCCACATAATAAAACAAACTTGATGATATTCAATTCAAAGAAAATAAATTTAAAAAAAAAATAAAAAAAAAAAAACTTTCGCAAACAAAATGTAACTAAATTGAATACAATAAAATTCAAATAGGACATAAACTGAAATAAAATTCACACTACCAAAACTAAATATTTTTTGCTAAATGTAAGAAAAAGAGAGAGAAAGAAATATGTCATGCACATATTTAAGCAAAATTTTCGAAACTTTTCTTGAAAAGTAGTTTGCTTATACCACAACAAATAGTGAGATAAAATTATATGAAATAAAAGTATCAATTCCTAAATTAAACACCTCATTGATTAATCAAAAATCGACAATTAAGTAATAAAATGCTCAGAAGGTGAAATTGTAAATATGTATTTAATTTCCTACTATACATTTAAAACAGAAACAAATAAGAGATAAAAATCTCATTTAACCATATAGTACAAGATTTAACAATATCATACAAGTGCATTCTTAAGCATTTATGATCACACCTGCACTGTTATCTCTGATGTCTACTAAAATAAGTATAGACAATATTTTAATTATAAATATTTACTTGTCACAGTTTAAACAAAATCTGATCTTAAATTCTGAATATAATGATATATTTTTATAGTTACTGGGTATAATAAGAAAGCACTTATAAAAATAGCGATTTTTTTATTACCTCTAAAATTCTCAATTCTTGAATTAGTTAAACCAATTTGTACAATAAAAATTAGTATAATTACAAAAATATTAATTATAAATGCATACAATGGCATAGATTTAGAACCCAAATTCTTCAGATTGGGGAGGATTGTGCTTGAATTAATCTACTGTAGTACCAATGGCGAGATTCATGTTGTATTTTTGAGTGCGTATCAAAACAGAATAATCTTACAGAGATTTACAAAAAGAATCCACTCAACAAGATAAAAATAGTATTTAATCTTACAAAAGATATCAGCAAAGTATTGCTGTCCATTATGTGGTATCAAATGCTGAATATGAATTATTTCACTTTTGTAGAATAAAATTTTATAGAATTTCCCAAATAAAACCTCATGAAACTTGAAATTAAATCCTAATTTTTTAATAGCTACAGTTGGAAAAATATTCTTTACAGATTTCCAAAGGGTAGCTATATTCTTTAACATGTATTCTATATAAATTTTCATTGTCACTATATATAGCATAGATATACTGTAGTCATAACATTTAAAAAAATTTCTTTTGTTTTATTTTTGAGATACTTTTAAAAGCTTTTATAAAACCTTTTAACATCAATATATGAATATTCAGATGAATTAGTGAAAATAGAATATTTTAAAACAAAATATATCAAAATATAAAATAATTCTCTTTGACAGAATATAAAATAATTCTCTTTGACTATATAAGGTAGAACCTTCTGCTTTTAGCTAATTATGTTGAATTCTCATCTTTGCTAGGGCACTCCAGTTGGTAATTTTAGGATCTTAAAATTACCAACAGTTTTAATCTGAATCTTCCCCTAACACTAGTTTCCATTGGTTTGTACTTGAAGATCAGGATAAAAGTTTGAACTATGTTGTTCTGCAATTGGTTTCGTTTCTTTTCAACAACTCAATTTATGAAGTTTCGTTTGTCAAGAGGGAAACTGAACCAGTTCCAATGAGAATTTGTAGTAGCTGAAGAAATGATTGTGTTTATCAGCTAAAGAAAAAAGAAAAGTCTGAAAATAGAATGAAAAATTTAATTCAGATAAAAATTGACAACAAGTATGGAATTTAAAAGAACTGACTCTTGACAATTTTGAAAACTTGAAAAAAAATTTCCCTGCAAAAACAAACAGTACCAGTAAAAGTTCCTTTCGAAAACATTGTAGAGAAGCAAAGCATCCTAAACAGGAAAGTTTTGCTAAATTGAGTGAAAAAAATGAGAAGAATGAACATTTTTGTTGATGATAATGTCATTAAAATTATGCATGGTGATCTAACTGTATTCTTATGAAGCTGAACATGAAAAATTTCAAAGCATCAGGCAGTTGGTTTCAAAAATTTAAAACCAGACACTCAGCTTTAGAAAATTGTGGGGTGGAATTGGAAATGCAAATATAATTCTGTAATTCGAATGGACAGCAGGAATATTGAAATCAACACTTTCTGAATATGGCACAAAAGATGTTTTCAATGGGATCAAGATAAGTTTGTTTTTATAAGATCATACCAGATAGAACACTTAGCTTTAGAGGCCATAAATATAATGGAGCTTCAAAATCGAAGCAAATAAATTATGTTGTTTGCAGCTAATTTGAATGATACAGAAAAAATTGCCCCTGCATTTCATTAAATATATAATTCCAAAATGTTTAAAAAAAAATTTTTTTTAAACTTAAAGCTTCGATGACTGGAAGCATTTATGAAAATTGGTGAGACTTAGATCTTTTTAATGGAAAGCTGTAAAGTTCTTCTAATAGCAAATAACTGCATTCCTCATACTGATGTCCCGAATCCTGAATTGATTCATGTGGTGTTTCTCTTGCCTAATGCAGCTTTTGTCTCACAACCAACGGATCAGGGCATGATCAACAGCTTTAAAAGTAAATATCGCAAGGTACTTTTGCATAAAGTGGATATTGGCTTTGAGTTAAAGCAGCCTTTGGAAATTGGCCTTCAAGGAGCAATGCACTTCTCAATGTTTGCAATGATATTGAAGGAAAGACAATATCAAGAGTGTTTCAGCATTCATTCTTTATTAAAGAAACAGCCACAAGAAAGCCAAGGTAATTTATCTGATGAATTGAGCAAAGATAAGTCAATCATGAAAAAATAACCCCTATGCCTCCTGGAATTTCTTTTGAGGATATTTTTATACTATAAATAATATATTAAAAGGTGATGTATGGAAGAAATATCAGACGAAGAATTTGAGAACATAATGAGATATCAGATAGGATGTGAAAATGATGTGTGAAAATGAACGAGAAAATGATGTGCTGCAAAGATCATCAGCAAAACAAGCAGAATGGCTTACAGAACAAAGGTGCCTTTGAAAAATAAAGAAATACTTTTATATACTGTAAAACAGCATTTTTAAAAATGCAGTTTTAAACAGAAAAAGATATTAATTTACATGATTTATCAAACATATGAAAATAAGTACTATTTACAAGTCTGAATTTTATTTTGCCTGTTTCTTATTGTGCATATAAAATAATTTGTAACAATATTTTATTTAAAAATAAAAAATTAAATTTCTTAAAAAAAGATTCTAATAAACAGTTTTTACATTAGTTTTCAATTTACCAACCAAAGCAACAAAAAATTATTGAATTTAGTTTTGCTCTTTCGCATTTTAACTGCTGATCTCTTGATAGCAGTCAATACTCAAAGGATTTTAATTTTAGCACTTAAAATGATATCATCAGTATAGGCAATGATTTAGACTGAGTAAGTAAAAATAGTTCCTCTGGTTTTTAATACTAGAATCCCATATCATTCTACAGACAAATTGAAAAGTAAGCAAGCAAGGGCCATAATTTATTTTTGATTTTCAGATACTTTTACACAGAAAAGTTTGGATTGAAATTACTTACACCTTCATTTTGCAAAAGTATATTTTATAACTTGCTTTGCCTCTTTAAAAAGAGTAAGTGAATTCATCCCTTGCTGAGCCTGGATGACTTTCTGAATATGTTCTGTTAATTGATCAGTATTAAAACGAAACCACTAAATATTTTTTCTCCTTATTATAAAATTAGAAAGCATTTCTCTCTAGTGCCAAATTTACAGAAGGTGATTTGAGATTTAATGTCCAGACAACTATTATTAACTGATTTATCAAAAATACTACTTTCCCTAATTTCTTTTCGTTGCTCAGCATATCTAAGCAGATTCTCCTGAAATAGACACCTTTTCTATGAATTTTCTTTTCCTTTCACCTTTACAGTTTTTGTAACAATCACTAAATAAATTAAGCACCAATATTAACGAGTGGTCAGCAGTCAGTATTTAAAAAAAACTGTATAAAAATAAAGCACCTTTATTGCTGGGTTCTGATGATTTTTGTCAATATACAGTTTTCATATAAATTTTTATTATAAAAAAATATAGCAATAAATATTGATCAATTGAATCCATTTGGGCTTCAGAAAACATAAATAAAATAAAGTCATTTCTAGTTCAGTATAGTTTAAATAAAGATATACAAATGTAACATGAAAATTTACAATCATCTATCATACTATTTTAAGTTATATGAAAGACGTTACACCTTTAAATTACAGTCAGTCATATCTACACCAAAAAATTTGGATAATTAAGCTTCCTTGTAGTTTAAAAACATATTAATTTAAATTTATTTATAAAAAGCATTCTTAATAATTTATTTAATTATATAAGCAGTATAAAATTGCAAAATAAAAAGTTTCAAAAGAGCATAACAAACATCAAATCTCTGAAAGGTGAATTATTCAGAAATAAGGATCATACAAGATTCAAAAACTATTACATCAAATCATGAGTAATTTCTGATACAACTAAGCACGGGAACTTAAATTATTTCTATCTCATTTACTAATTCTAGTTGACTAAAAAAGAGGTTCAATTGAACAAAACATGCTAAATTGGAAAGTCTAAATACATCACAGTAAAATGTTTCTACTTGAAGCAATTAAAGAGAATCAATGTTAGGAATATAGATATCATGAAATTTCAGTAAATGTAATAAAGAGATTAGATTATAATAAGCAAAGAGAAATGAATAACATTTAAAAACATTATTCCATAAAAGAACAAAGGCTTGTTAAAGCATCACACCTACCAGAACTATAAGAACATACATTGCAATGCTTGATCCAAAATTTCTGTTCTTTGCAAATAATTTTGATTGTCAAAAACCTTTGGTTAGGTTAGTGAAATTTTTTTCAGGTTTTAAATAAATGCATTTCTCAAAAAAGGGGAACTTAAAGTAACCAATAATTTGGAATATAACACAAAGTAATGTTGATTACATAATAAATTATTGTAACTTTTCTACTTGACGAAAAAAAATGTTTTAAGAAAACAATTTATGACTCAATTTAACATTTTTACTCGTATATTTATTTTGTACGTTTTTAGACACAAAATAGGGAAGAAAGATTTGACAGTTTTGCTGATTCTGATTATTTTCACTAATAAAAACAGTTTTTGTTTGAAAATTATACATTTTCCAATATGCAAATTTCTTAAGATGAAACAATAGTCTTAAACATTTTTCTAATCTACTAGAAAAATGATGCACTTCAATTAATTTAAACACTTTAATTATTAATGTCAATATAATTATGTTAATATATATATTGCTTTTAGAATATACTCTAATGACTAGATTTTATCACTTCTATAATAAATTACAACATGAGTTACAAGAAATGTAGGTGTGCATGAATACATTGATGTGTATTGTTATGTATGTGAAGGTATATATATCTCATACGTTTCAATATTTAAAATCATAACTTTTTAATATTATAAAATATAACGCTGACAATATATATATTTTTACTAATAAATATGTCCATAGTTTTAAAATATAAATTGATTGATTGTTTTTAAAAAATAAATATAAATTAACATGAAAAAATAACGATTGTCTTTTTAAATAAAAAATAATTAATTGATATTAGTCCTAAATTGTTTTCTTGTACAAAACAATGCACAAGATTCGGGAAAGCACATTAGCTAGAATAAAACTTTAAAAATAAAACTCAGAAAATTTAGAAAAATATCAGCAATTATCGGTTAAAAAAAGTCAGCTGTGTAACATTTAATGATGTACAAAAATTTATATAAAAATTAACTTTAACCAAGACAGTAAATACATATGCTAAATGCAAGCTGTGTTGGATTGCAGATATGTTGAGATGGCATGCAACTTAAAAAATCTATGAAGATATGGTGCATAAAGTATTTTATTCAATTTGAAATATTAAAAAAGTACACATTTTAAAGAAAACATTGAAATAATGAAAATTAGATTTGGAAACCCTTGGTTTTTCGAAAATTCTCTTAAAGATGTTCATAATTTTTGGAGATATCATTAATAAAAGAGAATTAAATTTAACACATAATTTAAAAAATGCCTTTGTTAACCACATACTCATATAATAAATAAAATTATATTGTAAGCTCACTGCATTTTAAAAATCAAACATTTATAATAAGTAAATTGAAATAAAGCTTCATATCAAATAATAGTCTTTTCAAACATTACATCACAAATAAAATTTTCTGAATAAATTTTTAGTAGAAACTGAATTTAAACAAAATTAGCAACACTTATGCATTTAATATCAAGAACAATTTCATATTTTGTCATGTAAATGATTGAATACTTCAAATTTTCACTTATAAAATATATAAAATATGTAATAAAATAATTCAATTGATTAAAAAGAGAATCTTACTTTTTCTTCGTCTTCGGCGATAAGCTCCTATGGTTGAAATGTGCACGATAATGAGTAAAACAATTAAAATGAAATAAAACAAATAAAAAATAAATCTCTTTATAAATTATAAATATAGCCCCTACCTTAAATTAAACTTGTATACACAATAATCTTGGATACTATTTCTTATGATTAAGTAAGTGTATTTCAAATAATGTCACTAATTGCAAAAATAAATTTAAAAAAGCTATTCAAATAAACAAAAAATCAATTTCTTATTTGAAAAGCTCTATTATCAAAATACACATAATTCTAAAATTAATCTAATAAACCTTATTAACAAGAATTTTCATATTAAATAACAAGAAAATTTTTATCGGTTAATATTTATTAATAGAAATTATATCTAAACCAATTTTTTTTTAATATTTCAAATATGGTAAGAAAGTTATAAGCAAATTTTTAAATGTTTAAAAATGTAAATAATTTTAAAAAATCATTATTTAGAGTAAGTCAACTAACATGTTACTTTTGCTTAAATGCTTCCCCAAATCCAAGAAAAATTGTATTTGTATAAGTAAATCTTTATCAAATAATTTTTCAAACTATAAACACTGACATTCAAAAGTTTACTTTTAAAATGATAAAATTATCTTTTTAATACAATATAAATGAGATAAAAAAAAATTAAATCTTATGAAAGACAATTGAAGCATCTTGAATAGTTTCATATTTGACTGTTATTTGCTTTTAATGACTTTTTACAATACAAGTAATAAAATATTTTCAAGTTTATAAACCTAATTTGACATTAACATAAAAATAATTTTTATTTTGTAAAATGCAAAAAGATTGATAAATATAAATTTTTTTGTGTGCAAACTTTTTTAATTAGGGTTATCAATTTACTAAAACTAGTTAACTAAAATCTATAGATTAAATTTTTTATAATGTATTTAGCTTTTTACTCCAAGAATATATTTTAAAATAAATATATATTTTACTGTATACATAAAACTATTTAACATATTATAAAATTTACTTCAAATTATTACAGAGAAACAGTATATATACAAATAACATAAAATTCAAACTATACTGCAATGTTTATTTTTTAAAATACATATTAATCAAATAGAAATATATAAAGGTAAAATTCACAAAGCTAAAAATTGAAACAAAAAGAAAAATTTGACTCATTTTGTTATGGGAATATTTTAAACTTACAAAAATAAAAAATAGAATTATCTGAGAAAAAAATTCCATTATAAAAAAATTAAAAGATAATTTTTGCAATCCCAATATTTGCTATTAACCATGTGTGTGTGTGTAAGGGCTTTGCACATAAACTAAACACACATCGCTCACCACACATATGCAAATACATACATATACATATATTTAATATATACATATATAATATATATATATATATACATATATAATATATATATATATATATATATATATATGTATGTATGTATGTATATAAGATATATGTATGTAAACACATACACCTGCCAAAAAAAAAATACTAACTGAAGTAAGAAATAAAGTGAAAAAAATTTACATAAAAATTTAAAACATTTGTCAAATTATTCAAGAATATATGTATTCTAAGAAAATTAGAATGATTTTAACAAAGTTTAAGTATTTAATGTTTTAGTTAATGAGATAGGTATTTAAATATAGTTTTCAATGAGAAAACTTTTTTAAAAATATAACTGAGATTAACAATACGAAAAATTTATTTTTCATTAAGCACATAAAAAAACCCAATTACTTCACAATTAATCAGTCTAAAGCTATATTTGATTCTACATATTGTTTTAAATTACTATTTTTCAAATGAAAATTACTTCTACATATTTTACACCTCTAAAATTATTACAAATTTTCTATAAATTATTCATTCATTATTTGAAGTTAATAATAAATTAGAAGATTACTAAGTCATTAGAATTGTTAAAAGTATGAAATAATAAGCTTCTGAATTTAATCATTTTATTTTACTAAAATGTCTATAACACAAGGAAATAATTTATGAAAAAAATCAAGAAAAATGTTTTATTTAATTCGTTAATAAACAATACATATTTGATATTGAAATGCGAAAAAATTTATCACATCCCTTTTTTCAGTTTAGTACCCTACATTGTAGTTAAATTAGTTTTAAAACATTTGAGGATAAATGCTTTACTTTGTAATGGTATAATCCTAATTTTAATATGCTAAATGCCAAAAAAGATTCATGCAATAAATACAAATTATGATGAAGGGGAGCTTATCTTATTAAACTACAATTAAACGACGTATTTTATAAATAAACATAATTGAAACCTAATAGAGACTCAATAATTTGATACATGTATACTATTGAGATTAAAGGCAAAATGTTTATATCTAATTTTCATTATTATAAATATATTTAAATATAAACAATATTCTTTTGCTGATAATATAAATCATTTGTATCATCGCAAAATAACCTACATTTCAAAAAATATTTTTCTAAAATTACTATATCAATAAAATTTACTTTATATGCCATAAACACAAAAAATGTTAATCTCAGTTAAAGGATACCAAGCTATTTCAATGTATATACAAATAGGCACATACATACATATATGCACATATACATTTACACACACATAACATACATTCCAAGTGATTAAAAAAAATTATTTTAAAGCTTTCATGTTTTGTTCCACTATAGCATTTACTATAAGCATACAAGACAAAATTTATTTTAAGCTTTTTTCAAGTTGATTTATTTAAAAAAAAATTTAATCAAAAATTTGTACAGTGCATGAAACATATGGTCCCCCCCCCCCTCCAAAAAAAATGAAAATTATTCCTGAACATATTCCCGTTTCCTTAAAAAATTTAAAACACCTTGATATATTTTCAAGATTTCATATTATAATATACAGGATAACAGAAATTTTAATTAAATGTAATATTTTACAAGAAAAATACATATTAAAAAAGAAAACATATTTTTATCAGTGAAGAAAAAATTTCAACTTACTTAGGATTTCTATCTAAATGTATTATTGATGTCAATGTTCTCAAAGCTGCTGCTTTTATTTCCTATGATTGATAATTATATTTTAATTACTAAGACATATAACACAAAATATGCTAATTTAATTATAAACTTAAAGAAAAACTTACAGAAAAAATTATATTAACTGTTACAGCAAAAAGCTATTACCACAAAAATATGAGTTAAGCAAATTCAGTAATCAAAAATATGCATCTTTGTTTTAGATAGAATAAACAATAGATATGATTAAACATTTTTTTAAAAGTAAATCCTAAAAATTTATTAAAAATGCATATATCTCTGGGAAAGACATTTAAATATGAAAAAATTTTTATCATAAAATCATTTATAGAATTATAGGTTTTCGGGATAAGAGAAATCAGAGAATTCATATTCATTGCAAATTAGAATGTCATAAAAGTTATATATTTCATATTATTGTATTTCCGCCAGTTCATTGATGCTATACCTTATAATAAAAACCAAAGATAAAGATTTATAAATCTTAATATTACATTTTTAATTTCAAGATAAATAATTTTCAGAAAACTCTGGCATTAAAAAATATCTGTAATTCAGAGTTTACATTCTATTCCCTACAAAAAGTATATTGAGAAAAAAGACAACTGTAACTAGAGCTTGAGCTTAAAAAACTAGATGCAGTAAATACAGTTCTTATAAGTAAAAAATAACTAGTAAAAAAATATTTCTGGTAAAGCAAACTGATTCAAAACTTAAAACATGAAGTACTAAACATCACTTCATATTTATTCTAGATTTAGCACAAACATTGTTAAAATTATAAAAACTTTTGTGCATACTGAATTGAATATGATATTGAAAATCAATATACACAATTCATTTCTTAAAGAAATTTAAAAAGGAAAACATAGTATCAAATTTCAATAAAACTAATAACTGAATAAAAAGACAATTACATAAATCTTTTAATATGTATACAATTTGGTTTGATTGTTTAAATCTGGGTTCACCAAAGTGTTTAATATCAATCACTAGGAGTCATTACAGTATAATCAGGAGTTGATAGTATCAAGAAGGTTGATGAGTGAACACAAATTATATTCAAATTTAATGATTGCAATGCAGTATATTTTTGTTTGAGCTTCATTTCTTACTGCAATATAATAAAAAATAGTTCTTATAATAAATTATGCATTATTTCATTTTTTATTCCAGCCGGTTTTTTAAATATATTTTGGTCTTATCAATTAAAGTTCCTTTTGTAGTATCACTCATTCTTAAGCTTGCTAAAAATAGTTCTTGTTACATTTTGCAACAAGGTGGCATAAACTGTCTACTCAACACTGCGATGTCTTCCCCGCAGACTGACACCATGGAAATAAATGTTTCAGATACTCTTATGAATATCTCTCGTGCTGGATTAACAGACCAATGTGCTAATTCAACAGTGTTATGTGCTTCACCTATTAGTGATAATGTGTGTGTTAATTCTTCATCAAAAAGTGCTAATGTGTATGACAGTGCTCCTAACCCTTAAGATAACCACGTGCAAATATTCCCTTTTCAGGACCAACAATCGTATTGTGATAGTGAGTGTGAAAGTGTACAGTGAATCTGATTATCTGCTTCAAATAAAAGGTTTCGTACCTAAACGTGACGAATACCTTGAAGTTGATCCAAATATTCCAATTACAAAAATTCAAAGATGTAATTATTTGTGTGAACTCATAAAATCAAGTGATCTTCTTGATATAGTTGCATCGACTAAAAAAAGGCTCATGCTAACCATTGAGTTAACCGATTCAAACTATTCCAACCATTTTAGTTGGAAAATCTACAATACATTATACCAGCATGCTTTCATCTCCAGCGAAAAACTTAGGGGTAAGTACTCCCAGTTGGGATATTGTCTTATATCCAATTGCAATTTACATGGTAATAATGAAACAAATTTTGTAAATAATATAAATATTAATAATCAGCAATCTCTTACTAATTTAAAAAGTGATGTTGTAAATGATGATAATGTATTTTGTAAGCCTGATGTCTCAAAGTAAGCTACTAAAAGTAAACTAAAAGAAAAATAGCAAAAATTGTCTAATGGTACACAAATTCATAGTTGTACTAAAAACTTTAAAAAGATAGTCTTTTTTTTCGGATTCAGACAGCGAGTTTAAAATTTCTAATAATAATGTGTCAAAAACTGTTTTAACTAATAATGTAAATACTGCGGAAATTGATATTAATGTTACCCCCTTCCTTCTCGCTTCCGTGAAAATGACGGGGTGAAGTTGCGTCCTCTATTTCTCGTGCCCGTGATATTTCCGGGCTGGAGTGTTCAAAAATAATGCGCCAAAAATATTAAAACAATCTATTTCTTATGCCCGGAATCATGTTTTATTTCTCAATATATACACCAGATGACTGCACTAGACTATTTGCAATGTTTTTAGAGATAGTTAATTTATTTTAAACCAGATGTCAGCACTCTATAAACACGCATATTTGAGATGTTTTTTGAAATCTTATTACTTTCCAAAGCGCGCACTTTTTTGTTTTCTCAGTTACTAAGTTAGCCTCTTTGTGAATACATGTGTTTTGCATTCGGTAAGAAAATATTTTTTTAAATGTTGTATACATTATGGAGGTAGAGTCAGGCAGAGAATCTGATTCCGATTTTAGTATAAATGGATCTGAGAGTGATTATGAAATAACTGATTTTTATGAAAGTTCGGACAGTGAATCTGAAAGCAGTGATGATGGAGCTGTACTGTTGCCTGACGAGTATGAACTAAAATTACTTCAGTAGATCATGAAGCCAAACGTTTTAAGTTTTTAGGAACGCCAAAGGTAAATATACATTTTGATCCAAGTTCTGGTGTGTTACAATATTTTGAGTATTTTTTAAATGGTAATTTAGAGAATCTCATTATTTCGGAAACGAATAGATATGCCGAACAATGTCGAAATTCTTCATCATTCCGCCTATTCAAAAAAAGAAAAGCTTGGACACCAGTCACGAAAGAAGAAATTATGAAATTCCTAAATATAGTAATTTTACAAGGTATTGTAAAAAACCAGACACAAAAATGTACTGGAGTAAGAAACATTCTATTTCAACACCTTTTTTCGGGAGTATAATGCATTGGACAGATTTTACGAAATACACAAGTTTCTGTATTTTGTAAATAACGAAACGTTTGATTCTAACACACATCCAAATCCAAAACTGTATAAAATTTGGCCAGTGTTAGAGCACCTGAATGAATTGTTCCAATACTCCTGGATGAGATGTTGTAATTGATGAAACTCTCGTGCTCTTCAAAGGTCGTTTAGGGTGGCAACAGTATATGCCTAAAAAGCGATCTCGTTTTGGAGTTACCGTATTTTTCGCCGTATAAGACGCACCGGCATATAAGACGCACCGGCATATAAGACGCACCCAATTTTAAAGGAGGCAAATCTAGAAAAAAAAATTTATGAACCAAATTCTGAGCTAAAATATTTTATATCAACTGTATAAAATTAACAGCAGTTTAAGAAAAATTTTATGTCAACTATGTAACATACTAAGAGCTATCTTTACTCTTATAAACAGTCAGCAAACAGTGAAAGTAACAAAAATAAGGCTATCATGTTTTTATTCTAACACCAAGAATTCCTCTTTTTCGCTGCTATCAGAAATGAGGAAGGACAGATCCACGCAGTTATTGTCATCACTTTCTTCCTCACTGGTGTCAAATAAGACGTCTTCTGTTCCATCCAAGGCATTACTAATGCCACACTTCTTGAATGATTTTACAACAATGTCTTTCTTTACGGAGTCCCATGATCTTTTAACCCATTCACACACTTGTGTGATAGTGGGCCTCTTCATCCGTCCAGTATTTGCCGTATAAGACACAGGCACTTTCCCCCCCCCCCCGATTTTGGGGAGAAAAAGTGTGCCTTATACAGCGAAAAATACGGTAAATCTTATTTATTATGCGAATCAAGCTCAGGGTATATATGGTCACATATTATATATACCAGAAAAGGCACGGTTTTTTATCAGAAATATAAAGATCTGCCTCAGTCAATTCAAGTCATGATGTCACTCATCAAACCACTTCTAGGTCAGGGATATTGCCTGATAACAGACAACTTTTACACCTCTCCAGAACTGGCAGACATGCTTCTAAAATTTCAAACTGACACATATCGAACTGTAAAAGTGAACCAAAAAGAAATGCCTCATGAACTGGTAAAAAAGAAGATCGCAAAAAATGAAAATATTGCTTTTTATCGAGGTAGTTCTTGTCATGAAGTGGAAAGATAAAAAAGATGTTACTATGCTATCTACAGTCCATACAAATGACATGGTAGATGTACAGTGTCATAACAAAGTTGTCAAAAAACCTGCAATTGTCACTGATTACAATAAAAATATGGGAGCAGTAGATATTGTAGACCAATATCTTGGAGATTATAATATTGCTCGAAAAAGAGGAAAGAAATATTATAAGAAAATATTTTTTCATTTGTTAGATCAAACTATTTTGAACTCGTACCTTATTTACAAAAAACAAAGCGGAAAAAAATTCTATTTGATGTACTGTTTATTTTTAGTGGATAAACTTATTCAAAAGTATTCGATATCGGATACCATTACAAAAAGAGGCCGGCCAAGCTTGGAGGATAACCCCAATCGTTTTATTGAAAGACATTTTATTAGACAGATACCTCCAACAGATAAGAAACAGCAACCATCAAGAGAATGCAAAGTTTGTTGTTGCAAAAGAGATGAAAATAATAAGAGATGCAAAAAGAAAACTCGGTACTATTGTCCTGATTGTGATGTTGGCCTTTGCATCGCATGCTTTGAAATTTATCACTCAAGAAAAAATAACTAGTATTTATTTACATTATGCGTAAATGCAATAAAATTCTCTTTGAATGTTTCAAACACATATTTTTTTATTTTCTCTCTTTGTTCGAAAACTAACATTCAGTCATAATAACCCTGAATGTTGGCTTTCCAATTTTTTTTTTTTTTTTTTTTTTTTTTACTTTCAAGCTAAAAATTAACTTAAAAACTAAACATGACTGCAAATATTGTATATACGCTCAGTTTTATATAATTTTCTTGAATAAAAAATAGGCACTTTTATGACCGTTTTCTTCAAAATTATGCGAGCGTTAAAGGCTTAATAAGAAAATTCTATTAACCATGTACCTGTTGATAATCTATCTGCGTGTAATGTTGATAATATTTCTTAGATAATAATTTATCTAGTAAAATCAATAATACTTGTGATACTGTTAATATGAATGTATATCCCAACATGCCCAGTACCATCACTGGTGTTTCAAAAGTAACCAGCAAGCCCAATGAGCAGAGCATGCAATCCGACACAGACGATGAAGACTTTATAAAGCACCAAACATCTGCTCACATTACGCATCTAGCCCCTCCCACCCCTACCAATGTCAACAACCAATTTAATGCTCTACAGCAAATTATTAGCAATCCTGCTACCCCAAATAATAACCAATTGGCTGATCCCACTAGCTCAAAAAACAAAACTCGCCCCCCTATCCTGGTTAAATTTGAGAGCAACTTCAATGATCTAATTGAAAACCTTAAACTATAATTTGATAAAAACATTAATGCCAAATTAAGCGGGGAATACCTCAAGGTTTTCCCCTCTTCGCCTGAAACTCACCGTCAAATAACCAAGTTTCTCACTGATAGTAGGACTGAATGTCTCATCCTTAGGCAAACAATTGGCAAGCCAATCAAGGCTGTAATTAAAGGCATCCCCCATTTTACACCAACTGACCTCATTAAGCAAGAACTAGAATTAAGAGTGTTCTATGTAATAAGCAGTCATGAGAAGATAGCGAAAATTTGAGCTCCTATCAAGCTTTATAATCCCATTAACTTCTAATTCAGTGGCCCCCAGAATTTTTGAAGTAACAGAACTATTACATCTTATAGTACGAACAGAAAAATACATAAATAAAAAACCCATTCAATGTTTTAATTGCCAATTTTTCGGCCATAATTCAGCAAATTGCTTCCTTAAACTAAAATGTGTAAAATGTGCAGAACAAAACATTAATAGGGAATCCACGCAAAAAAATAGACACCTCCAAGTGCTGAAACTGTGGGCAGAATCATACAGCTTCGTATGGTGGATACCCTGCTAATCCTGTAAACAAAGCTAAAAAACAATTAATCAGAAACAACCCAACTTCAGAAAACAAACTACGCCAGACCTGGCATATCCTATGAAAAAATAACTGCACAAAGTGCAGCACCCACACAACCTCATGGAACACACTCAAGCACTCCCCCGGAAAGTATCGATAATTTCCACAATATCATGAAGCTTCTAAAAGAAATTAGCATCATTATTAAAGCTTTTCCCACCTTACTTAAGGCAGTGCCACTTATGGAAAGAGCACTGCATCCAATCGACAAGATGCATATATTATACAAAGCCCTTAGTGTTGACGATACTTCTAATGATGATTAAAAACATTGCCAATTTAAATCTGATGTACTGGAATGCAAATGGCATCCCCAAGAAGCAAACCGAACTCAAAACATTTATTGCAGCGAACAATCCCTCATTATTTATCTGCAAGAAACTCACTTGACCAGACTTCATGACGTTTTGGCAACTCAGATTAACTAAACCTATTGAGGGGTACATAATCACAGTACTTATGGCTTCAGAGTAAGATAAATTTTGTTCTATTTTCAGTTATTTCTTTCTTTATTATTCATGTTGAGGAAAATGGGAGTAAAAAGGGTACACACCACTATAATTGATGCATTTTCTTTAACACTAATTTACCGGGGATTTTTTTTTATTTGGCAAAATTAATGGGAAAATGGGTCAAATGACCCCTTTCGGTAGTTTTAGTGTTAAATTAGCATGTACTTCTGTCATATCCAACTGATGCACATTAAGTGAAGAAAAAATTCCACAACAAATAGTTTCTGCATATCAAAAACACTTACATTTAAAGCAAAAAAGGGTTTGAATACAAGGTCAGACACTGCAATTTATACATCTCTAATAAATTAATGCAATGTAAGAAGTCATTGAATTATTAGTTGATCTTGAAACAGGCACCATTTAATAATTTAACTTGAGTAAATTTTGGATGAATTAAAATGCTATGTAAAAACTTTACAATGTTGCATTTACTTTATAACTGGATTACCAAGCACAGACAGCTGAGAAACTGACTTCAGACATTTTACTTTATTTTCAACAAAGGAAAGAAATTGAATGTAAAGTCCAAAGTGATTTAATTAACAAATTTTTTGCCAAACATTAAGTTAAACAAGTGTCATCAAGCACATTAATTTCATTTATTTGATTTTGCAGAAAAAAAATCATTTATGAAACAGATAATTGATTTTTATTTATTTTTTCATTCTTTTAGAAGGCATCAATAAGAGAAGTACAAAAATTTTTAAGATAAATGCTAAAAAAGTTTGGCAACCTTTGGTGTAAATTCAGCCATTTCCAGGCTTTAGGGATTATGGGAATACCAAGTCAAAGAAAAGGATTTGAAATATTTACAGGAAACATACAAACTTTATAAGTATCATATTTAGTATATTTAACACATATTTTCCTACAAATGTAAAATTTTATGAAATTGTTAAATACGAGTTTAATAATAATAAATAACTGATTATTCAAACATATGTCTTTAAAGATAAAACTTACTTGATAAGGTAAGACATCTTAGCCCCACAAGAATAAGATATTTTATATTACAAAATAAATTTAAACTATGACAATGAAATTTTACAAATAAAAATTTTACATTTTGGAATAATCAATAGCAATTCAAAATATGGAAAAATAAATTATAAATGAAAAATGTGAGTGATTGTTCTTACAATTAAATTGTTATCCTTTAATTCTAAAACATCAACTAGTTCTTCTATTAGCCCATTGTATAAAAGAGAATTGACATTATCTGGAACAGCATTGCAATAAACTGAAAAAATTTCAAAAAAGAAAATCAGTGATTTGAATGAAAAAATGTGATACATGACATTTCAAATAAAACTCAGTTACACATGTATTTTAATTTGGTATACATTGATAAAGACTTCAATTTAGTTTCAATTGAAGAAACAAGATTATTAATTAACTTCAAACTCTGTGGTGAATTTTACCTGGACAATGTAAATAGAACTGTTTAAGGAATCTTCCAACTTATTTTCATCAATATTGAGTATGTACAGCTATAATTTTTATAGTAGACTCAAACATTTAATACATCTTTGTTTTAAAGTGAGACAGGATAGTTAAAGTCAGTTCATATTGATACATGAAATTTGGAAATTCTAGGAAATGTGGAAACACTGACCAGATATCTTAAGTTCCAAATTCAGTATATTTTTATAAATTAATAAAACATCAAAAACAAAACTGACAGAATTAAGCATTTTACATAATTACTTTTATTACTTTATCAAAAATGAAGCTAGCTTATATTTTTAAATAGCACCAAAGAATTTAATACCCTCAAAATATGAAGTTTTTAGAAAGCAAATTCGAATTGTATTTTTTTGATTTTAATTTTAAATGTTTTAATTTACAAATAAGATTTAGAATAGAGATTAGGTTGGTTGCCACTCTCTGATCATTTTAAAATGAGGGCTAACAAACCCAAAACTACAATTTAAAGTGGATTCTGTACCACTATGAACAACTGAACTCAAACTGGATGTGAAATCCACAAGCTGTAGAACTGGATTTAGAAATGATTAATGACAACAAATTAGAAAATCTTAAATTAACTATTCAATTATTCAGCTAATATTACACATGAACTTACAAATATAATAACTATTAACATCTATTAGCATTAAATTAATAAAACTATTAAATTTATTAAATTCTGAGCCTATGCAACTATATATTTAAAAGGACATTGTTGAACATTCAAACAAAACCACTAATAAAATTAAGTAATTAATATAATGCATAAAAATTATAAATGAAGCTAAATAGAAACACATTTTACAACCATTTCAATATATCTGAAAGATCATTAGATACCTGTGATATTTCAGTTTAGATCAGTAAACAAAAAAATAGCCAATACATGCAGTAGGCATAGACTTAAAATCTGAGTAAGACAAAGCATGAACCATTTAATAAAAGATATTTTAGTAAATATTTCAACTCTAGAAGTTATTTACTAAACAATAATACTGTGTAAAATAGCTTATAATTATAATTTTAAATGTAAAATAGAATGAAATATGTATTGGGGGAAAAAAACAATGTTTACCATTTTACAGATAATAAAAAAAGCATACTAATTTTTACTATATCTATTCCTAAAATTTGGTGGCACACAAAAGTGCCATAGTGCAAAAGCGGTTGAGAATCACTAGATTGAACATTTGGAATTAAAGGCATGTTTTTAATACTAACATGCATATGACTATCATCACGTGACTAGCATGCAAGATTAATTATAATTTTATGCTTACTTCTTACTGAAGATAAAAAACACCAAAAACAAAATACCATAGTGACAAAAATACAAGTTAAAAACTGAAGTACATACCTTTAAAACTATCATTCTTTACATGGATAATTTTTATATTAGATACTATCCAAAGAAAATGCATTTGAACTTTTTATGGATAGATTTAAATTATTAGCCTTAATATTGCTTTTTCTTAATGTAATGAATATTTCTACAAACTTCCTCTTTATAGTCCATTTCAAAATTAATTTAAAAATTTAAATTAGAACCTTGAAATTAAATCTGAGGGTACATTCCTCTTTTCTTTGTTATTTCAGAAAGAGGATATATTTGAAAAGGCAAAACTTTGGAAAAGAAAATGTGTGTGTTAGACATTTTTTAGTAATTAGAATATTATATTTGGATTTCTTAAATTACATTTTTTTAAAATATTCATGATATTAGGTATTAGTCTGGTCACGGCTAGATATTGATTTTTTACACTACTTGTTAAATTAAATATTATGACATTAGAAAAGTCAGTTTCAAAATGAATAAGATAAATGTTTGGACTACTTAAATTGTCAATCATAAATATTAAAGACATCGGTATCAAAAAGTCTAGCTAAATTTCTGAAGTAATATTTGATTTCGAATATTCTTATTTTTTCATGCTTTAGCAAATAAAATTTGCATTTCATATCAAGTAAATTAATTTCATATAAGTTTATATAAAAATCAAAAGAAATTAACACTTTCCAAAAATAAAGGCACATCAATATTTAAAACATTTTAAATGAACAAAGTGATTTTTAATTAATTTTTTCATTATTTTTTTTACATTAGATAAATGGAAAAATTATTAATTGTGAATCATTAGGATTAAAAAATGAAGTTCTAAATAGGAAGTACAGTTCAAATACAGTATATGCTTATTCTAAAAAACTTCAATTTAAGGACACTCATGATTCTACAAACTAGTTGTTGGTCCTTTATATGGTGCCAGATGCAATGATATTGTCATTTATGAACTAAATTATGAAAAAACCTTTTTTGTGAACTTATTTTCATTCCTTTCATTTTGCATGCATTTTTAAAAATCTTTTTGTTCCATACATTCATTTTCTTTAAAAAAAAAAAAATATATATATATATATATATATATATATTGCTATTATGGTTAAAAAACTGATCAGTGTTTTCATAAAAGAATTGTAAATCTTTCTAATCGTTAATTAACCTACTGATTTTTAAATTTTGGAATATTTTTAACATTTCCATTAAATTTTGAAATGAAGGCTAGAGAACAAGCAATTCTAACGACAAAATTTCCCAAACTTTTAATTGGGAGTAAATTTTAAATATGTTATAGTTGGTAGAATTACTTTTTCGTATTTCCACATAAAAATAATCCAAGTAAATAATCACAATTTATGATAAGGAAAGTTTATTCACACATGAAATATAAGATTCAATTTACTTTTTCTTTAAAAAGTAATGCTTATCAATTTTTCTTTTTCTGAGATAAATAATTTAAAAGTAAATACAAGAAATAAAATAACTAGCAATAGTAAACAATAAACTACAAACACAAATATGCAAAATAAAATTGTTTAATTCGAGAATGATAAATATTGAATGTTTGGTTCAGTGATTGCTACAGAAGAATTGAGATGTACTTTTCTTAAATAAAACTGTAAATATGGATATGCTTTAAAGAATAGAAAAAATTATATTTTTTTAATTAAATCTACCATTGTATGTACACGTGCATATAAGAAATTTTGAAAATTCTCAAATATAACAAAATATTTACCCAATACTGACAATGCTTGAAGCCTTGCTTGCACACAAAGCATTCTTTTGAAATAATTTGAGAAACCGTGGGCTAATCTAATATGAGTGAAGAGCTGCATCTATTAAATAAAGTAAGATTAGTACACTTTATTAGAAATTTAAGTATTGAGTAGTAAAATAAAACTGAATTAAAGGCATTAGATAATAAATGGAATTGAAAGTACAATTAAATGGGTTATTTGGTAAAAAGACAACCAGCAACAGCAACATTTCTTTGTTATAAATGAGTTGAAAAAAACTTTTTTTAAAGCTTAATATATAAGATGATAAACATAACTTAATAAACATACATAACTTAATACTTACTGTTCTTCTTACAACACTAATACAAATTTCTCAAAAGACAAAGATATACTAATATTAATTACCCTGGGGTAAGGGAAAGGATAAAACTTAAGAGTGATTTTAGAAGTTATATATGAATTTTACAAATTATTTTTTTTTTAATTTACCAGTATCGCTTAGTCACTTATAAAACTTTTTTGTAAATAAGGACATGTATACTAAATCAAGACATTTGTAACAATGGAGCTTTGATGGACTTAAAATGGTAAATAAACAACAATGCAAATAAAATTGAAAGAAATCATTTGCCGTATGCTTCGAATTATGCTGGATTTAAAATTAAGAATTCACTAACATTTACAGATATATTAGAAATTTTACTTCACATACATATGAATTCCATACCTTATAGACAGGATAAATTACAAAGTTGAGTCATTATTTTACCAATTATTCCTTTAAATGAAACTACAACAGCTGCTTTAATGTAAATTAGGTTAATTATATGAGGTTTCAATAAAAAGCTACAAAAAACCAACTGAATTGATTTGTAAGAACAATGAAAAAGTTTCACAGATATACCCTAATATTCAATGCAAATAAGGATCAACATGAAAACAATATCTGCATTACATTTATACTCATTAACAATTAGATTAATATTTTTCACAAGTTTAAATTCTTTCTAAAACTTTCATACTTTGTTTAATAAGAAAAATTACTAAGTGATGCAATTTTCGTAATTATCATGCAGAAATTTTAGCGAAAAATGCTTATTTGTAACAAAATTAACTTATGTGATATATTTTCTGGGCTACAAAGTGATTTTCCTAAAAGCAGAGGATTTGTCTGTCTTATATAAGAAATTTAGCATTTTATTTTGAAGTGAAGGAATTTAATTTTATGAAAACAAATTATATTGCTTGGTAATTACACATTTTAGTTACATCACAGAAATTTAATCCTTATAACTAGGTTTATTAAAAATTTTTCTTGGTCAAATATCTAAAATTTCATTTTACTTCAAATATTTTATTAAACAAAAATAAAAAAAATTACCAATTACGTATGAGCAGTTTACTTACTTCACAGTGTTCAAACATTCATGCAAAAAATGAAGAAAATTTGTTTTTATAATAAAACTGTAGTTTTTTTAAAGAAAATTTTTTTTTCATTGTTTTTTTAAAGAATTTTTAAACCCATAAATTTGTTAAGTTAAATGATTTTATGGCTAAATCCTATGAGCTGGTAGGTGTGTCATATGTGGCAAACTTATGAATTACTGGGCCAGAATGGTTTCCTGCAATTTTATGATGTAACCTGTAATTTCAGTAAAGCTTGAAGCTTTCAGTATGTATTTTGTGTTTCCTTCATTTATAATTGAAATTTAAGTGTTTAAAAGTTAAATTTTGTTTTGATATTGTTCAACTTATTTGAAGCTACATTTTTTTTAAATGTATTAAATGGATAGATTTGAATTTTAAGCATTTTTGCGTAGTAAAAAGTAGTACACATAAATGAAATTTGAATTTATTCTAATTTTTCAGAAGGTAATGATAGGTGAGTACTTTTACTTTATGTGTTATTAAATTAAAATAACTGATGTATGTAATATATGTGATAAAAAAATGAAACGTCATTTTTTTCTCATTTTTAAAAAAATGTTGATATGGTGAGTAGTTTTACTTTGTGTTACTCGGTTAAAACTGTTATATATAATATTTAATGTAATTTATTCAATACTGTGCAAAAATATTTGACATACATACATATAGGTTTATGATGAATTATAATGCTTGTTAATTAAAAACTAGTTACCATAAATAAAGTATGTAGGTCATTAACAAAATCGATTTAGTTTTATTGTGTGGAGTTTCTATGATTAGTTGCTTTTATGTTAATGTATTTTTAAGGTAGGCACCATTGGTCAGTTAATTAAAATTAGAGTTTTCATAAAAATGCATATTTTGTCATATTTCTGCAGTAACTATAGATTTTTTAGAAAAATTTTGTTTTTGTCTAATTTAATCAAAAATTAACGGTTTAATTTTATTTGTTGAAATATTCAAAAATAACCTTTGTAATATGACTTATTATCTTAAAACATTTTCACTATACATATTTCACATGTTTCGGAAAAGCACTCAATGTAGGAATTCATCAAAAAGATTTGAAGATATACCACACATTACTGAAAAACGTGAAAAAAAATGTTACCATACCTCTCATTACAGCTGATAAGAACATATCACTGACCCCACAAAATTCATACATTGGAAATACTCATGAGAGAAAATTCAGAAGTGAATACATAAAAATAATCACAATATTTACTTCAATACTTTGTAGAATTAATTTTTTTTCATAACTTTATAAAACTTAATTTAAAACATAATTCTCTAACTTTTAATTTCACTGACAATTTACAATTACTAATCATTGATTTCCCTTTATTTAAGTTTACTATGGAATACTACATAAACATTGAATATAGGAATCCAAAAAAGAAGGCCAAATACATTGTACCAACTGAAACATTTTGTTGTTAGTTACATTTTGATGGTCCCTTATTTATTCATCTACAATTATTTTGGGTAAAAAGTCACAGTAAATTAATAATTTTGGGAAGAAAGCCAAAATAAAAAAAATATTTAAATGCATAATATTAAAAATAAATATCATAAATATAACTATTCTATGCCGATAAGATACTTGACTTCAATTCAGATACTTGACTGAATTCTATCAATGCCATTAAGCATCAGAGTAAATTATTTTCAACAATTAATAGCTCTAATACGTATAGTTTATCCGTTTGAGTACGGCAAAGCGCTAAAAATACAGAGAAGCGTGATAACGATTTTTGTTTTGTACCGCAGATGTGGAGACACTGCTGTTGGTTAGTATAATTTTCGCATCTATTAGGAGCAGTTGAATTCATATCAATCGCAGTTTTTATTCATTTTATATTTATTCAATAATTAGAGTAAATTATAACCATTTATATTATTCTCCAAAAAAATTACTACGCATTTCATTCTGCACTTTTAGCTATATATATATGAAAACTCTTCAGCACTCAAATGGTTAAAATCAAGCAACTGTCAAAACTACTTGTTTTTTTTGACACACAACTTTAAAAAAGTAAAACTTGAAAATGTTAATAGCTATTATTATGTTCATTAATACAATTAACAATTTTTCAATAAAAAACAGTCTGTTTTACACAAACTGCTTAAGAAAGTAATTTTATTTCATTAATCTACTAACAAGTTAATTACTTTTAATTCAAGGTAATTTAAAATTTATACTCAGTTTAATAACCTTAATTGTTTATTATTCATTTAATAAGCATGCCTCTATTTCCAATACTTACTTTTACATTCAAAATTTCTTATGATTTTATCGAACACCATATTACCAAATCAATAATTCCAAGTGAAGAAAAACTTAACAAAACTATTTCAAAATAAATTAAATAGAAGTTTTACAATTGTCTCCAAAATAAAAGATAAATAAATTATTAAAAATATAGAACAAAGACTGGACAATTTAATATAAAATAATAGCTATTGAGGAATAAATGCAATGCAATTTACATACAAATCTTATATTTTTCTCAGTTATACATTTTTGAAATTCTTTCTAGTTCTATGCATTTCCTTATTTACCTTTTATAGTATGAAAAGTCAGGAGAGTATAAATACCAGCCTGCAGATAAAAATCGGCCTGCAGTTTTATGGTGCAAGCTTAGTACAAAAAACCAACTTAACACCAGACTATGTTTCATATTTTTAACTAAGACTAATTGATGTAATGAGATTTTATAAGAGTAAATTCTCTCCTAATTTTAAAAAAACTGCAGAAAATTCTGATAGGATACATATCGACACAGTGGGACAGCATAAGTGCCATTGGAAGCCATTTTAACATCCAATGCATTACTTGTGTCCTAGGAGGATTTTTCATTGATATTGGGCTGTTTTCATGTACTGCAAGGTAGAAAACTGGAAAGCTTCAAAACAACAAACATGCATGCATGCAGAAGGTAGAAGTGAAACACCCATTTCCCATTGTTCAAAATGGCTAGGAATCGAATTCAGAGCCTTATGCTTCAATTAAAGTTGCTCTACATAAGACCACTGGGAGAAATTTGTCTTAAAGGATATTTTTGTCTTATCAAAATGATATTAAAATTAAATATGATTGCAGCAATAGAGGACAAAAAACAAAGCATAGTAAATAAATTAAACTTCTGATACTTATTTTTAAATTATACACATACAGAATTTTATCATACAATTTATTTTTAATGAGATGTAAAGTTAACTAATGAATGCAATAATCTCAAAAAGACGTAGCCCTTTGGTATGCACAATGTGGCTTTTGAGCACGCATTTACCATTGGCGATTTTAATATTCACAAATAATTTGCCACTTAAAATCACTAAAATTGGTTGTTTACAAAACATTTTTAATTATCTGTTTTCATAAGTACTATTTTCATTTTTCCTAAACCACCTTTACAATTCCCTTTATCAAAGATAAAAAATGAGTGAATTATAGGAAGATATCCACAAAATTGTTGAGACACATGTTAATATTCAGATGCAAGAAAAATCTCAACTTATAAGTGCTTATTCAATATTTAGTCAATTTATGCTGAACAGTCATTATTAATGAGAATAAACCCTGAAATAATTAATAGCACAAACAATTCAGTAGTTTTCTCTTTTAGAATAATATTTCTGAACAATGAAGAATAATTCCTCGGCAAAAAATTAAGTTTTAATCTAAAGACAACAATGATCCTTTAAAAGGAAATCTTTTTTAAATAAAACCTTTAATTGAAGGCATCTATTATTAAAAAAATTAAAGCAAAATGTCTGTTGTCAATTACATTTTACTCCAAAAAT
The DNA here is from genome assembly GCA_026290005.1 of Latrodectus geometricus. NCBI lineage: Eukaryota > Metazoa > Arthropoda > Arachnida > Araneae > Theridiidae > Latrodectus > Latrodectus geometricus. The sequence continues at coordinate 1,164,844 of JAPDSC010116945.1, forward strand.
CAGTGTGTGTGTGTTTTATGTTTTTCAAAACAAAGATATTTGACACTTCTTTGTTTTGCAAATAATTCTTTCACAAACTTAATTGACTTATTTTTTTACAAAATAACAAGCCTAGAAAGCAATAAAACTTTCCTAAAATTTCAAATTGTGCCAACATTTATATCTACACAGTAAAAATATTTAGTTGGAAAATATAAAATGTAAAAATAAATGCCAAATTTTTCATTACAAAATAGTTTGGTTTAATTAAATATAAAGATATTTAAAAACATTAAAGCACAGTTAATGAAACCTTACCTGTTTATCTTCAGGAACAGGATATTTCTTTAACAACTCCTCCATTATTTGAGATGGACTTTTATCTCGAATCTATGGGAAAAGGAAAAACTCTTAGGTATCGAATATATGGTTTAAAAAAAGTTGTATGTTTAGAATTCTCAATTTTTATATGTTAATATTATAAAATTTTTAATATATAAAAAATAAATTTAAAAAATTGACATTTTTTTACATAATTATCAATTACAAAGAAACAATACCTTATCAACATTATCAATATGAATTGCCATTACGGAGTTAGTTGGTTTCTTTGAAGTCTTTTCTTTTTCTTCATTGCCTTCTGCATAAAACTCAAAGTGCAATGTGGAAGCACTGGAAGGATAAACCTAGAGCAAGAAAAAGATAATTTAAAAACAAAGGTAATTCTCATTAAATTTAATTATAGTTATCAAATGTATCAAGGGAGAAAAAAAAAGGATTTTTCCCAATTAGTTAGAATATAACTATTTTTATGAGTTAAAACAAATTTAGCAATCTAAAATAAACTTTAAAAATCAGGAAAAATTTAGATATTAATATTTCACTTACTTTAGGTGTCAAATCTTGACAACATTCAGCAAGTCCAAATCCATTTTCTTTACCTCCCCAACTCTAAAAAATTTTTAATTTTTCAAAAACATTAAAATGAAATATATCTTATAATTGTACTGAAAATGTAAGCCAATTTACCATATAAATAAATTGGAAAACAAGAGATTTTCAAATAAGCAAAAGTAAATGTAAAGTAAAAGTGACCTTCATTAATTAGAAAAATTATCACTTCTGTTTGCAACAGAAGGTAAGTAATTCACCGGGCAAGTTTTAATTCTGAAGATTAAAAATGCACATGCAAGGAATCCATATTTACTTATCATAATAAATATGGATTCCTAGATATGGATAACATAATAAAATTATAAGCATTAAAGCTGAACTTTAATGCTTATAATTTTATTATATTATTAAAAGGTCTTTGTAAAGAAAAAGCTTTACATATACCATCACAAAATAGCTGTAACTGAATTTGCATTGCTCTAAACAGCAGTAATGAGGCATAACACTTACATTACAACACAACATAAGCAGTTTACTCTTGAAAATACCTATCTGATATATCCAATAATTTCCATCAAAATGTTTAACTTTCATCAAGGGAAACAGAAACACAGCAGAACAAACAAACATTGAACAAAACATCAATCACGGGAAATCAAAATAGTTTTATCAAAAACTCTTCTTGCTTAAATCAATTAAACTAGTTCTATTTCCATAAACATGCCATGATCATTTTTAACCCTATATCAGTAAACTTAATTCTCGATTACATTCTTGCACATTTAAAGAGTGGATGAACTGAAAAAAGCTAATAGTGTGCATGTGTGTGTGTTCATTGGTATCCACCCAAAATACAACATCAAGATTAGAAATATTGAAAAAAATTTATCTGTCATATACAAAAATCTAATGACAAAATTTACAAGTTCCTTTGAAGTGTAGATATGATAAAACCACTAGTTAGTATAACTGCCTTTGTTGGCTATAATCACTGTCATTATTACCAGCACAGAACTAGACTCTTTGGATGCATTCTTAGGATATAGCAGCACAAGCGAGTTCAATTGCCAGGGTTGATTAGGATTATAAACAGAGTACCAGGCCAGTTTTGTACATACATGGACTACATGTTTTTGATTGGCAAAAGATTGAAAAAATAAGCATGCCATGGAAAAAATTCTTCCTGGTGGGTAAGGAAGAATTCCTAAACAATGTGTAAAATCACATATTATCCTGTTGGAATATGGTTGATGACAAGCACTGAAAATATGGATGGACTAAGTAATCCATTTTCTTAAAGAAGCAGCACTGGCTGTTTAGTATACTGGTAATGCATACTACAAAGATGCAATGCATAATGCAATAATTCAGCAGTCTTAGAAAAGTGTCTCCAGACTGAGTATCACAGCATTGTATGCAGAAATGGGATTTGTCAACAAAGACAATGTTCTATTCCGTTATCCGTGCCTGTTGTTCATCACACCATTTGTGACACTTAGCAAACACCTTTGACAAGAGTCAAGAGTGAGTGAAACAATGTGCCCCTTGTAAACATTCAACTCAACAGCAAATGATATCAAACAAAACAAGTGTGAACTGAATGATGCATAATTTGCTTAATCTGTTATGATGACATGATGCAATTATGCAATCCATTACTACCGGGTTCAAAATATGTATCACATGCAGTGTTGGTTATTTCACATTTATGTTCTGACATTAGCAAGGAAGCATCAAGTGCTGTGGAATGTTTTAAAATACAGAAAAAACCAAAATTGTTATATTGGAGACTTGGTGCATATGATAGCAAAAAACAAGACGTTTGGTGATCAAGTTGAATGGTTCATTTGCCATAATGATTATTTTTGGGACAAACGAGAGCTAATTAGATTGGTACCTAAGGTTTGAAGTAGAGTGCAAACCACAACAAATATGCATGCCCTAAGTGGGATGTGAGACAAAACTGCTGAACTGAATGCTGGAACAATGTTTGGTAGCCAGGTTGGCATGGACAAATAGATTTATCAAACTTTATTAAACACTATATATATATAACAATAACTCCACATAGGCCAGCTGACAAACTTTAAATATTTAATTCAAAATAAATTATGTGCCCAGCAAAACTGGTTGGCATAAATCACCTGTTTCATGTACAGATATTTACTTTAAATACTCGCATACAGTCAGTAACTTAAACATACAGCATAAGGAGTGCTCCATTCCAATAATTAGTTTATAACCTGAAACCATTACCAAGAACCTAGATATTTCTTAAAAACAGCCACTTATCAGATAAAAATTCATACATTCTGAAAAACAAAAAAACACAAGTTTTTGCTGTTGCTTTATAACAGGGATGGCCAAACTTTTGGGATCCGCAGTCTACTCCACATTTAAAAAAATCGAAGGCGGTCTACCAATGGGAGAAATAACGTATATGTTTATATATTTATTTTCGGTGACAGAAAAAATGGTATATTATTTAATTCTAAAAAAAAAAAAAATTTAGAATTTACAAAATAAAAATTTATTGACTAAAATAATTAAAGTATTCATATACATAAAAATTGACCATCCAATCACTTTCTTTAGATGAAATTTGACACTGTATATCTGCGACAAGTTTATCATATTGTGGCTGATATGAGCTTATTGCAATGCGTAAACACGAAATTATATGTTCATCTGTTATGTTTAGTTTTTATGGCGTTCATGGTAAAAAAAAGCAGATTCGCAAAGATATGTTGATCCAAAGTATGATTTCAAATACAAAATCAATTTGTAAATATTTGAAAACGTTTTCTCAGAAATTAATTTCCAAAAATCAGAATTACAAGATGCTCTGGATTTAAGAAAAATTTCGCATCTTAATTTAATAATTTCTTCTTCGACCATAACTGAAGTGGTATCTATTAATTATCCTATTTTTTCAGATACTCCATCAATGTTGACATTTTCATTAAATGGAACTATCATAAAATTGAGTATTTCTTTCAACCTAATTAAGTCAGCGAATCTTCTTCCCAATTCTTCAAGCAAAACAAGTAAATATTAAGTGAAATCTTCCAAGTCTTGGTTTGGATGCACTCTTCCTCCATGTTTTTGAAGTTTCTCAATTCATGTTTTCTTAATTGAGATGCATACCTTTCTATATTTTTTTAATCTTTTAATCGCACTCAGCATGTCAGTTTTAGGTTTTAAATTGCAAACCTTTAATCATAAATCTTTAAATAGTAAATCTTTGCATAGTTTGTTTTGGGTTTTAAAGCGTAGACTGAATAAATTTTTATGACTTGTTAATATCCGAGGTCGTTATTGGGATGGTCGCGCGGACTACCTAAAATGCCTTCGCGGTCGATGTCTTGGCCACCCCTGCTCTAGACCTACATGACCTGGGATCCAACAGAAAATGATTTCATAGCCCTAGCCAGGAAGGGAATCCAATACTCCAAAAGTCTTGGACACAACAGGATGACAATTATTGGAGTTTTTCAACGCTTCTAATACACTCAAACAGTCAGAAATCTTCGAAGTCTTGGTTTGGATCTTCAAAGCGAAATCTTCGAAGTCTCGGTTTGGATTATGGCTGCAATCTTCCTCCATGTTTTTGAAGTTTCTTAATTCATGTTTTCTTAATTGAGAAGCATACCTTTTAATCGTTTCTTTGAAAGTTTTAATCGCACTCATCAAGTCTGTTAAACATTTATTCTTTCCTGGTAGATTTAGGTTTAAGTCATTAAGTTTTACAGTGATATCGCAGAGAAAAGTTAGTTTCATGGGCCATTTCCCATCTTCCAATTCAGTAATGTACTCTCCTTTTATTTGTAGAAAATTTCTTATTTCTGGTAACAGAGTACGAAATCTTTTTAAAAAAGCACTATGGATAAACCACCTCACGTCTGTGTGCAATAAGAAACCTCCATATTCTGATTCAGTTTCTTCCAAAAGCGCCCGAAATTGTCGTCTCTGAAGACTTCTTGAACCAATTGAATTGACAATTTTAAAAGCAATTTGTATTATGTCATTATATTTTAGTTTTTTTTTTTAACACAATACCTGTTGATGGATAATACAATGATGGCTGGTAAAACTGGGAATTTCCTCATCATTACTGCATAAGGCAATAAAACCAGTTCGATTCCCGACCATTGCTGGAGCTCCATCTGTTGTAATAGAGACCAATTTATATATTGAAAATCCTGTCTTATCAATAAAGTTTTTAAATAAATTGTAGATATCTTGTCCCCTCATTTGTCCTTTTAATGGAATTATAGTTTATAATTCTCCTTTTGAAGTCATATCTTCGAAAACCATTTTCACAAAAAGGCATAATTGTGCAATGTCACTAATATCTATGGATTCATCAAATTGAAGTGATAGGAACTTACAAGCTTTAAAACTGTCATTTAATAAATTTTCCAAATTATTATTCAAAGCTTCAGTCCGTCGCATCACAGTGTTACGCGACAAAGAAATATTATTTATTGACGATATTATTTCAGATTTGTTTTTAAAATCGTGGAAAAGCACTTCACCCACTTGAAAGCTTCTTTTTTCAATTCTCCATCTTCAAATGGTTTTTTCGCTTTATCAAAATTTCTGTAATTTTAAACTACGCCATTGTTACTGCTTTAGCTTTGTTGTCTGGTTTCATAAATAGCGATTGCTCTGTAAATGCAAATTTGACTTTAATTCATGCACTTTAACTTTTCGAAGTTCACTGCCGACTGGAAAGCCTGTAGAGTATTTTAAGTGCATGGTTTTAAAATGTCATTCAAAGTTTGCTTTTTTTGGTAATGCTACACTTGAGTTGATATGAGACAAACATATTTCTTGTTCACCATAATAAAAAAGATATCATCTTTCCACTCATTGTGATAGTGTTATGTTTTACTTCTCTAAGCACTGGTGCCTGGCTGAGTCATATTGGATGGGTTGTTGAAAAACAAATTCAACAGTTTCATATCAACAGTTCGAACATTCAACAGTTTTGAAACAAATTTGTATCAGTGCTGTAGAAAGCTAGCGACCTGCCACATAAGACGATTAATTTAGAAGTGAAACTAAACGGCCAGAAGTGACAGGTAGACTAGACGAGTCGGCGCGTCGCTATCATGCGCCGGCTACTGGATATAATCTAAGCGTCCTACTTTGCCAAATTGTTTCAATTTAATTACACTGTAAAACGAAAAATTCAGTGCCTTACTTTGCACAATTTGTTTTAGGTTTTAAGGCAAAAACTGTAGTAAATTTTTATTTTAAAAAATTCATTAATTCTATGACATAAGTCATAAATTAAATTGTTAATATCTGAGATCACTATCAGAATGGTCGCGCGGACTACCTAAAATGTCTTCGTGGTCGACATCTTGGCCATCCCTACTTTATAAGAAAAATGAAACTTTGTCTGTAGTGATTAGAAACAGGGTAACTATAAGTTCAAATTACATTTTACACTACTGTTGGTGTCAATAAAATTTAATATAACTTTGAGATTATTTCTGTTTTTGAAGACTATGAAACATGTAGAAAACTAGGACATATAACAATACTTGATAATTTAATATGAACAGTAACATTTAAAATGATATTAAATTTAGGAAATATTTAACATGGCTAACACCGTGGGTGTGATCAATCCAGTCAAACTATTGTACCCTAATGCAAAAAATGCATGAAAAAACAATTCTTGAACTTCAAACTGGCAATCTTTTACATAGTGCTCGCAGGTGAGGTAACAATGGATTATGATGTGAATATGGGTGCAATCTAACGTATGTGTGAAGGCATACAGTTAAAATGAAGTGGATAAAGCAGATTTATGCAGAAAAATCTTTAAAATGAATAAAACATAACAATTATATTATTCTTGGCAAAACATTAAAAGGATTTGAACAGATAAAAAGAGATAAACATTAAACAATCGTAACGACCAACTCAGTTTATCTGCCGTGACAGAGTCGAAAACCAACATTAAATACCTTATATAAGGTTTAACACACATAAGTTACAGTTAAGTATAAATTCATGGTTTCTAATTCATAAAAATGATTATGCAAAGACTAACCAATATTACCAAAATTACTCAATTGTTAATAATTTGCATATTTCATCACTGCAAATGCATAATGTAAACTTCACATCATTTGTGTGTATCCTTCAAGGTGTCATATTTATGGGGCCAACAGTGTACATATAAATTACATTTTAAGAGCTGCCTCACAGGATGTTGGGGAAAAAGCTAGCTAAAAATCTTTACATTGAACACTGATCATAGAATTTATGAAGAATCAAAGCTAAATCTACAACACAGCAGAAAAACCAGTAGAGGCAAAAATGCAGATTCAAAATGTAAAACATGCATTTATACATGTAAAACAAAGGAAACTAATAACTCATTCCAGACTTTATAATATCAACTCATTTAATGCTTCCAAATTTTATTTAATGCAACAAAAAATTATATGCAGCTAAATTAATATGCAAGAGCAGATCAAGAAATGACAAATTGCACATTGTTTTAAATTCAGAAGAAAAATATGCAAGTATAATATAGATGCAAAAAAAAAATGATTATTCATAAACTAAAACAAATCTATGTAAATATATTCTGGGTGTGCATAATTTCTCTCTAGAATTGAAATAAGAACATGCACACAGAATGAAGTTAAAATTATTAGGTTGATGGTCGACAGATTATTATAAACATGAGGCACATTTTACTTCAAGATTTTGCTAACAGCAATTTAAACTGCTCATTTAAACTAACTGTAAAATTGCTTATACTACCATATATCCTGTTCTGGAACTTTGCTTACTTCAAAAATTAAAGCAGTGGTTCTTTCTAACTTTTTACAATTGTCAAATATAGATGGTTAACTGCTTAATATGAAGAAAACTTATGGCATCACATCCCTAATTCTTTTTTTAAAAAATATATAATTTTTAGTTTTTGAACCAAACTTTGCTGATTGGGAATGTATTTGAACACTGATTAAAGAAACAACTTGGACATTCAGTGTAAATTAGTAATTAATGATATTTTTAAGCATACCACACTTGGTTTGATAATTTTTTTTAACTTACTCACGTAAGAGATCATATTTCATAATACAAAAAAGTGTTTCAAGCTTAACTTATATTTTTGTTATAAATTGTTTAATTTTTGAAAGAATCAGATTACTTGAGAGGAATAACATTTTATCTTTTAAAGTTTATCCATACAATAATGAAAGGAAAACAACCACATAGGCTGTTTATGTCCTTGAAGATAAATGATTTTGAATACATCTATGATTTTGGTGTCTCAAACTGTAGTTGTAAAAAAGAGCATTTAAAGTTAACAGTATTTATCAAAAATATCAAAAATCTTATTTATTATCAACCACAATATTTTTCAACTTATACACAAAAGAAATATGCCTAATGTACATCATAACATACTAACAAGAAACTTTTTGAATGATAATAGCCAAAAAAATTCTTTCTGAAGAACATCTGCAGATTCTTATGTTTATTTTCAATTTTAAATACAAACATTAATTTACGCATATTGCAAAATATTTAATTTAGTACCAAAATCTAAAAATATATTTGAAGAAATATTAATTTCACACATAGTAATATATATCTTTGAATAATTTAAGTATTTTAAATTCTGAAACACCAAGTTAATTTCCATTTATTATCAAAATATATTCTAAATATTATACTATCTTAAATAAATACTATACTATCAAAATCTATTTTAAATATTATACAGATTTTAAGTACTGTATTTTTCCTGTATATTATCTGCAGATTATGTGTTAAAAAAGTTTTGAAAATTTGAAGTTCGTTGTAGGTATTATACACCCCCACGGATAATCTGACAAAAAACATTTTCCATCAGAAAAGGTTAAAAGAAATTTTTGAAAGACGATCATGTTACATAAATTAAATAACACAGGTGACACTGCAACACCGTTGACTTAGTTTAGCTATAATTGGTTTTGTAAAATCATGTTCAAGAACAAATCTGGTTCCTCATTATTATTGTTGTTGTAGTTGCAATTCGCTAGCATCATTTTGCATTTTGTCTTGGCATCAACATGTTTCTTTCTAAAAATATTCTAACTTGTATATTGTCATGTGGAAACGAAAACGTTTAAGTAATATAGTAGATTTTAAACTAAAAGCTATAGGGAAGGCGAATAAAAAGCGACAAATGTGTTAATGTAAAGTGAATACATTCAACATGCAAAGCATGCATGATACAAAATAAAATTTATCCAAAGTGCAGTTTGAAAATAATTCATTTCTTTCATTTTATTAATGAAACAAATATATTTTATTCTTAAAATATGTCTTACTTCATTTCAAAAGCTATTGAAAACTAAAAACAATAAAGTTTTACTAGATTCTTCTCGAAATTATCATTCTTGATCAATCTCGTCTTTTTACCTCAGTTTATCACGCTTTGCGATGAGGTGCATCCTAACACATTTTTTCATAATAAATGTTTTTTCTGTACAATTTACTATAGTTTCAATTTTTGTGTGGCACCTAAATTATCAGCATAATATATTTCCGAATATTCCCCGAAAAAATTGAATTGGATTATATGCTGCTGCAGATTATGTGACACTTTTTTCTTTTACTAGGAAAGTCTTGCAGAGATAATATGCAGCAGCAGATCATATAAAAGAAAAGAAAATATGTCAAAAATAAATATAGTGTATCAGAAATGCTCACCATTTAAAAATTAAACTTTCAGTAGTAACAATAAGCAATACCAAACTTTAGAAATCATTAAAATTCAACTATTGCTACTCAAAGAATTTACTCAACAAAAAGATGTTAATATGTGGATAATATTTTAATGAATTCCTGTACAACAGGCAGATAAACTGACAGTTATGTGTATTAATAAAATGATTGTAAAACAGATTTTTCAAAGACAAATTGAGCAATGTTTTCTGCTGGAAAGGGGATTGATGCAACATGTAAGAAACTGATAGATATTCACTGACTCTGACTTTGATAGATATTGAACTGAGCCTACCTGGATTGCAGTTTTTATCATATCCCAATACTAAAACTCAGGTCAGTCCAGAAACTAAGTACCTGGATAACAGGGAATCGATGGGTTTGGGTTGGTCATATGAAGTATTGTATTAGATTTCAAGGACTACTTGTCATTAACAGTGAAGAAGGAAGTTATCTGTATGCCTTTATAAATCATATAGCCCTACAAAACCTCGGTCAGGAGATGTAATCATTTGTAAGTTAGTTAAATGTCTGCAAGAACAGTTGTAAGATGTTTATTTAAACATGGCTTATCAGCTTAGTAAAAATGACATTTGTTACCTGACACTTTATCACAGATATCAGAAACTCAATGGTGTGATCAATGGCAAACCTGGATGTAAAAATAAGTGATATTGTGGATACACATCAATTCTAAGTCCAAACAATGGCACAAACATTGGTTCTGCTTATAGCATCATGATAATCACATTATTTCACATTGTCCAGAATGCAAATAACCAATAAATATTCAACATTGATAAAGGCTTCTCAGCTGGATTGATGACAAAGGTTAGATCACATTAGTTATATATATTGATCATGTGTTGTTCACATTGATTGCATTTTAAATTGTAGTAGTTGCATTTCTGTTTATTAAATTTCACAGCTCAACCCTTTGAGCCATGCAAAATGCTACCCTTTAGAAGAATAACGGAAGACAGCATGTGGTTGCTAATGTAGACCTTCCGAGATTCAGAAAAGGCTTGCTTGTAGCTTTGTCTTCCCCCCTACACACATCTATTGCTAACAGAAAACACTTAATCATTGGTTGTCAAGTAGTTGGCTCATCACAATATGGCCACCATTAACGTCGATGAAGTGCGACTGGTGATGAAGTTGCATGGGAGGCTGAATCTATTCATGGCATCCTATGTTTTATGAATCTATGTCCAGATATATAAATGTTATTACTGCTGTCAGATTATTCTGGCTACTGATTTCTCAAAACCTATGTTTCCTAATTTTTTAAAAATTTAACTTATTTCCAGTATAATAAATATACATAATTCAATTATTAGTATTTCACAGCACAGCAGTTTTATAGGCCAGAATTGTAAATGGCTGCCTAACATAATGATGAATCATTTAGGCTCATACTTCTTGATAACAATGTTAGCTTGACAAGAAATTTTATATAATGATATTGTCACATGGGGAAGCACTTCCAAACTATTCAAACGTTTAAAGTGGTTGATGTAACATAGTTATACTTTAGAAAGCTATTTACCATAAATTATATACAAGTTTCAGATCAATTTAAAAATATATACATTTGTTGTTTCCTCACTCTTAATATGCCAATAGTAATATTTTATTAAAACTTGTGTATTTTGATTTTCTGCATATAAATGATTGCTTGAATGTGAAGTGAATTTAATGCGTGGTTGAGGGTTGACCTAAACATTATTCATAGAATGCAATTTGTTGGTGTTGAATACAAATATAAATGAATTTCTAGTAAACATGATAAAACTACAAGGAATATAATAAAATTATCTAGGCATTGCAAATCTTACAATTTAATTAAAAAGCTACGTAAAATATCCAAATATTATACTAAATATTATAAATTAAGTTAGGTACTAAGTGTTAAGACTTATGTGCTTGTTTAAAATAAAAGTATGTTAAATGAAATTTTATTTTTACTGCAACCTAATATCTCAAATAAAATTAAAAGCAACTTTTATATAATTTTTTTTATTTTTATTTACTGAATTTATTTTTACTTACTGATGCAGAATAATTTTAAGTATCAACAAGAATTCAATACTAAAATAAAAACAATGGTGATTAAATAAAAATTACCTCTGCCAAATATAAAAGTCTCAACAACAGAATCTGCCTTTTGTCTGGATTTAATCTTGTGATAAAATTCGATCTTTTACTAAAACATAAGAAAACATTTTATTTTAAAAAATTATTACATGAAAAAAATTTCTTTATTTTTTTTCAGTATTCTAATATTAAATTTAAAAAGTAAAAATTATTTTATTAGTCATTTTTACAACCGTGTAAAAATGAGTTTGTATCTGAAAATAAAAATATATTAATTTTATTTTCAGATACAATATATCATACTGAAAATAAAATTAATATATTTTTATTTAGTTCCAAGGCCGGAAAAAATACAAGCACACACAAGACAAAGCAAATAAAAAAAAATAACACTCCTAATAGTGAATTTTAATTTCAATAAGATTAACTGCGGTGCAATTTCAAGGAGATTTAATTAAAAATACAAACAATCATTTTTCTAAACTTCTATCATTGATATACACAGTGACAAGTAATCAAAATTTAACAATTTCAAAAGATGGGAGTAATGAAGATATTTAATTTATTTTGCAAGCAAATTTTGAAACTCTAAAGCAAAAATTTTCTAATATCTTACAGTAAAAGCTAAATAAAATATTTTTCGTATTTTATTTTGTATTAAAAGTAGTTTTGGATTCATACTTTCACTAGATAAATGTTAATTTATTGAATTGCACCCGTATTGTAAAAAATTGCAAAAGGTTCAATAAAATACTCACTAAGCAGCTAATTTGAATGGACTGCCTTAATATCATTAAACACCTCTTTACTATGAGAAATTCATTTTAATAATGTTCTAAACTAGCACAGAGGGAAAATCCCCAATTTAAAAATCGCCATTCAAATTAATTTTAATACAGAAAACATTTAAAAGATATCTATATAAAATCCTGGGGATTATATTTTTTGTCTTATGTGAGAGTTAATTCAGAAAACAATGATCCCAAACCAGACAGTTGAAGTAGAAACATATCTAAAAACACAATACAAACAAACCAATGAAAGGCCATTGCTAAATGAAAGATCAAGCTAAGTTGAGAAGAATTGGCGAGCATTAACCTGTTACAGGCTGTAGTCTCAGCAAAGAAATATTTATCAGAGAAATAATTTCCTAAGCAAACGAAGCACTCGTATCTAATATGAAGGGAAGTTAAACTAACATCAGCACTTTGTATTGGTAAAAGTGTTAATGAGGTTAATAGAAAAATTGTACTCAATGTATTTGCAATCTGCATATTACATAATTTCTGTAAAAGACTGTTTAAAAAACTTTATACTACTTTTCAAAAAACATCAGAAACCAAAACAGATTGGTGAAATTGATCTCAATACAGCCTTTGAGTTTAACAGGATGTTCTGCTCATCAGAAATTTTCTTGTGCCACATGAATATATCCTACTATTAATGAAAAGTTATAACAAAATCCCAGAAGCCAATTCACATTTTTGCCAAAAGCAATACCTTCTATCAGCTTTCAGCTTGCAACTAAGCAGTGATAAAAATAAAAGGCTGGAGTACTAACATTTTAACCAACAAAAAAAATTACTCAGACATTTCATAAGATATCAATCATGTTCAAAACACTTTCTATTAATTGCATACTTTTGTTGAATACAATTTTGATCACTTATCTACACTGATTAAAGCCACTAAACATAGTCAAACACTTTATATGAAGTTATTTCATAAGGTTGACACTTGAATTAGCAGCTTTTTCCTTTTCTATGAAACACTGGAAGAACACTAATTTACAAAAGCTTCCATTTCTCTTCTCAGCCTAAGGAATTTTTCAAAGTTAATAGTTTATTTTGATCTTTCCAAACTCCTAAATGTGTGAAAAGAAGTGACAGAAACGTTTAATTTAATGACTTAAGAAAATTTATAAATTGAGCATTTGAAAACCTCTTTCACAAAAACTTTAAAACTAGAAACTTAAACTAGTTATGTTTAAAATTTCTTATTTAGCCGTGTTATAATAGGTTGGGGAAAAAGTAATTTATTATTTTTTCAGTAGACGTCTGTAGTGATCGATATCTCCTGAGGTATCTATCAAACAATTTCAGATTTATGCTCGTTGGAAAGGTGACATTTGACACTAAAATATCCTCTTGCGGTGTTTTGTTTGATTAATTCAGTTACGAGTACAAGGTTTTAAAAATGGAAGACAACAAACAGAAAAATCGATACATTTTCGTTTTTCACTTGTAACGGTGAAAACGATAGCCGGGTGGCTAAAATTGTGAAAGGTGTTTATCATCCTATATAAGACTGTAACAACCAGTTAAATACAATTTTTGTTTCATCGATTCTGTTCGAGTATTTTTGATGTTAGAGATGCACCTCGCATGTGGATACAGCATTGTCGAAAATGTCTATAAAATATCAAAAATGATCGAAGTTAACCGCATGTCAGCAGTCGTAACACCCAAGACCTTAAAATCTGCATGAAAGCTGTTTTAAACCTTTTTACAAAGTGAATCCAAAAGAAGTTACATAAAGTTCACGGAAAAATAATGGATATCTTTTTCCCCAACCTAATATTTTCAGCAGTCAATTCTTTTCAATTGTAACAATATAATAATTTAATTCTCTCAATTTCCATGCAAATGGCATGTAACCAGTTTCAAGGGCAAGTCATGGATGTTAACTGGTATACTATTACATCTACATAGCTCTAAAATCTATCCTCAGGAGTTTCTCAACAATTTCATATTTACTGTACTAATAGCAAACAGCCCATAAAACAGATTTCAAACATTCAGTTGTAATTTTATAGGATACTCACTCAAGGTCATTACAATTAAAGTTATGGTGCAATGCTATGAAATGCTGATCCCCAGGAATATCACAAGATCAACAACTAAGCTCACAATCCTTCACATAACCTCTATGAATTCACTAGAATCCTCATAGTATTTTACAGGATATCATTTCAACTTTTGATGAGATCAAGTTTATTATTTTTTGGTCATGAATGTAATAGCTTTACCAATTGAAGTATATAGCCCAATATAATTTTCTTTTCCCATCAGCAAATTGTGTTTCTTAAAATTCAAATAAGAATTAGATTCTGGATGAGTTGCCTGTAACTAGACAATACTGCCTTTTTGAGCTGTCCAAAATGAACTAGTGAGTACTACTAGCTGAACTAGTGAACAAACTGAACAAGTGGCAGGAAAACTCACTTGTTTTTATATGAAATTTCAAAATAATAACTTTTTCATTAATCATGTAACAATTTTTTTTATTTTTTCCAATATGACTTGTCTTTTGATCATAAATACATGAATAATCAATATTGAAATGAATTCATTGCCTATAGCTGCTTTGAAAATTGAACACTGATGGTGTTTAAACAGTGTGCTCAATCTATAAATTTGTTTATAGGTGCAACAAATTCATTCAAAATTTTCTGCTAAAACACAAGGCATTCTACTACTTTCTCTTTTGCAAAAATATTCAATGCCATCTGCATACTGTTTGACATTGGAGGTTTTTTACTGCAACATTGGCAAAATCTTTCAACTGAGATAACAGAATGACAATCGTAAAATTCTAACATGGAGAATGTTTTCTTTGCAGGATATGCCATTTTCACCTGTGTGATGCTTGAGGTTCTTGACATTGTTGAAGCTTAAACTTGCCCAAGGGTAGGCTTTTGTTTCACTGCAACTGCATTTATATAAGGAAACTTTGAAGTTCTGTATACATTCTGAGTTAATCTTATCAATAAATTCTTTTTCCATTTTTAGTAATAGCCTTTTGTAATTGCCATATTTATTTTGAATTACTTTGTATTTCATAGGTTTTGCATGATTTTGTCTGTTCACATGACATAATATACAATTAGAAGCAATTACTTTTGTTAGCAATATGGTAAAGTTCTAAAAAAGGAAAACTAATATAAAAAAAACTTTTCATTTGAAATAATAAACGTTTTATTAAACAAATGTGAATGTAATGAAAAAATAATAAACTAGCTAATAAAAAGGAAAACTTTCTCTTTTATTAAATCTAAAGTATTAATACTTTAAAACATAGTTTGATTCGACAGCAAATAAATATAAAAGTTATAAAAAAATCTTAGACCTTTGGTATCAATAAATTTAAAAGCAATTTTCATAAGAAAACATGATAAAAAATTAGATGACCATGTAGATGACTGTCATAGAAATTCATATAGAAAAATGATAAAATGGCTTCTTATTATAATACTATATGATTAGATTAACTTTTTTTATATAATGAAACAATTTAATGAATGAATTCTTGTAGACTTGAATAAAAAATAAATTAATTCATTTTAATAAACATTTTCTGCTTCATTTCAATAAACATTTTCTTCAATAAACAGTGCTTAAGTAAAAAATATTTCAAAAAGTGGAAAAATTAGAGCAGTTCTATTCACACAACAATTACAAGGATATTATTTTCAAGAAAAGTAGATATGAAAACCAATAATCCAAAAACTGATTTTGATCTCTAGAATTAAAAAAGCTCTAGTTACAGATTTTATTTAAGGTAAAAATGATAAATTTATTGCAGTTACAATTTCTGCAGCGCTAATTCTAAACAATGTTTTTATATTGATATACATTTAGCCAATTATATGCAGTAAGTTTCATATTCTGAATAAATAATTCACAGTTTTTTTTATCTATTTAGCTCACTAAACAGTTACAGATTGATACATCTCATTTAAAATAAACAATAAGGTGATATATTAAGATGTTAATTTTATATAAAGCATAAAATTAAAAAAATAATGCAGCAGATAATTTAAGGAAACTCCCGTTTTTGTTACAAAAATTTAATTTCCAAGTAAAAAGTAAATTACCTGAACACATAAAGTAGATTTAAAACTGCAAGAACTACATTCATATCACTAGATGAGAGCAAAGTTGTAAGATGCTAAAAACATACATAATTAAATACCATTATAAAACTGAAAATTAATTTTTTTACATTTTAATAATATTTTTTAAAAATGCCCACCTCCATTGAATTATAAAAATGCCGAGAGAAACTATGCTCTATTAAAAGAGCTGTAAACTGCAGTACACAAATCAATAGTTCTTTTTGCTGAAATAAGAATATTCAAAAATGAAACTAGCAGATCAAATTTTTATGACAATGCAATACAACTGAATTTGTTCACTAATTATAAATACATAAAAAAAATAATCTAAATACTTCCATCTACTTAAGAGATTATTGGTTATTTCATACAGTTATTTTTAAGCAATTAACTAAAAGACTTATTTGCAAGACAATATTCATGAGGAATCCATACTGTGAGCAGTTAGAATATAAATATTATATTTTGCATTAGGATTTAAAACAAATGAAAACTAATGAAATAAATAACAATAATATAAACATGAAGTAGAAAATGATTGATAATTCAAAATAAAATCTGCAATATGTAAATAATTTAATGGAAATTTTAAAAATACTTTTGCAAAAATTTAATTTATCTAAAATTTATATTTTCTTTGATATTTAAATTTTACATGCAACACAATTCCTACCATTCCTAATGAGGCTTCAATCCAACTAAGGAAAAAAAAAGATAATATTAACACTAAAAGTGATACTCAAATAGTTACCATCTTCATTTCTTCTTAAAATTTAATGAAAAATACTTAGAAATTCAATAAAATTAAGGTGATACAAAGCTCTAACAAATATCCTATGAAAAAGTTAAAATTGAAAATGTTTGGATTAAAAAATATTTAAAACAATCCTTTATAGTTTTTACAAAGAAAAAGCAGGTTTTTTTAGCCAAGAGAAAAATCATTAAACTCAAATGTAAGTTACTATAAAAACACATTTATCTCTTAAACCATTTTTCTTTAACTATTTATCAACAATAACATTACCACATTAACAAGTTTGAACATTAACACATACAAATTCATTAGTTAAAAAATTATATGCAGAACTGTTTTCAATAATATTGTATACTACTTTAGAAAAAAAATGTAATTAATGAACCAAAATAAATATGTATTCACTCTCATATATGTATAGCCTTAAAAAATATAAATTTTTAACATATTAAATATGTATATTTCTTAAATACAAATTTCAAAAACTATGGAAAATCATTCTACTTTTTTATTGGTGGGTTCATCACAAGGTAGGCACCACTGATTTTCTCTCTCTTTGGTACATGAAATTTCCAAGATGTGATCAAATGCATCTAAAGCATCGATCCAATGATACAACTCACACTGAAAGTATAAGATTAGATATTATGTGTGTGCATATATTATACACACAGACATACATAAAAATATGGAATGCAAATATATATAGGAATAAAAATATATTAACATATTTAAAATAATTAATATTACATTATAAGAAAGTTTTTCACCTTTCCACAGTTCCAAGTTTTGATCTTTGATAATACTTCATAAAGCTCATCATGATCACAAGATTTCAACTTGTCAATCAGTGCCTTACAGTCAGGAGGCTAAAAAATATTATCAAGTACACATTACAATAAATATTTTCTTATTTTATGAGACATTTTAAGTTATACTGCACATTGAAAGGCCATAAAAGAAAATAAGAAAAAAATTTGCTGAGAATTTTTTCCTTTTAACATGATCCAAGTTTAAATGTTTCACTTCTCCACTACTCATACAAAAGTGACAAATCAATAAAATAATGACTTAAACTACTAAAAAGAAACAAGACTGATAATTATATAATAAAAAAGTTGCTGCTTTCCAAATACCAAAAAAGATTTCACTGATGCAGATCAGAATAAGAAATTAAATAAATTTATATTTGAATTCTTATAATTAGAAAACACTAATTAAATAACAAGTAAAAATTTATACTTATAACCCAACTTAGCATAAAAATATTTAAGATATAACTTAAAAAAATCATTTTAAGATTATTTAATACGGCACAACTGGATTTTAAAATAAGAAAATGCATACTTTAAAATAATAATTTAATTTGTCCTCAATCTCAATGTTTTATTAGGAAATTATTGTTGCCAGCCTTAATTCAATTTTTCACACTGTCAATAGCATTCACTTTTGATGTATAGGACCAAAATGAAGTAAATTATATCATTAAATTTCAAAATTCTTATGCATATATAATAAAAAATAAAAATACAAGATAAACGAAAAATCAAAAGAAAAACTCCTTTTGATTTTTTTTTACAAACAAACAAAACAAATTTAACTAATTTAATAGTTGAAATAGTAAGACTAAATTGATTTGTTTTCATCCAGGATCCTTATTTCATTATGCATTTACTGCAAACATCTAAGCCTGAGGTGCCAGTTGAATCCAATAACTGTTAAACCAAAAACTTCATAAAGTTAACCATTTAGAGATAATTATTGTAGAAGTTGCAGAACATCAATATGTACTTCTAGAATGTTCTAAGTTCTAACAATCATACATGATTTAACTTATCAGAGAAAGAATGTGGAAAATTGGGTTTTCCCTAAAAAAATAATGTACAAGCAGTTATGAAAACGATAGAAATATTCTATATTTATAAATCCATCACTAATTTAGTATAGGTCTGCCTTTAACATGCAATATATTTGGATTTCCCAGGAAATTATCATACAAGTTGCTGATTAGTGTACATAATAATATTGCAACAATCTTCAATGTGATGTTAGTTTATTTTAAGTACATTCCATTCTATTATTTAAAATTCAGTTGAACATCCTCTTCGTTGGGTCTGTAACAAATTGGATTAAAATGGTTATCTTTGATTACATATTTTTAAATTGAGTTTCTCATTAAAGTTAAAAAATACAGAACTTAATTTGCAGTTTTTAATAAAATAACTAATTAATTTGGAAGTAGAATTTAAAATTTATAACTATTGTGTATGCTATTTACTTAAATTAACTACAGTAAAGTTTAACAGTATAATCATATGAGAAATTAATATGCAATAAAAAATTCTATTATAATACAGATTTTGACTGCAAAACACCACAATTACATTGATAAGTTTTATATGTCAATAGAACATAAAGGAACATACACATTATAGGCACAAAAATAACATTTTCAAAATATTATTCATTACAATTTACAAAGTCAGATTAATCATAATTAAATCTGATTCATAGCAGTAATCAAAAAATATTAGCAAATGATCTAAATAGGAATATAAATGTTGGATGTCTACCAGGTTATAACAAAAATTTTTTGAAGCACCTTTTTATCTGGGTGAATAACATTAGTATATTTGAATCTTATTTATTATCAATAATATTTTCACAGAACCCAAGTGAATTTTGTGAGCCAATATGAAATATTTTAATTTTGAAGTTTTTGTAAAAACTTCAAGTGGATATGATAAATGGGAAAAAGTTAGATTTAAAGTTGCACACATGTTATTACAGAAATAAATTTAATGTAACAGATTATTATTAAAATATAATCAAATTTTTGGTATTTCCCCAATGTATTAGATGTGAATTTTGATATCAACCAACGTATGTAGACAATCTCAAATTTCGGTTTTGCAACAATTAAGATAAGTTTCTAACAAATCCATTTCCACAAATTCATGAGATTTATGATATACACAGTATAAAATTAGGGGAATCTAAAATTTTTTGAATATTATAAAAATGAAAATGTGTAAAAATTGGTATCAAATAATAGAAATACAAATAAACATAAGGAACTACGCTATGTTTAATTTACATTCACAAATATTTAAAAAATAAAAAAATGAATAAAGAAAAAAATTTAAGTACAGTTCTCATTAATTAATGTGAAAAATTTTTGTCATAAAAAAATGATATATGTCAAAATAGAATTACACAACATTTTAACCTTTGTCCATAAAATTATATAATAGGAGACAATGCTTAAATAACCAATATAGAGAATCAGAATACAAAATATAAGAATTAAACAGGAAAATTATGTTATTAGACTGTTGAAATTTGCTATTAAGAAATCAGTTCACTCTATATACTTTTTATTTGCAAAAGAAAAATCATATGAAAAGAATAAAACTGGGATGTTAAAAAATTTAAGCTAAAATAAATTTATCTAAACTTAATTAAATAATTTAATTTCATAAGAACTAAATATGAGGTGAATATTGTTAAAAATTTATTTTATTATCAAATTTTGTTTAGATTTTATTTTTTTCTACTTTAAAGGTCATAATTCATATTTTTCTTTTACTATAAAATAATTTGATCAGAATCAAATGGATTATAAACCACTACATACAATATCCAGACCTGAAATGAGAATTAAACCTATCAACTGAAATAAAAACTATAATGGCAAATAGTTTTAAAGAGGCAGAATTTAAATCAAAAAATTTTCAACATATTGAAGTCCATGTTTGCTATAATTTTAACTCTCAACCACAGCTAAAATTACAGTAATATAGCATCTGATGGCTATTATTTAAAAAAAAAAAAAAAAAATCTTTACCACTTCAGAGGAACTTTTCTTCAATTTTGACCTGTCGATTTTCATTCTTTCAGGATAATCACTACCTTCCACAAATCAAGATACATTCATTTTCTGCAAAAAAATAAATAAATAAATGAATAAACAGAAAAGCCTTACATATACTAAATGTATCATAAATTGAAAAAAATGACTAACAAATTTTATTTGTATAAATTTATAATAGTGACAAAGCATCTTTGACAATAAATGAAAATAAAAGTAACATCAGATGTTGAGAAACAAGTTATATCAAGTTAAGACAATGAAATTTCATACATAATTACCATATTTAGTTAGTGGAATACATATTTAACTAATTTAATAGTTGAAATAGTAAGACTAAATTGATTTGTTTTCATCCAGGATCCATATTTCATTATGCATTTACTGCAAACATCTAAGCCTGAGGTGCCAGTTGAATCCAATAACTGTTAAACCAAAAACTTCATAAAATTAACCATTTAGAGATGATCACAGTAAGAATTGTAGAACATCAATATGTATTTCTAGAATGCACCAAGTTCTAACAATCACACAAGATTTAACTTATCAAAGAAAGAATTTGAAAAATTTAATTTTCCCTGTAAAATACAAGTAGTTATCAAAATGATGAAAATATTCTATATTTATAAGGAATCCTTCACTAATATAATATAGGACTGCCTTAAACATGCAATATGCTTGGATTTCCCAGGAAATCATACAAGTTGCTGATTAGTGTATATAATAATATTGCACCAATCTATAAGGTGATATTGTGAAAGTTCTCAGAAGGATGCAAGCGGAAAATATCAATTCTGGATTAAACACCCTAAAATAGAAGTATAGTAGTTTTATTACATTGATGCCAAAGGACAGAAACACTATCAGCCTGGAAAATTCCATGACATAAATGTGCTTACTAAAACTTCTCCCCAGTAACTTTTGCTTCAAAGGATATAATTGAGGCAGCAGAAAAACATGATGGATACACATGACAGATGCACCTCCACAATTAACAGTTACATTACCATGATCGTATGTTTATGTAGGTTCTTTCAAAAACTATTATCCTACAGTGTGAAAGATTATTAGTCTACTCATTTCAACATGCACCATTCTAAAATGGGAAAAGTGGGAAATATTATTCATCTGCCAATGTCTCTCATTTATTAACTGACAAAATTTTACAGTTGTGGCACCACTGTAAATGATGTTTCTCATTAATGTCTGTGACAAATAGCTCGGTGATTGCAGTCCAACAATAAGGTGGGGTAGAGTGTTTACAATAACACTTTATAATCCAGATCTAATTGAGCTCTGTAGTACCCATGGCAGCAATCAATTTTATTTTGGAGATTGTAATTCAATTCAATATTCATTAATTGCTTTCACACAACCATGAAATATGTATACTGCCATGACTTTAAACATACCTCTAGAAATGCTTAAAAACTTATATGTTTTGGTCAGTTGAGAAAGTGACTCAGGCTCATACAATCTAAAACCTTTAGAAGTCTGGTTAGACATTTGAAACTCATACCTATACTAAAGTTACCTCATACTAACATGACATATAAAAATTAGAAGTTAAGATTATATTTATATGCTTAAAAAAATACATTTTTTAAAGTCATTTTCAGCCTCAATAATTTGATACATGATAATTTGATCAGCTCTAAAATCAAAACGTATGTAATTAATAGCTAAATAATTACTATGCTAAACAAAATCAATTATACATGTCTTTCCCATTTTTTTTTCACACATTTAAAAAGTTCCAATATAAAACAATATTTTCTTATGAATCATGTTTCAACTAATTTGACATTATAGCACAATTAGCAGACGCCCTAAAAGCTAAAAGCAATTGAAAAACACATTTGAACACTTATCATATTTATATTCTACAAGAAATTTTTAAAACTAATGGCTTACATTCACATGTCACACAGGAAGAAAATTTGGAAAATTTACCATCCATGAATTCTGATTGGTTTCATTTGTTTATACCTCAATGATCATTGTTAAAAATGAGAGATAAGACTGGAATCTAGTTTAAAATGGATTTCAAACTACTATCAACACACAAGCCCTAAACAAAAGTTAAAACCATTAACTATTGAACTGAAGATTAGAATGCTAATCATTTGGCTACCAGCTTGGCCTATCCTTACTGGAAAAAAAGGAACTTGAGCACTGATTACTAGAATCAAAAATTTAGTAGCAAATTATTAAATTATAATGGTAAAATTACTAGCAATTTTCTTTGAAAGTGCTTTTAAAAAGTTATATATAGTTATACAAAAAATATTATTTTAATGGAAATATATTGTTCTAAAGGAGTTTTTTCTAAATTAAAATTCAAGTATCATCTAAAACACACTGAAATAAATTTTCTCCAAGTAAAATTTTATTACGAACAATTAAAGCATAATAATGTAATAACACTCATAGTTTAACATTGAATTAAACTTTTAAAAATGTTGCTTACTTTTGAATCAAGATAATAGCTTCTAATCTTTCAAAGATGCAATGTTATAACCTATGAAAATATAATATTATTTTCTAACTTTCAAAGTACATTCAATATTAAAGTTAAGATAATTAATAGTATGTTATTTTAGATATCTTTCAAAGAAAATTTCCAGTTTGATTAAAAGCAGATATGATTGATTAATAATCCAGCAATCTTTCACCTTGCATTGCTTTTGCATCACAGATTCCAGACTTTGAAAAAAATCTGAGTAAATCAAGAAGTTAAGTAGAATTTTAAAATTATACACACACATACATATATAGTATTGGTAGACAAGGAATCAAATATTGCTCTATAATGAGGATTAATTTTTATATAAGTTTATCTATATAATGGGTAAGTATAAATTGATTTAATTTTTAACTTAGCAAAACAATTTTTTTTTTAACTTTACATGTACTGCAGCTCATGTTTCAGATGAGTTAAGTTCATAGATTCTTATAAAATAAAAATTTTAAACAGATTTCTTTAAAATATAATTTCTCAGCCAAATATACTTATAATGTACATACTATAGTTTTCAATTATATTTTTATATGATACAGATAAATACTGTAAAACATGCTTATAATGAGCACTAAGGGTCCCTGTTATTAACTAGTTACAAACATTTCTCAAAATGATCTCTAGCAGCATGTTCCACAGCCTTAAAGGGTTCGAAACTTTGTATAACATTGAAGGATTATTAAAAGAATTTGAGGCTCAAATCTCAAAGTTATTTTATGGACTTACACCATTTATTATACTAACCGAAGAGTCTTTCAAAACAAATCTGTCTAAATTTCGCAGCACAACAATTAAAACAGGATTTTGATCTCCTTCGCCAAACAGAACCACTTTTTCTGACCCCTAAATTGTCTTCTAATTTTTCATTTCATCTTTTTCAAATCCTCTTCCATCTTCTTCGGCCATTTTTTTTTCTGGGAAGTTCAACATTTCTTTTACTTTCTCGTCTTCATCTACATATTTTCTTTGTTGCTTTTTAATTACTCATTTGCACTAAATGTCCAAGCCATTGTACGTTTATTATATTTACTCTATATCTTTTCCTTTATATAACTTACTTAATTCTAAATTACTTCTAATCCTCCATATATCTCAATCCATTAAACTATTTATTTCTTAAAGTTTTTCTTCTGAGTAGTAGTCAAAATTTCTGCTGCATAAATACTAATAGGTCTAATTAGTTTTATTTTTAATCTTCTTGAAAGCACAGAAGATTAAAATAGCTTAATCATTGTAAAATAATATCTGCTTCCAGCAGCCAGTTCAGCTTTCATCTCAGGGTTCATTTTTTTTGTGATAATCAAACCAAGAAACCAAGGTCCAAGTGTTTACATCATTGATGACTGAACAACAACCTCCAACCATAACAATATATTTAGTTTTCCTTCTGTTAACTAGAAGTCCCACTGTCTTTGTCTCCTTTTTTAGGTCTTTATAAATTTCAGTTGGACATTTTTCAGTTCTAGACATCAAATCTACATCATTCGCAAAGGTAAAAATTTACAAAGCTCGGTTAATAATTGTGCTCCCTCAATTATAGTAAAATTTTCTTAGAAACATTCAAAACAAGTTAAAAAGCTGTAAGCCTGTCAGAAGTGAAAATTGTACTTATTGATACACAGATGGCACAAAACAGATTCTAAAACTGGAATTTGTAATAACAACTTGATGAATATTACCAAGTTATTACTTTCTTTGCAAAAAAAAAAAAAAAAAAAAAAAAAAAAAAAACATGCTTATATTCCAATTAGAAGTTTGCCATTTTCACATGCAGTAGACTGTTTATATAGAGATTGCATTTGGAAGAAAAATATTATTTTGATGGGCAAATTAGCATTACTTCCTGTACAAGTCCACTTTAATTTTAGTTCGTATTTGAGAATGCTACCTTACATTACAGATTAACAAACATTTTTCTCACTTTAATGTGAGTTCCCAGGCACTTTAGTGTCCCTGGAAATTGATTAGCTGGCAAGGAAAAAACTAATCAAGTACTTGTCTGTTCTGAACTAGCTTTGAGTATTTCAAAGGAATCTCTGGTAGTGGTTTTGGTCTTTTTCAGAAAACAATTCTAGCATTAGTGTAACATCAGATATCAAAGACAAGCAAAACTAAAATATTAATTGTCCCAGTAAAAAAAGTGCTATTAAAGCTCAGCAGGAGCTGTATAATGATGGCAGTATATATCCTTGAAGAAAGTACCTCAGAAATTCTTACTGGATGCTGTAATCTTAAAAGAATTCTTACTTTAATGAGATTATTATAATTGATAACATTGATGTCAACAGATAAAATTTATCTCTCTACTCACTTTCAAATTCTCCAATTAGTCTATTTCTTTCTCAATACTTCGTCCTTAAGGAGAGTTCCATTCAAACTTATATGAAGAACTGATAATGCATATTGATAATGTTTATGAATCACTAGTAATTTTTAGTTGACTTCAGTAAGTTAGAGGAATTTTTATTAGAAATTAAAATGAACAGAAAAATTATAATGTAAAGAGGAATTTTATAAATCACAAAAATATTGTTTACAATAACAGGAGTTAACTTATTAAAAGTGAATTATATGTCTGTGAATACACAATTCTGCACCAACCAAGTACTTCTGATTTCTACATTACATCAAGATTTTCACTAAACTAGAGGCTCATGTAGGCAAATTTTACTGTATTACTAAAAAAATATAAAATTAATGTGACTAGTTTTATTTAAATTAAATTTAAGATGAATGATTTCAAAAGCATTAGATAAATCTGTAATTACTTCAGAAATGTAAAATGTTTTAAAAAATTAAATGGCATTAATTACTTAATTAGTTTATACCAGAGGTGAGCAACATTTTTCATCAACAGGCAGTTTTAATTTTTTAAAGTTTTTGGCAGACTGCACATAAAGTAACACTTATTAATAATTTATAAAACTTTTATAATAAACATTAGAATAAAAAAACAAAATTTTAAAAAATGAAGATTTCATACACATGAAGATTTTAATGAAAAATAAAAAGAAACCAGAAAAAAACAGAAAAATGAATTTAATTTAAAGTTTTAATGAGAAATTTGGAATTGTTTTTCCAATACAAGCTGATCAATATCAGCCGGCATTGATAAGGTAGCTACATATAAGCAGCTTTCTAATCGTGCATCATTCAGTCTTAATCCATGGTCATTTTTGATTAATTTCACGATTGAAAATAATTCTTCGCAAACATACGTACTTCCAAACAGACATCATTTGCTTTGCATTTTTCGTCAAAGTTGGAAATTTCTTAGGGCTCACATAAGATTTATAAAAATTCTCGATGTTTACTAAGAAGAACCTATTTTTTTAATTGGTGTTTTGCATGTCAACCATTTCCATTTGAAAGTCTTAGGGAACTTTATCCTCATCAATATTAAATGGCAAGGAAAACATCTTCATGAAAACTGCTGTCTTCTTAGCTTTGAGGATTTGAAATCGTAATTGAAATTCGTTGATTAAAATGTCTATATATTTTGATATTATTTAGAAGTAGCAATGTTTTCTCATTTTAAATGTGAAAAGTGAGACACATTCAGCAAAATTTTCTGTTTTCACAATTTTAATTTGCGCTCCTAACCCTGTATTTTATCATACAAATTATGAATAAACTGTCCTTTGCCTAGAAGTTCCACATTAAGATCATTGAGATACTGAGTCATGTTGATAACAAACACAAAATTGCACATCCATTCTTTATTAACAAAATGAGGAAAGGGATATTCTTTCATACCCAAGAACAATTGTATTTTGCTTTTTAAGTTGTACACTCTTTTCAAAATTGGACCTTTGCTCAGCTAGTATACTTCAGTATTAAGAACCACATCTCCACATTCACTTTCTAATTCTTTCGGGAATTCTTTTAACTCACAGTGATTTAACATGCGGGACTTCATAAAATTGACTAGTTTAATTATTGATTCTGTGACAAACTTAATCTTTTCACACATAATTTTTTCTGGTGAATTATACAACAATTAATAAATATTTCTCCTCCTGTGACCTTTCTAATGTTTAGAAAAAGCCTTCTTGATACTCCTACCACCATGTTTGACATTGTTCATGTTTTATCAGTCAATCTACCAATAATTTTTTCTAATAAAATTTAAAATCTTTCTAACATAGACTTTGGTTTATTGTACAAGTCTTTGCCAGTTGTAGTCCCTTACATTGGAATCGGTGAACACAATTCTTTGGTAATATTAAATTTGCAGTCAATACCACCTAAAAATATAGCCAGTTGTGCTGTATTACTAACATCGTAACTCTCATCAGAAGCCATAGAACAGCATTAGAATTTACGAAGTGTTGTTGTCATGTTCTCGGACAAGTCTTCAATTCTCCTTGCAATGAAGAATCTTGATAAATTAATGATCGAAATAATATTTATTTCATCAGGAAATGAATGTTATTTTTGCAACAGTAATCCGACATTCTTTTCTCCGTCCACAAAGGGTTTCAATTTTTTTGTCAGTATTTGACTAACAACAAAACTAGCCTTTATTGCCGTATTTGATAAAATAGCTTGATTTTTAAAAATTTAGCCTGTTGTTTTCCCAAGTGTTTCTCTAATTGATTTAACTTATGTATCTGGAATTGTTCTGTTAAGTTTTTATACTGTTATTCAAGTTTTGTATTGTAATGCCTTTTTATATTATATTCTTTTAATGTCAACACAGTCTCTGATCACATTAAGCATACAGCTTTATCTTTGACTAAAATAAAAATATAATCAAATTTTCACTTTTCATGAAAATACCTGTGCTAATTCGAAACCTTGCGTGTATTTGTTTGCTTTTCCGACATGCTATTAAATTTAAAACTTTGAAAGTTATAAAAAATTTGTAGGAAAGCTTAATTTTGAATACAGAAAACTGTAATATCACTTTTTTGACAATAATATTACACTCATGCCTTTTAAGAAATACAAGAATTTCTAAAACTGCTAGTTAACAACTTACTAAACTGATTGTGACAGAAGCAAACACATACAAGCACAGACATGTTGCATTCGTATTGCATGTTTGAACAAGTCGCCGACAAGTGAGTAACTCGCTACAAAAAATTGTTTCAGTTGAGTATGTACTACCATTTTATAATAATTAATTTCATAACAATGTATTGAAGGGACAGTTGATAAAGTAAATTCAATTTTAGAAATGTTTGGCGAGTCGCATAAGCCCGTTTAACAGGCTGCAAGCGGCCCACAGGCCACATGTTGCTCATCCCTGCTCAATATGATATAGATACTTTTAAAGTTTTCAAATTTGTTATACTTAATTTTATTCTATTAATTTATTGTGCTTAAAAATATTTTTTTTAACAATTACTGCTAGAATAATATTTACTCATAACTATTAAGACCAAAAATGTAACCAAAAACCAAAAAATGTACTATTGTACACTGTTTCAATTTAATTTTGCTGATCATTTAGTTTAAAAAAAACGGTTTTTAGCTTATTTTCAAACCATTCTATACTCTAAACTTATCTGTTTAATTATTTCATAAACAGATTTTAATGCATTATTTATCTTAAATAATGTTTCTCTGAAGTTCCAATTCAATGCATACACATCTAACTATGCAATTATATAATGCTGATTTGAAAGATTTTTCATTTCTGCAGCATAATTCATCATGGACTCTTCAGCCTATTTATATTGTAAGTGTAAAAAGTAGGACATTCATATTTTATAAATTGGGCTTTATATTTTAACACAATTAATGTAAATTTTCTTTACGTCATTCAAGTATTTTTCTTCAATTTTAGTGAATGAGTTTTATCTACCACTATTTAAAAATTATAAAATAGTACTTTAAGAATTTTGGTCTATGAAAAAAGCAGGACACTTACAAAAATATTCTCATTTTGGAATCTGTAACAGTTTTAATATTTTAAAAAATAAATTCTACTTAACTGTCATTTTTTCAAAAGATATTTTGTTGAAAAAATCCTCCAATTTTAAATAGTTAAAATGCTTAGGGGGATACCTTTAAGTGAATTTGAAAAAGGCCAAATTGTGGCAAATAAAGATGCTGGCAACAGAGTAAGAGAAATTCAAGGCATTTACACATCAGTGCAAATTGCAAATGCTGTTTCTAACTTCTTGAAAAGTCCTAAGATTCAAAGGAAAGGAAAGATTGGCAGACCTAAAAAATTGACACCAGATGATCAAAGAAAAATCCTTAAAGATTTTTTTAATAAATGTGTGGAAGCATTGGAAAAGCACAATCACACATGTAACCAGAAGGGCATTTGACAACTACATAAAAAGATCAGAAATGTTCATATTCAAGAACAGAAAGCATTATCCTAAACTGAATGAAAGGCACATTGAGTACCAGCTACAGTAGGCCAAAGAACACATCTTGGAGCTCTGAATGGACTTCAGTTATTTTTTCTGATGCAAAGAAATTCAATTTAGATTACCTAGACTGTTATTAATATTATTGGTATTGTCTGTGTACAGAAGAACAAACTTATCCTACCAGACAGATGGGAGGAGGCAGTTTAATAATTTGGGATAGTTGCTGGATATGGTGGAAAGACCAATCAAATGTTTCAGCATGGGAGACAGAAACATAGATTATATTGAAATTTTCTATTCAGACCTTTTACCCTATTGTGCCTAACCAGGCAGAGAAAGTTGGATATTCCAGTAAGATGAAGCATTAATTCCCATTGCTAATGGCATTAAAAATTGGTATGAAACAAATAATGTTGCGGTTTAGTCATGGCCTGCTCAAAGTCCAGACCTCAATATTGTTGAAAATACATAGTCATTTATTGTTCGGAGTGTTTAGAACAGGGGCAATCAATATGAATCTTTGGTCTGACATTGAGAAGTTTTCAAAAGTGTTTGGGTAAACTTTTCTCAAACCGAAATTTTAGACTTACATGATTTGATGCCAAATAGTTTTTAAAGTAGTTAAAGCAAATGGCAGAAGAATTTTTTGCCTATTTTTTTAATTGTCCTATTTTTTTGTACAATATGATGTGATTGACACTAATTTTTAATTGTAATAAGCAAATAGTTTTTATTTAATGTTACAGATATAGTAATCTGATTGCAAATAATTTTTTTAAGCGTAGTAATAAAATTTTGTAAAAATTCAAAATTTTTTCTCTTATTTGAAAAACACCTAGTGGTGTTTTATAACTTTTTTCACAGTGTTAGCATCTTTCAAACTTTTTTTCATTTTAAATTCATCAATTTCATTAAACTTTGAGTTCTATGTAGTGGTCCCGCAGCAAAACGTAAACAACGCGGATGGATACAGGATACGCGGTGTATGAACAAACTGGTGATTAGGCAGAAAATTCTAAAACAGTCAGTCTGATAGCAGTACTGTGGAACAAAACTCTCCAAGCGAAACGCTCGCTACTGCATTGGTGAAAATTCAGTGAAACTTGCTAAATGTTAAAATTTCCTTTTTATTCGATAATGTCTCACATATATTAATTGTACCTAATAATTATTGCTCATTAAAAATAGTTTTCTTTTGATTAAACTTCAATTGTTTGGTTATTCATCGACATTACTATATTCTATAATTACGTATTGTCATTTTTCAAATTTTTTCATCTAAATATCAATATTTATGTCATGGACCAACAGCAGAGCTAAGTACATCTAATTATAATGCTATAATGTTTTGTCTACAATACCACTGAAGCAGTTAGGTACAATCAATTTGCTTTTTAAATTTTTTATCATTAAATTGTTGTTTATAGAAAACTCACATTCATTCACCATATGAGTAGTTAAATTATACTAACTACTTTCTATAAATAGCAATTTCTTCATTTAAAAGTAAATTATGAATAATTCCACTCTACTTTAAATAGAATTAAAACAATCAAAAATACAATTTTTAAAGTAATACAAATAATTCTAACAATTTAATCTTCTACAAAGCCACAAAATAGTCATATTATGATACATTAATTTTAGATGGATTAAATGACAGAAGCTCATGCATTTTACTTAAATTACTTGAATCATTACTTATCACAGTTCAAGAATTTAAGTAGGAAATATTCAACTTGTAGCATGCTGCAATGATCAATTTTCTAATAATTTCTAAGTTTCAATTGATCAATATCAAATGTTTTTAATATCATTAATATTAAAAACAATTTAGTTTAAATTCCATTCTCTGTTCTTCAAAGCCTTGTTTGTATACTGTTATGTCCCAATTAATAGGAATACTACAAATTATAATTATATTTCATTTCAACCCACTTAATTAAAACAATATGAAAAGTTAAAAAGTGAAATTAAAAGCTGCAGAATTTACACACTATTTTCTTGAAGTTTCCACAGACCAAAATGATTCCTAGCAGATTCCAGTTGTAATCTTTGAAAATGCTGCTTTTAAAATTTTCTAATTTTGGAAACCTATTTAAAGTAAAATATAACAAAATTATCTTAGTAATATAGTATACACAAATTCTAATATATATATTAGTGAGTTCATTATTTTAAACAAGTTAGTTTCGAATTTATCATATTTAAATTTTATTGAGAAAATTTCCTTTTGTAGTTTTGTTTCCATTATCACTTTTTGTGTACACAGGCTAAATGGATTAAGACTACAGGATCTTTTTCCAAATATTAAATGAATACTATCATTTAAAATTTGTGAAATTTAATGCTTTAAATGTAAAAAAAATTTCTATTTCTTTAATTATATATAAGATTTATTAATAATTTTGAAACTCTTACAAATATCTCTGGTGGTTATAGAATTAGTTTCATCATTTCTGTATCAAATGGGCTGTTAATTCTGGAATTACTAGAAAAAATACTGTTTTTGAGACAAGAAATTTAAATAAAAAATGTTTTTGTTATACATTTTTTTAGAAATTGCCTATTTTTAAATAATTTCAGGGTTTAAAATTTTTTTAATATCAAATTTAAATACAAGCAATGCAATTTTTTTTTATACAATTGAAATATAAATGAACACTCACATTCCTATGAATTTTTATTCATAATTTTTTTATGTTATTTTTTATAATTTTTTTATAATATTCTAATTTCAAAATCTATTTAAAATACGAGAAATACTTAAGACTAAAAATAAAAAGCTAGTGTGATAAAAACACACACATTCAGAGCAAAATCATTCATTAAAACAGTTTCTGCCAATTTAAAAAAGTGGCTGTAATTTTAGAAACAATCTTAACAAAATAATGAAGTAAAGCAGGGATATTCTGAGGGATACTGAACCCATCTGGAGTCAAAGGAAATTTAAAAATTGTCAACATTATATCAATTTACAACTAGGGGTTGATAAATTAAAAAAAATATACAATAAAAAGTGAATGCTCTAATATTTTTCATTCAAATTCTTTATCTAATTGATATCATTAAGTATTTTCTATGCAATTAGTACAATTGTTTTCTCCTATATATTAAAGAGAAAAATGTAAAATTGGTTCGACATTTAAGCCATTTTTTATACACTAACCATTCAGCTGACAATTTGACTTTGAAAGGAATTGATATTAGAAACAAGTAAGAATGGACTTTCTTTATGACTTATGATTTTTGGAAGAACAGAATTGTACAGATAAAGAGTGATTTTACTATTGATTGTGGAGAAGAGTTATATTCAAAAGTAAAACAAATTCCAGAACACTGAATGACCAGAGAACAATGTATCACATAACTAATTCTACTCATTTAGTTTACGGGGAATTTTAACTCAAGGCTGTTTCTTGGGTAAAATCCTTTAAATTTTATAAAATTCATAAATTGTGAACGATTTTAAATGAGTTGACAGTGTAAATTTTACATGTAAAGATTGCAAATTTTAAACAATAGAAATGGTAAATGTGATTAGAAAAACGATAGGAACTTCAAATGTAAAAAGCGTAACTGAAAAGCAATTCTTTTCCTCACATAGAATATTTATACCATATTTCAGATTCAGTAAATTAGTAAATATGTTGGTTGTAACACAAATTTACTGCACACAATATGTATAGATATTAACATTTAATTTTTAAATCATAAAAACTACTGTGTAAATTTATGCAGAATTTGAGTAAATATATTTTCATAAAAATGGTAAAACTTTTACAAAACTACAGTTGAATGTATTTCATTCTCTTCAACATGAATGGGCAACATATGTCACAATAACAATATAAAAAAAAAATAACACAAGCCTCAAGAATATTGTCCAAATCATAAAAGCACAACATATACTCTAGTGAATACAACAGCATCTGAAAACAGAATGGCTTTATATTAGTAAAATATAGTAGTCCTGTATGGTGAACTGAAACTATTTAAGTTGTCTTTTGACACCACAGTGCCTTGTTATGGCTCCCCATTATTCAAGACCATAACAAAACAAAATGAATAAATTAGGATTAAGACTTCACTAGTTCATTTCAATTTGCTAAGATGTTAAGCTTTTTTAACTTGTTATTGGAATCAAAGTTGATTGTTGTTGAAATCGATATTGTTATTGGTATTGAAAATAATTGTTATTGGAATCATAGGTGAACATTATAACATCATTCAATGTTGAATGTAAACCTAAGGCAGGCAGCAAACCTGTCCACCATTGCTCAAACATGGTAGATGACTACTCTAGCCTCCACGAGTTCTCCTCCAAATATCCGTGACATGACGAACTTGAGACATGGCTTTCACCAAAGTATGTTTAATTTTTAAATATGCACAACCAAGCAACAGGTTTATGTTTACATTGAATTCCTGCAGTGCGTATAAAAAATGGGCATTCAATTTTCTGTGGAAATTGAAAAAATGTAACTGAATATTTTAAAAATAAGTTTATTTTAGTAGCTCAACATGTTTTAGAATTTTATTTTTTATAACATCTATTTATTTGATTAAAATAATTTTTAATTAGTAACAATTGCTTATAAGACCTCATAAGATAAAAAATTATTTCATATATAAAAATATCAACTGCATAAAGATTTATCTGGATTAATCAACATTAACTTTGAAAGAAAAATACTTGATCTTTCATAGTATTTTTAAGCTATACTTTCCTTTCAGTTAAATCTTCCACATTGAAATTGCTTTTTAAAACTTTGTTTTAAAAAGATTTTTCTAAAATATCCCTTGTAGTTAAATTTCTCTTGCATAAATAAATTAATACTTCTTGCAGTTAAATTTTATTAAACTACAAGGGATATTTTTAGTTTAATAAAATTTAACTTAAAAACATAATAATTTTAAACTAAACTTTTTTTTGATAGGTAAAATTTTTTAATTACTGATTTATTATGCCATTAATTTACATGAATTTTAATGATAAAATTATTGGTATTATTTAAATTATATAAATATTAGATGAAACAGACTAGGAAATGAAATATAACTAACTGAATTAGGATTTGTAACAGATATGAAAATAACTTCCCAAGCCCACTTGAGAAGTTATTTTCATATCTGTTACCAACATTCTGTTAGCCAACATTAGAAACAAAGAAAGAGCAGGGTGAAGTAGGATTTTAAAGAGAACAAACATGTTTACTAAATGTGTTTGTTTTTTGTATTATTTTTAGAATAGTTTCAATGTTTTAATCTTAATACTTGAGTGTTTTGTTAACTATGTCTAGATATTTAATTATAAAATTAATCACAAAATTTTAGCTCTCTTTTATACCAGTTACAAAAAGTGGCTTCCCAGCTTGGGGCCATCGAACTCTGAGGAAAACAAAAAATTCTACTCCTATCTTAACAGTTTAACCCTTAACTTCTACATATATTTGATTACATCAGTGCCTACTTGAACTGAAAGCACAACCCTGCGTATTGGGGAAATTTACGTTTCGTGAAGTTTTGTTCGAGAATAATTTTACAATATTCGTATGGTGACTTACAAGAATGAGAGACACCGAAAGATAAGTTTTAATCCATTTTGTGCATAATTTTATGATTTATTAAAATATTTCAAAAATCAAAATTAAAATAAAAAGTAGAAACTTAAAAGCTAAATAAATTTACAACTGTTGGAAATTTTGTTCCTGTGACATGGCATTTTCACTTAATTTCAAGCAGTTTGCAAATAGAATATAAAATTTTTTTGCTTTTATTCTGATTCCGTCTTTAATAATTTAGAATATTCTGAATAAGATGGGGGTTTTTTCTTTCTTTTTATCATATTTTTATCTGCAGTAAATATAAATACATTGGAATTAATTTTTTTTTTTTCTTTTGGGTGGGGGGATTGGAAAAAAAATCGTACAGATTTAAGTGTTTTGTTGAAAAGAGAAAATAAAATTTTAAAAAATTGTATATTATATAATAAAGAAATATTGAGTGTATTATGTGTTTATTTCTTTTGTTGATATTATTATGTTTAATGTTTGAAACTAAGAATTATATTCAATGCGTTTAAAAATCTATTCATGCTATTTTTTTTTTTTTTATTATTTTTTTTGTACGATTTAAATAGAATTTTGAATATAATATTACTTTGAAATAATTTAAACTTGATTTAGTTCTTTATAAATTAAATGGTTTACTTTTACAGTTTACATTATTTCATGAAGCATATAAATAAAAATATTTTGCATTAAATTGTACATGGTATATTATCTGCATTAAAATTAAATGTGGTATTTTGGATATTTTGTTTTGAAATTTTAACATATAAGAATTCATACGAGAATAAAAATTTTAATATTGATCTGTGTAGATTCTGAAATTACTAATTTTATTACTATCCTTTAATAATTAATTATATTGTGATAACTTGAATTAAAGTTTAAATCTTGAAATTCAGCAATAAGTTACAATTCAAAATATTTTAAGTAAGTGAAATTAAAATAGAACTGAATATTTAATTTGAAGACTCATACATTTTCAAAACTGACATTTCTAGATAGAGTAGGTAAAGAGAATTTAAGAACTTTAGCTTCCAAATTGGGTCTTGCACCATAAAATAATCTCAAGGTGATTGAATGGAAGAATATTATTACAAATTGTGAAAATTACGAGGAAGAATAAGTAAAAACATGCTAAATGTTATAATTACAGATCACTTACAGTTGAGAAAGCAAAAAAAGAGTTGATCACATATTGGAAAAACTAAAACTACAAGTAGACATAATGACTTCTGAATTCAACTTCTGCAATTTAAAATATGTATCAAACTAAGTTTGAACTAAACAGAAATATTCCAAAATTTAACCCTAAGCATGATGAGATTGGACTTTACATTTATTACCATTTTTGAAAGTCAACTAAAATTCATAAACATTCCTGAAGCTGCATGAACCACATATTTAATCAGATCATTACACAATATACCAATAGAAAAAAAGCTCAAAATAATGAAGTTAGGGAAATGCTTCTAAAAGGGTTTAGAATTAATAACTGCTGATAAATTTAGACAATATTTTTCACAGCATAGGAAAAATCCTAATGCTACTCAGATTTTTTTTAGTTAGAATCCTACTTTAATGGATGAACAAAAGAATTATGGATTACAGGCTAAGAACACCTCACCTTACTCATCGAATAAAGGAAAAGACTCTGCCAATTGTTAAGGACCACTTCTTGGATAAGTGGGCAGAATCGAATGATCCCTTAGAGCTAGCTGAAAAGCTTTATGAAAGCTTAAAGAATGGAATGAAAAACCAGCAGAATCGAACTTATAAAAAATATATTTGAAAGAAGAATATAAGAAATCCATACTATAAAGAGAAGTTCAACATGAAATCCAGTCAGCATCAACAAGGGTGTTTCCTTACAAAGTTCAAAATTCCAGGTCTGAAGGAAAATTAGTTATCAAATGTTTCAAATGTGGAACACCTGGTGATATAAGATTAAAGTGTCCAAATTCATAAAACCTAGAGGAAATTGTAGTGAATAATGTTATATTATTTAATATCAATTCAGCCATTTTTCTTCCAAATTTAATTGTCCTTCGAATTATTTGAGAGAAAATTGTTATACATGCTGATACTGGGGTTTCATATTCTATCGCTACAGAAAAATTATACAAATTTTTAAAAGAGAATAAAGTTACTACTGTTAATAAGAAAATTTTATTCATACTGGCTAATGGAATTCAACAATCTACATTTGTTTTGAGTAATGCAGTAAACTTGTTAAAAAACATAATTTTTATACATTGTCTAGAATGGATAATCTTTTGAATGAATTTACACTGACATACTTTATATCTGCTTTTGTTTGTCCTTTTGGTATCTATCATTACCTTCACATGCCATTCGAGTTGCACAATGCACCCAAAACATTTCAACATTTAATGGAAAGTTTTGAAGTTGCTTGAAAAACATTTTTGCCATCTCTTATTTAAATGACATCATTGTCCTTAGAGAAACTTTTGAAAAACATTTGAAGTACATGTAGATAGTCTTTGAGATACTTAATCAACACAAACTACATGCAAACCAAGAAAAAACCATTTTGCCCATGATTGTGTAAAATATGCTAGATTCTGGATAACGAAAGATGGAATGGAGACTGATAAAAAAGGAAATGATAGCATCTATTCAAAAAAATCCCAATTCCTAAAAATGAGAAAGAATTCCAATACTTTTTACAAACTTGTTCTTGGTTTTGTCACTATATTTCGAGCTTTTTTGAGATAGCATGATCAATTAAGAATACTAATTATCACTGCAGTATGAAAAACAATGATTTAGAGCAGAAGTGGGCAGTTGATAGCGATCGACTGGCGGGTCAAGTTATTTTTCAGTAACTGTCTTTACTGAGATATGCATACAAAAAACATATTTGTGGAATATTGATAACAGCTACAGTAGAGAATTGGCTTTTCTATAATGATGCAATTGAGTTTACTTCAACAGCATGGTGAATGTGTATGACACATGTATCTTTACGAAGACGCTTAAGCAGATATTTTTGCTACATTGAATACTCCCTCACTCCAGTTTATCAGTTGTTCAAACATACAACTTGACAATTCTCTCTTACTCATCTTGGTGTAGTAAAAATAATAATCTGCATATTTTAAAAGAGGTATAATGCTAAATACAAGAGTCAAGAAAAGAAGTTTTAATACAGAATGGGAAGAATAGCATTTCTTTGCAATGGTTAAAGCAAAATACATACTACATCAAGTATTTTACTTCCAAAGTAAGAAACATTTTCAACATTGAATATAATTAAGACAACTATTTACAATCCAGTCCAAGATTAGCTGTTAGCTCTAACATACAAAGACACTCAATATGAGTAGACAGTATGCAGACAAAGTCCTATCAATAATAACTATAAAAACTATCTTTAGGTAAAAATGATTTATTCTTTTATTAATTTTTAATTGTATTATAATAAATGCATCATTTGCTATTATATTTGTAATTTATGTTCAGATTTAAATATAGCTTTAAGAGTTAACTTTTTATTATAGTTAAACAGGTATGGTCATATTCCATATTTATTAAATTATAATAAATATTGTAGACTTTTTATCTCATCCCATCTTTACCACTGGGTGGGCTGCAACAACTTCAAAAATTTTTAAGTAGCCTAAACTTAGAAAAGTCACATTACCCTGGTTTAATGTAATAGTCCTATTCCAGAGCTTATCAACTAAAAGGTATCTTTTATATGCTAATTATACACTTTTATGCTAACAAAAAGCAACCATTTGGACAACAGAATATAAAATATTTCAGAATATATTTTAAAAATATATAAGGGAGTAAATTTTTTAATTCCTTAATAACTTAGGTTTGAATTTGATTTGTTTGTCCCTCAATGCTCACATTTGCACGAGGGCTATCAACAATGTTTTTATTTAAATTTAATATTTGGCGCAGTTTGTCCTTTTTGAACCTTGCGCCATTAAACCCAACCAAACAAACAAACAATTGCACAAGGGCTAATTAGACTGGGACCTTCAATTTCAAATGGATTCCAAACCACTACAAATATTCAAGTTCACAAGATGGGATATTAACCCATAAATTTGTTAAACTGAAGGCCAGAACACTAATCATTCAACTGGCTGCTTGATTTGCATCAACTAGTTTCTCAAGTTTTCATCTTTGCAACACGAGATTCAAACCACAATCGAAAAAAAGTCCCTGGAAGGCAATTGCATGAAAAATAGTTTACAACCACCTTCAGATATTAGACTGCCCATAAGAGTGTAAAATATTTCTTCAAAACTTATAACAGCTATTGAATTTTTAAATCTTTATATTCCTCATTCCTTTAATAAGTCAAATTTTGATCAATGTTTACAAAAGAAATATTTTTAAAAAATTTTCCAATAAAAGTAGATTTAAAATACTGAACCATTAAAATTAATATTTAATTATAACAATTTCTTTTACGAATGTATTATAATACATGTTGTCTTTCTTTAACCTGATTTAGAGTAAAACATCTATTAACAAATGGAGTTCAATTTATTTATATTTGGAGATTCATTTGGATTTTATTGTAATATCAGGCATTTATACATTAGATACTCTAATAACCAAATAGGGGGATACATAAAAGAATACAGATTGAGTATTTTCATAGTTAAAACATAGAAAACATATTTGCACAAATTATGCTATTCTTCTGCCTTCTTGAGCATCCCAGCAATGGCTATTATCTCCTTATATAAGAGAGATATTCATTCCCAATATAAATATTTATTTAACAATTATTTGAATGTTAGTGTTGGTTTGTTGATACCCAATGAGGAAGAAAAGAAACTGAGGATATATATAAATAAACAGAGAAAGAAACTTACTCCCACACACTCTGGAGTAAAAGGCTTTGCAATAAAAGGTCAATCAATTTACCAAATAAAGTCCAGCATTGAGCTTAATATATGTTTTATTCCTTCAAAGCATCTTTTGACAAAATGATTTACTAATTTACAAAATAAAGCACATTTAATTCATTATATGCAAAAGGTGAAATACATTTAACTGATTGCACTAACTTTGTCCCTTTTTCTTTCCATACCACTCGTCTCCTTCCCAGTTTAAGAGTTAATGACTTCCCTTAAGATATTGTGAACACTGGAAATCCAAGAAATGGTTTCCAAGGTAGTTATAAAATGCAAATTTTTTGCCACAGTTATCTTAGACATTTTCTAAAATGTACAAGTCGTGAACCATTGTGACCAACTAATCCAATGAATATTTTCATTTTTAAGGAAATAGTTGACAAAAAAATCAGATAAGAATTTATGTAAATTATGTTGCGAAATTCTGTCCTTATGGGTATTGCAACTAATATACATCTTAGAAACATAACCAATACAACGCAATCATTGGTTATTTTACATTCCTATATCAGTAAACATTATGAGTATTAACCCATAACAATATTGCTCTCAGCAATTTGCTAGTTAATAGGATATGGAGCCCTCAGAGTGAATTATCAATGGCTAATTTTTAGTTTCTTATAATAATAAAACACATCCTACTTCTATGAAATATACTATCTGGAGATATTCATTCACAATAGTTTTAATTAAGAGACAAAACACTAATCTTCAATAAAAGGATTTTTAGTCTTCAATAAACATTTAAAAATTTATAAAAAAATTTCTTGAAAGTTAGAGGGATGAAGAGAAATTCCTAATATAGATATCATATAAAATCTAGTTAAAAATAAATAGAAGCTTCTTATTGTACAAGAGACTGGTTTAACATTGCATGGGTCTAACTGGATAGTTACTATTAAAGATATTAATTACAAAGATTCCAAACAATGACTACAAAGATATTTAATCATGTAGGTGTGATTTTCCTATAGAACAGCTAGTTAACTCTCTTGGAATTTGGCATCCAATTAATTTCCATCATATTGATATGGGAATTTTACATGTATTGCTGTTTTAATACATAAGTAATTCTTTAAATAATTTATAATTGATGCCCTGCATATTTCCTGTATGAATCTTAATTTGATTGTAATTGTAGGCCAAGCATAAAAATTTCTCTCTTTTAACAATGCATTTTGGACTTAAATATTGGTCTTGGATATATCATTATGCTATCAAATTATGAAGTAAATCCTTAATATAAAGTTTATTTTAAAGGTAAAAAAATTAAAACAATTAAGTTATAAGGAAATTCATGAATTTTTAAACACTTATCATATTTTCTTTAAAAAAAAAAAAGTAAATACAATGTATAATTCTGAAAAAATTAGTATTAAACAAAATTCAGGTAGTGATAACATAATAAATTCAAGCAAGGATTATGCATTTAAATATTTTTTTTTCTACAAGCAAATAACTTTTTTGCGCCATGGTAAAATCAATACTTCAATAATTTTTTAGTCCTATATGGATCTCACTATTTCTCAGTAAACAAAGCTCATTACAGAATGGAAAGTCCCAGATTTAATCTCAACCAGTTGAACAGCCTAGATGCCAAATATTCCTGCTTTCTTTGGATACATATGATGTACAAATGGGCTATCTCTTTGTGAACTAGTTCTAGAACTAGAGAGCAAGTGTGTGAATGATGATGCAGAAAAAAAAAGAGCAGAATTTCTTTGCAGTTCACCAGGTCACTCTTCCACTCATTGTGAAACCAGTCAGCCTTCTGCTTTTGCTCTGTCAACCACCGATTTTAGTCGTGACCTTTTAGAAATCACATCCTGAACAGATCACCCTATTTATTACATTCACTACATTCTTCATGTTTAGTTCAAATTTTGACTGCATTGCTTTTTAGTTCTTTAAAGTTCTAGCTCAGAGATCAACTTTCCTCTATTATATATATATATATATATATATATATAAAATAGAGATTAATTTTAATAATGAAGATAAATTACAATAAACAAAGCTACAAATATGAAACCAGCCGCATCTTTTTCAAACATTCAATATTCATTTTATTTTGTCTGCAATAAAATTTTCAGTTCAAAAAACAATCAAAGTAAAACAAACTGTTATGTATTTTAAAAAAGTTCATAATGGTTCTAATGATTTAAACATGTTACCTAAAATACAAAAGAAATTCTATTACAACAGTGCAGGACGAATGTGTTTTTTTAAAAGCATGACATGTGCGTTGAAAAAGAAACGCTATCCTCTTGGAAAATAAATCACATATTTTTAAATCAAAATTTAAAATATACAATTAAATGATAAAAATTAATAAAAAATTTTTATCTTTATATAGAGTAATTTTGTGTAAATTCTTTTAAATTAAATGTAATTTGTATAATTACGCTTAATCATTTTTGCAATTATATCATACTTACATATAATGAGAGTATCAATATATATTAATATTTTTTTCTTGTACTTAATACTTATTTGTCTTAGATGTTTTTATATTTGCATTTATCTATTTAATATTTAATTCTTAAAAAAAATTTAGTTTTCAGGGAATATTTTTAATACTAGTGAACTAGTGAGTCATGAAAAAGAACTGGTTTCATTCAGTGTGTGAATAATTTTAATCCAATTCCCAAAATGAACAGTTCTGCCTCTCTAATATCAAAAATGGTTATTCAAGAGTTCTCTTTTTTTTTTTTATGTATTCCTTGTATTCACATGGTATATAGTTCACTATCCAATTCAAGTCCTTCTTGATTGGCTTGTTTTTCACTCCACAGTCATTTTTTATACACAAAGATTAATGGAAGAATCTACTTGCAAGGCATTACATGACAAATGCTAAAATGCCTTCACCTGTTAATCTGTTTTCCATTGTCAAAATCTTGCTCTAATTAATATAATGGTATGTAACTCAAAATTAAAACAAAACTCGTCAATAGCCAAATTCTTTACAGGAATAGGGATGAGTGTGATGTGTTGTCCCATAAAATGACATCATTTCTCATAAGGAACATTTTAATGAAAACAAATATTTGATTAAATCCTACAACCTATGCAGATGCCACAAATGAGCCATATAGATTACTATGCTGGAATGGTTTCTTTCATTTGATAAATTTCGAAATATGCAAAAAATTTGATTGGAGTTTTAGCAATCTGAATCATATGCAAAATTACTTCAGAATTTAGAAAGCTAGTTTAATCCCTTTTAGGTTAAGCATAAAAATATTATGTGATATTTTAACTGAAATATGCTCTAATTCTTTATTTAAGACAAAAAAAATTTTCAAGCATGAAAAATATTTAAGAAATAAAATGGTGTGTATAAGCACCATTGGCCAAATCAATGAACAAATCATTTAGCACAAAACAATTATATTATAATCAAATATTTATATTTGGAAAAAGTTTTGATAAAAATGGACTGGGGATTTAAGGAACAAACAAATTGGGCGATTTTTGCACACTTTAATGGTCCATGAACTTTATTTTCCTGTTCCTTTATGGTATATTTGATTCTATCAGATTGCATTTTTTTTTTCAGTAGAGCTGCGGATGAAGGACTACCTTTATCAGGAGGCATAATTTATAATTTATTTTAACCAGATAGGTTGTTTAATGCATTTAGACTTTAATACAACAATCAATACCAGGTCTAGTCTTTAAGCCTAATGTTAATAGAAATTCTATACAGTTTCTATGAATGTACTAAAACACTAAAACTCTCAGTTTGCACATAAAAAATCACAATTTACAGTAAAACTTTAAAAACCTATTTTTAACACTTGATTTTTAATCTTTGTCTACATACTCAAACTTATTTTTGGGCAGTAGATAGGGATCACATAAAAGAAAACAAAAAAAATTGCACAAATCATAAATACAGCTATAAAAAATAATTTTGCAACATTAAAGTTTTCATGTGGTGAATATAGACCACAAAGTCTCACACAGAAAATAACGCCAAACCTTATAAATTAACTAAGAATAACTTTTTTAAATGAAATCGAGATAGGAGACTAGTACATTCAGGATAACAATTAGTAAAACAAAGCTGAAATGCAAACTTAACAAAAATAAATATAGTAATGATAAGAAATAAAAATAAAAAATCACAAAACTGAATCATAAAAAATCAAAAAATGGACTAGTACAAAACTAAGAACTTGAAAGCACTAGATATATAATGTAGTTTGTATACTGGTGTAACAATACATATGTA
The DNA here is from genome assembly GCA_026290005.1 of Latrodectus geometricus. Classification (NCBI taxonomy): domain Eukaryota; kingdom Metazoa; phylum Arthropoda; class Arachnida; order Araneae; family Theridiidae; genus Latrodectus; species Latrodectus geometricus. The sequence goes on from JAPDSC010116945.1 coordinate 1,209,657, forward strand.
ATTAGCTGATGCAATACTTGTTTAACTTGATGATATATATATATATGAAAATTTGAAAAACTAAATGACTAATCAAATCATTTCACTTTTTACTGATAATTTCATCGATTATGTTCCCAGACAATTGATATTTTTATATATTGCACACGAACAGGTTAAGTGTATTTCATACATCAGAAATGGAACATTAACATACCACAAAATAAAAATTTTCAAGTTTCCATAACATTTTTTTATCATTTATAAAACCTTTACCTTAAAATCACTATAAAAACATGATTCATTTCCAGTGGAATATTACTTTGCTAAGTTTGTTAATATTATATATTATATGGTTTTGTGTTTTTAAATTATTTACTATTATATATGAAACAAGAAACTGTACATTTTGAACCAAGAAAACAATACTTTTCTCACAGGAAAGCTAGCAATCATTGATTTAGTTTAGTTTGTCATTCTAGTCACCTTTTGCATACAACAGCTAACTGAACTAGGACCTACAGTTTAAAGTGAACACCAAACCACTATAAACACCCATGCCTAACATTGAGTCGACTCCACAAGCTGTTAAATAAAAAGCATTAACCCTTTAACTATCAAGTATATAAATTAGCTATAGTGGAAAATATGTCTATTTAAAATAAACAATAGAAAAACAAGGAAGTGAAGCAAAACGATGATTCGTTTATTAAAAGAAAGTTACCCAAGATTTAATTAACAAGTTTTCAATAAATTTGCCAGCCAAGTTTTTAATGGTACATTTTTCCTATTAGGATGTAATAAGTAAAATATTTTTAAAATATAGAGAGCATAAGTATTTTCAAAAAATAAATGAAGTGCTTCTGTTTCATAACCAATATTAAGTTCCAAGAGAGTTGAACAGAGCATTCTATATGTATCAATCCTGTTAGCAATACTGAAAAGAAGAAGAATATGGAAGTTTGGAGACAAAATATAGAACTAGCAAACCAGATTTAATTCTGCTTCAAGAAGGCTCTACATTGCCTTAAGCATACTCCTACTATTTTACAGCTGTTGTTATTCAAACAGCAGCTATATAGCACTGTCTTTAAAAATATTTTTAAAAATTACAATGACTGGAAAATTATTTGAAGTTTAATTTGGGATGACTTCAATGCTAAGGAGTTTAGAAACATTTTTTCCTCATTTTGAATGCAAACATCTGTAAGATTTTAAAATCACTTTACCATAAGATTGAAAATTTTTTATAAAAATACTTTTGCTAGTAGAAAGACACCCAAAAATAAAATCAAATACTAGATTTGTAATATAACTAACAAGGCAAAGATATACCTTTTGAGAAATCATATTATTTTCCAATAAAATGTTTCTATTTTCTTTTTTATGGAATTTATTTACAGTAGCAAAGAATCAATGTTTGCAACAATGGTAGGATATGTTTCCAGCTTAGTAAAAAAAGAGGTTTCCTCTCTATCCACACACACACATGTAATGTTACATTACACTTTGCTGTCTTGATAGCAACATTATCTTTTGTGAAGTTCGAGAGCATTCAAGTATTCTTAATGAAAAATTAACATGATCAGTAGTTTCCTCTGTAAGTCTTGACATATTAGGATACTTTTACGTCCACAAAAATTTATCAGGTATAATATCAATTCTTACAGAAATTAAAAACTGTGATTCAAAATTTATGAATAAAAAGTTGAGCTATAATATTCCAGCTTCTCTCAAATGAGGCAAAAGTTGTTGAAACTAAATAAAAGATTAAAATTTGATAAGTCTGTTGCTCTGTGGTGGCACAGCAGATGCAAACAAGTTCAACTGAGAAAAAGATACTAATTTTTATTAAAATTCAATTTTTAACTAACAAAAAAGACCTGCTTCTAAAAAATTCTATGTAATGATTCTAGACAGAAATCATGTAATAATATTAAACGAATAAAATTGTTCTATAATTTATTTTGGAATAATCATGTAATGAGAAAAATTAAAAGAAAGAAAAAATTATAAACTAACTCAGTAATTACATAAATTGAAATAAATATAACTTCATTTTCATTAATACTTAACTTAATGGTTAATGATTCAAAAATCACATTTCTTTGAAAAATTTAAATAACTTTCTAAACAGAGATCTGCCCTATATTTTAGCTTACATGTATATGAAAAATAATAAATGCCTAAAAAATATATATTTCATGATTATCTATGTACAATATAGATAACAATCATTGTATCCATATGACATACACAATTTAAACTTATTAATAAAACCATGCTTTTTTTTTAAAGTCAAAATTTATATCTTGAATACTTTAAATTTCTAAATCAATTAAAATTAGTTTCTTTACATTAAAAAACAAGAATTTTAACTTTGTATAAGACTTCACTTTTAAAACTTGACACTTACAAATAAAAAAAATGTTTCACTTGTAAAGTGAAGCTTTTAAAACAAACTTACACACAGATCAGTAACAATCATAAGAGAAAATCTATCCTGATATGGTAAGCTAATGATTTGATGACTAGACATGGTAAACTAACGATTTGAAGACAGTGAAAAAATATAAACGTTTTTATTTTCAAAGTAGTTTCAAAATCTACCATGTTTTATGAAACAACTAGCATAGAAACTAAGAATTTTACATACAAAAATTAAGATTATGTACTTATTAATTTTTTTATGAATACTTAGTCTTCACATTTTCACTTTCTGTACCAAATATAACTTTAATAATTTTAACAAAATTTTATTATGATAAAACATATAAAAAAAGTTTAGAATGGAGTTTAAGAATGTCAAAAATTTAATATAAACATGAAATTTCTTCATAATATACCTCTAACAGTTTTTCTTTTTTTTTATGTCACAAATTGATTGTTACAGTATCTTTCAAATCATATTTTATATATATATATATATATGTATATATATATATATATGTATATGTATATATATATATATATATATATATATATATATATATATATATATATTCTCTACTTATGAAACTTGCTCACTTGTTTTATTATAAATTTTCTTGTTCCAAACTATAGACAACACTTTGGAATATATTTAGTACCCCAATAAGCATTATGAAACAATTTTAATTGGACTGTTTTCTGTTTAGCTTAGAGTAGATTTAGTTTCACATAAAATCTTTTTTGAATCACAGGTTTAGATTTTTGCACACAGATTTTTATATTTAAAGATAAAAACCACTTACCAAAATTAAGGATTAATCTTCCCATTAAATGTTTGCTTTGTGAATAAAAAATATTATGGTCTTAAAATTTTCCAGCTTTACAACTCTTTATTATATTAGAAAACCAATGATTTTTAAATGAATGAAATCAACGTTAATGTATTATAAATATCTCTAAAGAAAAATTAATATTAGTTACTGCTTAAAAGATATTAATTTTGCTCTATTACTATTTTATAAAAAAAAATCTATATTAAATCTTTTCATTTAACAAAGTTCTATCAAAATCTTACTCTTAACAATTTCTACAATCTGATAAGCTATCATTCTTAAACCTACTGTGTTAGTTATCTTATAAAAAGGACATATATATTCATTCACAATCATAAAACCTGTTATTAATTCAAATTTTTTAATAAATGATAGTTATTAGAATACTTAAATTTTTTTCTTAGTTAAAAAATACTTTTGTTATTAATCTCTGGTATAAATTTTAGAATATTTTATCAAAAAATGCAGTTAAAAAAAATTATCCTTTAACATTATACATTTTGAAAGACCAAAAGATATTTTCTATCAAAAAAATATGGAACTTGCTACACAGGTAAATTAATATGTTTCAAAATGATTTTGACATTTCTACTTTTCGAATTAGTTTCCTTTAAGTAGAACCAAAATTTTAAAAAATAATAATAACAATTATCGTGTTTAGTAGAATTTAAAAAAATTTTCATGTTTACTTTACTTTTTCGCATATCTGACTATAAGTTAGATATCTTATAGTAAAAGTTGGTAAATAACTTTAAATTAATCTAGAAATAGAAAGGATCTTGAATAGCGTAATGTTTACATAGAAAAAAATTATTTGCTACTCGTGTGAACATACCTTCACAAAGGATAAAATGTGTTTAACAGTAAATAACAATCAGATTAAGAAAACATTAAATTTTAGCTGTATTAAATAAGGATTTATAAATAGTTCAATATTATGACAATATTAGCTATTCAATAATATATATTAAAATACTGAAGTAGATTTTGTGATCAAACATTAAACATAACATCAACGCAGCGCTGTGTACACAATTGTCATGAAGTCACAAAGGAGGCAGTTCAAAAATAATATATTGAACTGTAATAATTTTTCATATATATTTGACTTTGAACTACACAACATATAAAAGCGATAAAGCTTTTTTAGTCACAAAAATACTTACGAAAATTTTCAATTTCAGCTAATTCACATCTACGTACTACAAAACCGATAGATGGCCACAAACGAAACGAGCGATTATTGTTGCCATCAATTTAATCTTATTTTCATAAAATTGTTTTTCTAGAACAATATACCAAAATATTTATGTTTTAAATTGAATTTATAAAATGCAGTAAAAATTCTAAAATATAATGATTTTTTTACAAAATCCTTAAACTCAAATTGGACCCCATATTTCGTAACAAAAAAGAAGAAACATAGATGTTAAAATGCATTCTCTAACAACAAAGTAATTCTTTATAGCAGATTTGTTCATCTTGATATTCAACATATCTATCATGTAGAACGAATAGTAATGCATGATTCAGGCTCCAAAAATAATTAAGTGTTACTACTTTCAGATAATTAGTCAATATTGAATCATGCTGTGTTTAATTGATTTTAACATAGATATTTGTAATGCAGATGGCAAATTGATCGATAATCGGATGCACGATGTCATCTAGATAAGAGGATGATACGCTGTTCTAATGTCGCTCGCTATATGATGTGATTGTGAGGTAGATAAAACGTTTTTATCTGATGTAATATATATTTTAAAGCAATGTGAATTTGCTTATATTCTGGTTCCATTTTCGATTGATTCCCGGATTTTGTTGTGGAATAAAAAGAATACGATAATAAAATTATAATAAAAAATAAAATAATAATTAATAACAAATCAAATTATAATTAACAATTAAGAATATTATCTTGTGATATTTTTATAATATTTTATGTGGACTTAACTGGAGAAAAGGATGTGAAAAAACTGAAATGTAAAAGTTTTTCTTAATAGTTTTTTTGGCCCAACACAAGTAGCAAAATTGCTTGGTCCAATATTGGCAATTTTGCCAAGGTAACCCTAATATTGGGCGTCATGCTTTCTCCACTCTACAATATGTCTAAAAAAGCTCAAAAATGGACTTATAATAAGCGCTAAGTTTTCCCCAATATTGGGCATACCAAGTTAAGCCCGAATTGGTCCTAAAATACGAGTCAAAATTTCATCGCTATGCCATTATTTGTCCTTTAAAGGTAGCTAAGTAACTACCAATCTTGTATGCCAAGATTCTATCAAAATATAGTATAGCAAGTTAAATCCAATATAACTACCTATTTGTCTAAGCTGTTCATTGCTTTTTGTTTATTAAGAATTAACTTATTCATTGTGATTAAATTTACATACATTTTGAAACTTTGATTCTTAAAATTTAATCATTACCGTTTAATTTGTTTTCTTATCAATAAACCGTTTAGTTTTTCTCTTTATCAAGGATGATTTCAAAAAATCAAAGTGTTTGTGAGTATGATATTTCTTATATCTATAATGAAATTTAATTACTATGAAAATTTGTTATTTATTTAAACTTAAAATTATAATTGAAATTAAAATATTTCCTAGTTTAGATATGTTATATTTTATTTTTCCCATGAAATTGTTCTGTATATTATTAACCATAAAAGGCTTCAAAATCTAATGCTATTGTTTCACTGCTGACCACCCAAATTGCAACACCAAGACAAAAGATATCACAACAAAATTTATTTTAAAGCTAACATGTTGACCAAGTATCGAATGATTAAAATTATAGACTTCTGTGGAGTATGATTCCTGCCAAAATCAGTAACCAGAATTGCCGCCATTGTTTGAAATCACTATTGCCACACGCCTCGGCATTGGTTAAAAGAGACTTTGGATGTGTTCTTGGAGTAAAGCAGACCAAGCAGCTTTCACACATTGCCAAAGTTTATCTGGTGTGGCCACTAGGGATATAATCAGAGTCAATCGTTGACCAACCATGGACCACATGCTTTCTAACGGAAAAAGCATCGGAGGGTGAGCCGGCCAGGGAAGCAATTGAATCTGGTGATTGACGAAGAACCCTTGAACAATTCATGCCACGTGTGGTCGGGCATTATCCTATTAAAATATGGTTGTGGGCAAGCCCTGAAGGTAAGGAAGGACAACTGGCTCCAACACCTTGGAAATGTAGAGCTGGCTGTATAAAGTACCCTCAATGCGTACTACAGAAGTGCGAGAGTGATATCCAATACCGCCTCATATTATAATACCTGGAGCAGAACCAGTGTGGTGGTCTCTAACGCAACTGTTAAGCATCCTCTCCCCACGGTGTCTCTAGACACAAATGCGACCATCGTGGTGTTCAGGCAGAAGCGTGACTCATCAGTAAAGATAATTTCATTCCATTCGGCCATCCACATCCTTCTTTCATCGCACCATTGGTGGTGGAGACGTCTGTGGTTTCACGTCATGGGTAAACGAAATAATGGACATCTTGCGAACAGACCAATCTGCTGTAAACAGAGTAGAATGTCTCACGCAGACACTGGATGATGCGTTACAGACTAAATGTGCTATGCTATGTTTCGTGATGTCGTTAATCGATCAGTCACTGCCATACACATTATTTACCTGTCATCACGTGAAGTAGTGCACTGAGGTGAATGTGATCGAACACGTCGGTCCATCGTACCTTTCTGCATCCAACGATCACATATCCGCATTACAGTTGTTTAGTTTCTTCTAACACGACTACCGATTTCCCTGAAAGATAATCCCCACTCTCCGTAGGACTCTATCTTTCCTCTCTTGAACTCTGGTACTTGATCAAAAAATGATCGCTGTTTTCTACGAGGCATAATTGATCATTTATTTTTTTATTTTTTTTTTTTTTAAATTACAAGAAAAACACAACCGCCAAACTTGAAATCGTTGAAATATCCAAGCTTTAAATAGCACTTTGAAGTGACACCACACACACACAGCCATTTCAAAGTGCTATTAAAAGCTTGGAGATCAGTTCCTCGTACCCTCCTGCATCCACCAATCACATATCTAGTTTTGTACAACGTGACTACCAATTTCTCTGAAAGATAATCCACAATCTCTGTAGGTCACTATCCTTCCTCTGTGGAATTCAGATACTTGATAAAAAATCGCTGTTTTCTATGAGGCATTTTTTTTTTAAGAAACAACAAGAAAAACAAAAATTTCAGAACTTGATATTGTCAAAATCTCCAAGTTTTAAATAGCACTTTGAAGTGGCAGCATAGGCGCGTGTGATGTGCTTCTGCACTGAAATTCTAATCATTTGAATATCTCATCTCCGCTAATGCATGTTGAAAATTTCATGATATTTGCAATCTTCCTTCAGGGTGTTGCATTTACGGTAGCCAGCAGTGTATGTGTCAATAATAACTTTGCTGTACACAAATATTTATCTACATTTATTTATTCACATATAAATTTCCTATAAATACATTTACAGAATATTATTCAAAAAAAAGTTTTGTTACGATTTATATGGCTTCATAGCACTTAGAGACTCCTCTGGAATTTAAGTTTTTCATTTTCGACGCTCCAATTATGCATATAGTATTTCTATAATGCTTTTTATAATATCTAAAAAAACTTATAGATTTCATTCGATTTATTGACATACTTTTGTAAATGTTTTATTTTACAGAAGTATGTCAATAAACCGAATAACACTTTCAAATCATCATTTATCGGAATTATGGGGTTATAATTGCGATAAATGCTGATTTAAAAGTGTTGCTCATTTGTAAGTTTATTTTTTCTAGTATTTGTATCAATGTTTGATAACAATGAAATTTTCTGTTTTGCAAGAATTTATGTGTTTTAAGAACATTATTCTATTACGATTTATTTGGCTTCACAGCACTAGACCTTAGAATTTATTTATTTATTATATTTTCTACATGGCAATTATGCTTACAGTATTTCTATAATGTGTTTATAACATCTTAATACTAATAGTTTCCCATTGATTTATTGATATACTTCTTCAGTAAAATTACGTTTTTCATTTGAAATTTTGTTTAGGGTTTTCTTTTGCCAAAATTTGTTTAATTGCTCAGCTACTTAGTTTTAAATTACTTATACTACTTGTTTTAATAGAATGGATAAATTTGTTATTCTATAGACAACATAATTGTGTGTTACCAGAATGTTTTAAAAACAGGTTTAAGTTTCCATCTTAAGTTTTGTTATCTTGAAAATCCATTTAAATTATTTTATTTAAATCCAATGTAAGAATAAAAATTATATTTACTCCAGTGATTAGCTTCCTAATTTTTTTCTATATAATATTGTACTAAAAATCACACTGCATAAGTAATCAGGATAAACGAAATGTTAAAAAACTTTAAAATTTATTTGTCTTCAATAAGTTATAAATTATTGCAGCTTTTTATATTGTTAACCATGTTCTTTTTTTCAATTTTTACATTTTATTTATTAAGAATTATGAGCAATGAAATAAAAATTGTTCAACATGTTTAAATTAACCATGAAGTTATTCTAAAATTCAATATTATATGTGCATTAAATTATTTGAATAATAATTTCAATAATAAATTTATTCAAAGAGTATGCTTATTTGTCTATGATCTACCAAGTTCCGATGCACTTTAAAACGGATGAAATATGAAACAGAAATGTTCAAAGTATGTCCTTATAGAATTGTATCTTTTGGAATACTTATGGTGAAAATTTAAAGACAAAGGCTTTTGATGCCAAATTAAAAGCAAGTACAAATCTAAGGAAACTACAAACCATCTTAAATTAGTATCTTGGGTATAATCATGGCATTATCTTTATTGCAGGGAAATAAAGAAGTAGCATGGAAATAAAGTAGTAGCTTTTTCTTTTCATAGTGGTCATTTTGTGTTTATAAATCCTTAATGCATTATTTACTTATGCACTGTGTCCCTAATCAATTTGCAATGTCTCATTGAAGTAATAAATTTAATAATGATTTAAAAATTTAAAAGTATTTTACATAATTAAATTGATTGAATAACATAATGCTAATTTTGGAACTAAATAGCGAATGAAATTAGTATTACTTATGGATAAATAAGATTAAAAAGCATTTCAAACAAAATTATCAAATTTTAAAAAATTACTTAAGTTATGGCGTTGCTATGGAAACAGACACTTATAAAATCCGATGTTATTTGGTTTTTCATCTTAAAATTATTTATATTGCTCATGCTTTTAAGTAAATGAATTTAATCACACTACACAGAACTTAGTATTCAAACTGTTACTAATTTCAGTATTGCAATAGAAGTTTAATTCTGATTCATAAATAAATTACTCTGAAATATTCGAAACAAGTATTAAATATCTGTAGCTATATTTATTTTTTAATTACTAGTTCT
>JAPDSC010116945.1:1224316-1247851 GCA_026290005.1 Latrodectus geometricus
GGATCATTGCCAGATATTTCGAACCTGCTCGAAATTCAAAATTGTTGTCCGCACCTCCTATCTTCTGACATAACTACGACATTAATGACGTCAATCCACCAGATGAGTTTTACGCTCGACGCTTAATGTCGTCTTCGACTCATAGCACGCAATAATCGACGAATTTGGGGACTGCCTAAGATATAGATAATTAATTTATTCTATGATTAGAGATAGTTGCTTTTTATTGCCAGAATTTTTTATTTTTCTATTAACCTAATTATTTAGAATTATTTTAATCTGCACAGCATCAATTACCAGCATGAAATTTAGTCATTTTTTTTTTTTTTTTTTTTTTTTTTTTTTTTTTTAAAGTCGGTGATATGATTTCTGTAAATGCTTTTGTGAGTTTTGTAAAAATATATTTTAATGGTTTCTTACATGAAATGATTTTGGTAGCTTATAATTTAGTTGAGTTCCTCCTTTTTAATAATGAAAATTCAAGTTTAAAATTTGACTTTAAATTTTCTTATTTATTCATTAGAAATAAATAAGATTTAATACTGGAAATAATTAAGATTAAACAGATAATATTCAAATCTCTATATTAATATTTCTCTGTTATTGTTAAAATAAATAATCTACAGCTAACGTAATAGAGAATTTCAGAGAAAACATAATGAGTGTATTAAAAACTTTTAAAGAAAGAATATAATAAATAAAAATATTAATCCTGTAAAATTTAATAACAACATCAGATTTCTGCATAAAAAAGCAAATAAGGAACACTAGATGGATTAAATAACTTAAAATATTAAAGTATTATTGATTTAAATTACAAAAATTGCTTTCCCACACTTCTCTGTGACAACTTTGGCAAGGCATATAATTTAGTACAAAATTTCTAAGTAAATATTGCGTCCATTTTAAATATGAGTAGGAACATCAATAAAAATGTAAGTTTAATAGATATTCGAAGGAAGATTTATTTTTTATTTAAAGAATACTTTTTTTAATTATAATAAAATTGTAAGTTAAAGTCCATATTTAATAACCTCTGAAGTGATGGCAACATTACGAGTTACTGATCTGCAAAGAAAAATATTTTTCTGAAAATTTGAATTTATAATGAACTTTTTGCAGTCAATAAACCTACTAAGTAAAATATTAACTTATTGAACAAAGTGAAAAATTTACCAATTTAAAATAGATTAAGTAAAGTTTATAAAATTCACAGTATACAAAAAATTTTTACTTTATTAAATATGAAACAAAAAATTTATTAAATTAATATTTAAGTTTTACGCATATTTCTATTTTATATAAAATGTATCAATTAGTTGATAGATATTTATCAGTAATGATAAATAATGTTCTATATATATATACACTGCTCAAAACAATTAAAGGATATTGTAAGTTTTACATAAAAATAAAGATATAAGCGAATTTTTTATTTTTTTTTTTTTTTTTTTTTTTTTTTTTTGCCGAAAATGGGAGAATAGAATCACAAATGCAAATTTTTTCTGATTTTCAAACTTGAGTATGCTAATTTTGAGTTCCATGTCAAAAACGTAACTTCAGCGGCAGGGAATGAAATTTGACTTTCAACTGAATGAAAGACAATGAAGAAAAGAATGGTCGGCATTCAGTGACTGTTTTGTTTCGATAAGTACGATGTCTCAGCAAAGTCATTTAACTGATTCAGAAGCTTTGAGAGTTGTTGGTTGGTAAGAAGGGGGCCAAACTCAAGCCGAATCAGCACAAGTCATTGGAGTGTCACTAAGTGTGATTTCCAGGATCTGGAACCGTGTTTTGGAGACTGGAAGTGCAAACCGAAGAACAGGGCAAGGTTGTAGACGGGCAACAACACACAAAGAAGATTCTTATTTAGTGTTAATGGTCGGAGACACCAAAATATAAACGCTACTCTTCTCCAACAACACCTTTACTCGGCTACTGACACTACGGTTTCAACTCAGACTGTTCGAAACCGGCTCCATGGTGTAGGTCTGTATGCTCGCCAACCGATGGTATGTGTTAAATTAACATCAAGGCATCGTCGCTACCGCAGAGAGTGGGCAACAGAGCATCTAAACTGGAGGAGAAATGAATGGAGCAATGCTCTTTTTTCTGACGAATCCCGTTTTTCTGTTCATCCTGATAATAAGCGTATTTTCATCTGGGGGGACAGGGGAAGTAGGAATAATCCTGATTTCGTGCATGAAAGTGTCAGATTTGGCGGTGGGGGAGTGTTGGTGTATGGTGGCATCTCCATTCACGGGCGCACAGACCTCTATATCATTCAATATGGACCTCTGACTGGTCGCCGATATAAAGATAAGCTGCTCAGACCTTTGAAGAACCTTACGCTGCAACAATCAGAGATGACTTCATTTTAATGGATAACTGCTGGCTCCATCGTAGTAACCTGTGGAGGATTTTCTTTTTGATGAAGGAATCGTAAGAATGGAATGGCCAGCGTGTTCCCGAGACATGAATCCAATAGAGTACGTTTGGGACGCTCTAGGAAGACAAGTTGCTGGTCACCAACCACCCCCACAAACTGGAAAGAGCTTTTCTGGAAGATTGGGACAGAATACCCCAACTCGATTAATAGCCTCATTTACTCCATGCCTCAAAAATGTTCAACGTTGTTGTTCGTCAGTGGAAACCAGACCTCTTACTGAAAATGATTTTCTTTGAAGAAAACACCTTTCATATGCACAAATTGGGTTTTTTTTCTTTTGTACATAAATGCGCAATGAAATGCATTTTTTTCTGCCAAACATGTGTAATTTATTCTCATATAACCTACTACGTCTGTCGACCAGGTATCAATCAGCTAAAATGTTTCTCAGAAACAAAATCCACCTAAAACCACAATATCCTTTAATTGTTTTGAGTAGTGTATTAAAAAAAGAACGCTTTATTAACTGTAACGACACTCATTAAATTATCATGCATGTAGGCAAGAAATGACCTGGGTATTCGAAAATTTCAGATACACTAATGCTTGAGAATGGCAATGTAAAATTAAATCATAGTTTTAAACCGAAATTAATTTAAAACTTATATAATTAAGCATTTTTACTTAATAACCGTTTGAGTGTGGCGAAGCGCTATCGCGCTTCGCTTGTTATATTATGTTTATATATAAGAAAACTCTTCAGCACTAAAACAGATAAGGAGAAAAAGTTTTCAAAAATTTTCACCGAAAAACAAATTTTATGTAGTTACATAAAACACACATAACACAAAAATGCAATTCTTGGTAATCCAAAAAATTCATATATATAAAAATGGATATTTATAATAACTTTATAACAAATTGTAATAAAAATATCTTATTTTTTAAAGCAAGGAATACAGGTTCACCGAGTCCAAATTGTAGGACACTGCTTTTCAGAATGTTGAGCGACGGAAAATATAATTTCTGCCTTCTGAATACTCGTATGTCAAGATGAATACTTTCCAGATTATCAGGTTTCTTTCCTTGAGACACGTGTAAATACGACCCACCATCTGTAGTCTTACCGAAAGGCAACTGCGTGGTAGACTTCGAGCAGTCTGGGCCTCACCGTCTCCGTCAATAAAATGGTTGTCGTCATTGATTGTGGGCTAGCAATGCCGTGATTGTCGTACGCGGTTATAGATTGGCCAGCAGTGGCCGCTTTTACCGACGTGGAGCCAGTTATAACTTATACTTTGTTTCTACAAATAAAAATGCAATATTTATTCATTTTTATCTGCTAATAATTTATATGTTGTGAAGATAATATTGGATTAATTTAAAACAGAATCTGTTTATATTATTTAGAAAAGCAGTTTTCCTCCTTAATCAGCATGTGACATTAAATGAAAATATCAGAGCTCGGAGTTGTCCTGATATTCCTTAAATTCCTGATTTTTTAAAAAAACGCCCTCAAATATCCTTATTTTGCGAAATAAATCCTGGAATTCCTTAATTTTTTTATTATATTCCTTTGAAAGTTTAATTAATAATTTTATATTTTTCAGTAGTAAATTTTTCTTTTAACTGCTTTCTATGCAAAAAGAAAGAAAAATTCTTTTCCCTTTTTTTGTTCTATTTCAAACAAAAAATAGGGTTGTCAAACATTCGTCTCCACCTCATATTCAGCCATTGGTCACAAATGTCTGACATCAAAAATAATTTAGGTTTGGGTTAACCATTAAATTCTTTTTTCTGCCTTTACATTCAAAAGATTCTATTTTTAGTATTTATACAACTGTTTGTAATGATGACGAAATAGTCAGAATTATTTGCCTACGTTTATGCGCATGCGTGAAATGATTAATGCGCCATTTTGAACGATTCTGATAGATGTTTTGAAGAACGTTTATTAGCAAGTTTAGAATTTATTTTTTGGAAACAATTAATTTTCTTTTAAAAATATCAAGGAAAATGAAATTTTCCGACAAATGATTGGAACTGCAAGATGGGAATAAATGCCTAATTAAGACGTGTTGACGATGTTCATTTTGCATTCTTCAAATGCAAAAGCAAATTCAGTATTTTAAATATGGATTTTTAGACAAGTACTTGCTCATGCAGATGGATTAAAACACAAAAATGCTGTGAGCTCTTACAAGAATCAAACACTATTTTCTATCAAGTCATCAAATTTGTCTGAATTCTCGACATAGAGTGTAGTAGTAAATAACAAATCATGGCTTCCTAAAACGACATCAGAGAAAACCATTAAAGCTGAAACCATTTTAGTTTTAGTGGCAATAAAAAATAATTATTCTTTTTTATCGTTGAAAGATTTAGCAAACATTTACGAAGAAATTTTTGATGATTCCTCCGTAGCAAAAAATCTCAAATTATTTGACAAAAAAAGTCAGATATATGATTAATTTTGGACTAGCTCCGAATTTCAAAACTCTTTTGTTTCGGGGTATCGGCACTTCACATTTTGTTTTACTTTTCGATAAAGCTATTGCAAAACAAAGAAATAGTTGGATATTTATATCTCATATTGGTCTAATAAACAAGGAAAAAAATGTTATTTGTCACCTCGACTCACATTTTCTAAAACATGCTAAAGCCAATAAAATTGTAAAATTGTTTTAAATTTTATTGAAAATAATGGTTTGAATTTACAAAAATTAATGCAGTTGTCAATGGATGGACCAAGAGTTAATTTAGCTGTTTTAAAGCAAATAAATAGTGAATTGAGTAAGAGCAAAGTTTACCATTACTAATTGCAGGACCGGCGCTAGCAGCTTCGCCACCCCGGGCAAAGAGGTAAAATGCAGCCCCTTTATAACAAAAATTAAAAGAGATAACCTAAATTCTTTCCACGATTAATGGTAATATAAAACGAGTAAAAAAATTGCAATCATCAGTAATGTTGAAGTTTTGATTAGCAAAAAAATACTAATTTATTTATTTATGTTTTTGGCACTAAATTAAAATTATGGTTGCGCAGAAAAAAAAGAAAGAGTCATTTCTGGTGCAAAATTATAAAATACAGAACAGATATTTAAAAAAAAGTAAAACAAATTATAAAACCACTAAATATTAAAACTTTATTACACATTAAAAATACATTTAATCCGAATGTTGAAATTAAAAGTGTTTTTTTCTCATTTTTAATTCCGAAAATTGTTTTATAATTTCTTTAACATTAATTTTTTCTTCCAGGTCATGTTCGATGGCTATTGTTGTTAAGCCGTTTAGTCGATCCTCGGTAGTTGTGAAGTGTAAAAAATTTTTAATTAATTTTAATTTGGAGAAACTCGTTTCTCCACTTGCCACACTTATTAGGAGAGTCAGCAATATTCTTAAAACTATACCAAGATTGGAAGCAAAATCCAGGTTCGATATGAATTTTAAAATCTCAACTGGACTTTCTTTTTTGCTTAGCAAAGCCAAAACAGCTACTATCTCGTCTGCCAAAGTCTAGCGCATTTATATCGGATGAATTCCCATCAGTCAACACTGTTTCTAAATCTTTACATTACTTTATAATGTCGTTTCGAGGAATATCTTTTAAATCAGAAATATTGTATAAAAATCGGAAATAGTTGCTGTGGGTACTGATCAAATCAAACCTGGATTTAAGTGCATTGATAGCTTTATCTAATGTAAAAAAATAAAATTCTGCCTTATATTTCAAAGCAGGATCTTCTATTGGATCATCTTTTG
This sequence comes from Latrodectus geometricus, assembly GCA_026290005.1. Taxonomy (NCBI): domain Eukaryota; kingdom Metazoa; phylum Arthropoda; class Arachnida; order Araneae; family Theridiidae; genus Latrodectus; species Latrodectus geometricus. The sequence goes on from JAPDSC010116945.1 coordinate 1,230,471, forward strand.
CATCATAGTCGAAATTAACACTCCTTCTTCGAACTCTATGACGTGGCTGGGTGAGCTCAAAATTAGCTGGTATGTCAATTTCGTCTGCGAGTTCTCAAGCATCGCAATGCATTTCATTAAAGGCTCTGTCCGATCTAAGATCCTTGAAAAAATCTTAACAATTTTTCAAGAGCTCCATAGCAGATGGTAAATCATAGTCTTTTGTCTGTAAGAGTTTACTTATAGGATTGATACAATTTAATAGTCCAGAAGCCTCAACTCTTATAGAGTTGTCAACCTCCGAGTTATTACAAACAACAAGTAAAGCAGCGTACATCCCTCCTAAGTGATACCTTAGTGGTTTTACTGCATCTATACGGCTTTCCCAACGAGTGTCACTTAGAGGTTTCAAAGTAAGTCCGGAAACATATTTTAATAATATGGTCCATCGAAAAGTTGATGAGGAAAAAAGCAGATATATTTTTTGGACTATATTAAAAAATTGGCGGCTTCGAAGGATGTTTTTGCCACGTCATTAATTACCAAGTTTAATGAGTGGCTGCTACATGGAAGGTAAAATGCTCTTGGATTTAACGCATTTATTCTAGATTGTACTCCCGATATACTGTCTCTCATGTTAGCCCCATTATCGTAAGCCTGTCCCCTCATATCCTGCAAATTCAATCCCAATGTTTCAAGTCTTTTAAGTATTAGAGCTGAAAGTTCATATCCAGTCGATCTTTCAACCGGAAGAAAGCCTAAAAAGCTTTCATTAATTTTAATGGAAACCTCCTTGGGATTGGACTTGTCAATGGATACTTACTAAAACTGTCATTTGCTCGATCTTGCTGATATCAGGAGTGCAATCTAGAATTATTGAATAATATTTAGCTTTTTTAATATCAGTAATAATATGAGATGTTATATTTTCAGCTAAAAGAATAATCAATTCATTTTGAATTTCTTTTCCGAGATGTGCACTTTAGCTTTTTCTTTTTTAAGCACTCTGCGGATATGCTCTTCCATTAATGGATCAAATTGAGCAAGCTATTGAAACATTTGTAAAAAATTACCGTTACTGAAATCGTAAAGTTTGTCACTTGTACATCAGAGGGCTAAATAATTTTGAGCAAGCATTTTTATTGTTGAAACAATTCGTAGAAGCACCTCGCCCCAATAATTTATTTCTGTGGTAATAAGTCTTTGTGAATGTATGTCAATCGTTTTAGAGTACTGTATTCTTTGACTTAATTCAATCCAAGACTTTTGACTTTCGATATTTTTTTTAGAGGTTTCATGTTGATTTAAAGTCTTAGCGAGGTGCTTCCAATCTTTAAAACCTCTAACAGAAAGGGAACTTAAAGTAGAACCAAAAAGTTTGCAGCAAAAGCAATAAACACAGTCTTTACTAGTTGAATAAACTAACCAGTTACGCATGACTTTTTCATCATTTTTCATATTTCTCAAATAATGAAGAGTGCTAAATCTTCGACCAGTATAATTATACGGAAAACTGTATTATTTTAATGGTTGAGGTAGTCCTTCTTTTACCAAAAAATATATTTCTGCTTTTGATAAGCTAGTTGGCCAAGAACTCGGATCTGAATTTATTCTTGTACCAATGCCTCTTCTTTAGATCTCCCTGGAGTAGGTTCAGTACACGACCCTAGAGTTTCTTCAGTAGACGTCCCTGGAGTAGGTTCAGTGTACATCTCTGGAGTAGATTCTATGTATGTTTTTGGAGTAAGCTCCACTTTAGCAATATCGGTATCTTGATTGGTACTGGCTTCATAATTAAGATTTGAAGCAGCTTCTAATATTCCTGTGTCGTCACCATTTCTTTTTATTCCTTGTAGATAACCTAACAGACTTCCAGTCTGATTTTAACTTTGAACTTGCTTTTCCACTCTTTTTCTTTTATACTGAGCACCCGATATTTTTTTACGTCCATCAGCCATTCTAAAAACAAACACAAATAAAATTAAGAAAATGTTTTAAAAATATCATTGTGTTTTATTTAAACGAAACAGAAGCGTTTGCGAGTATTTTTATGGCGACATTTTTTAAAGTAAAATGTAAAAAAGCACTTTATAATTAAGTTTGAATAAAACCTACATGTCAGCCATAGATTACAAACTATTCTTTATCACTCTACCTTAAACAAAGCTAACAAATTTATCAAACTTATTTAAATTTAAATTAAAAAGCATATTATATTTTATTCTTTGAGCATAATATAAAATATTAAATTCTGCAAACAATTTTATAGAGACCGTGGTTTATACCAATGGATTAAAGTACCTATTGATAAAAAATTATTTAAAATTAAATAAAGTAATTAAAGTACCTATCAGACGATTTTCAAAAACTATAAAAACTATTTTAATAAAAATTTAAAAAAAAAAAATAAATAAAATAACAGAACCGAGATAAAAAAAAAAACACTAAAAATTTTAAAATTATTTATAACCATCTTTACTGCAGTAATGTAATGTAAAGTAAATCCATATATTTTTAAAATAAGTAAAGGAAACCGTATTTAATCAGAAATAATAAGAAAAAATATGTTTTTCCACCCTATAATATTAGCACCAAAGGCATTTTATTTGGATTTCCAGTGGCTTTATTTATATCAAATTTTTATTATTTTCGGAAACCTTTATTTTTTATCAACTCCTAAATGTTTCTCCCAAAATAAGGGCATTTTAAACCACCGTTTTACTTACCAATCCGGTATCATACCCTATCAAACAAAAAAAAAAAAATTAAATCGGTTGAGATATGCCGAAGTAATCGCCGGACAAACATAAAAAACAAAAAAAATATCGCTTAAAAAGAAACATCCTGTAGAAGCTATTTAAATATTTCTTGATAAAGACTGAATATTTTTTAATTATTCTACTTACCTTACTTTTAAAACACAACGTCACAACATAAGTTTAAAAAGGCCCGGTAAATAGAAATTAATTGTAAAATATAACGCACTCTATTTTATTAGCAACCAATCTACAAGGCAATTATTTCATAAATAAAACAATGGGACTACCCCTATTCATTTTATAGTCACGGTGTAAAGCTTGTTAAAGCTTGACAAGACTGATTTTTCGCGCCCGCCCGCGTTTACATACATGTTTCGACAAATTAAGACACGGTTAAAAATTCTATTACTTTGTCCTTTTGTTTAAATTATAATAAAAAAATTATTTCTTAAGTTTTAAGCTATTTTTAAGTGAGAATTTCTTATGCTTGTGAGTTTTCCTGCATTTGAAATATTTTGACATTTCAAATAGTTAAAAGTTCATACATTATTAATATATACAGGGCGTTTGTTAAACATACGCCAAAAATTCAAGGGTTTGTTCTCTGGACTATTCTAAGAATATTTTGTCCTTTGATAATTTTTGTGAACCCGCTTTGTTTCGAAGGTACAGAGCGAACATAGTTTTCGTCAAATCCATTTTTATAGTTTTTAAAATCATTAAATTTCTTGCATTCTTATTCTAGCTGAAGGTCATTATTTTCAACAGTTCTTGTAGATTAAAAAACTTTACCTACCTGTAATTTTTGGTAATAAAATGATGTTGTCAAAAATTTTGTTCTTCCTGTATCTTCAAAGCAAACTTTTGATGTATGTTTAAATAACACCCTGTATATATGCAGGGTGTTAGGGGTTTGATTCAAATATCTTAATGCATAAAAATATTATTCAATTTAAACAAAAAAAGTTTAGTATATCATGGGTCAAAACTCAATTATTTTAGAAAGAAAAAATGTTTAAAAGTTAGAGAAATTTAATATTAGGGCCAATTTACCGCCCCCTAAAGTTGCCATCCCGGGCAGGGGCCCGGCTTGCCCACCCCTAGCGCAGGCCCTGCTAATTGATTTGGGTACATGTTGCTTACACATAATCCATGGAGCACTACGTAAGGGTGTTGATAAAATTGATTGCATTATTGATGAATTTGCTGTAGATATTCATCAATTTTTCAAACTATTTCCTGCAAGAGGGGAAGATTATTATTCCTTAAAGTTGGAAATGCTGGAAGAAACCTTATCTAGACTTAGTTTCCTTCGTCATATTGAGAGAAATTGGTTAAATTTGGGGTCAGTTTGTGAGAGAATCGATGAACAATATGATGTTCTAAAAGAATATTTTATTGTTAAAGTACCTAAAGAGTCGAAATCTCCTCTTTCTGATAGACATCTTCGGATTATAAAACATTTGAAAGACCCTAAGACTCTGGCATATCGGTATTTTGTTTCATTTTTTGTAAAAATTTGTAACCATATTTGCTTCTAATGTTTATTTGCAAGTTTAGAATTTATTTTTTGAAAACAATTTTTTTTAAAAAATGTCAAGGAAAATGAAATTTTCCAATAAATGATTGAAACTGCAAGATGGGAATAAATGCCTATTTAAGACGTGTTGACGATGTTCATTCTGCGGAGTGCTCCGTATGTAAAAGCAAATTCAGTGTTTTAAATATGGGTTTTAGACAAGTGCTTGTTCATGCAAAAAGTCGAACTTTTAGTACATGTGATGTATAGTAAGTCAAATGAACTTGTTCGCAGTATCATGTTTAAATTTTTAAATCCAGAAGAAATCTGTGAAAAAAATGGAGTAAAGTTGCTATACATTAATGTTGATTCAGGAAAAAATTGGTTACACTTAAAAACAAGATTGAAATAGGTCATGGTGCAACATCAATACGGGAAAAGCTTATGGATAAAACAACATTTCTACAAAGTGTCAGAAGTTGCTACATAGCAAGTTCTAAGCATTTGCTTCAAAAACTTCCTATAGCAAATCCTTTACTCTAAGATTTTCAGTTTGTCTCCTTATAATAGAAAATTGGAAAAGTCTAGGAGCTCATTTAGCAGATTAATTCAACATATTCCTCATGTGAATAAAGCTTCTTCAGACTTTGATAAGATGAATGAAGAGTGGATTCTTTACATGTGTAAAGATGCGACTTTGATTATGATAATGACCAAAATATCTGTAAATATTGGAATGCAGTTTTTAATATAAAAGATGCTAGTAGTTATATAAAATATCCTACTCTTTCTAGAGTTATTAAAACATGTCTATCGTTATTAAAAGAAAATTCACAACCAGAAAGAGGCTTTTCGACTAACAGTTCTGTTGTGACAAAGGAGAGAGCTTCTTTATCTGAATTAACAGTTCAAAGTTTACTCATTTGTCATGATGTTATTGGAATGCATGGCAGTTCTGTTTCCTCCATTCCATATACCAAAGAAATGATGCATTATATTCAGAAATCTCATGCAAAATATGCATAATATATAGAAAAATCAAAAGATGCAACAAATTAGAGAAGAAAAGAAAGGAGGAAGACATGAAAGGTACTTGCGAAAAAAGTTTAAAAAATCGCACTTGTTAGAAAAATTAATGTACTTGAGAAAGAAAAAAATTTGTTTGATAATCAGTGCGCAGTTCAAAAACTTTTGGATGATGCAAATAAAAAATAGAATGTGCTATTAGTGATGATAATGAGTGATGTGTAAGTTGGACAAATGATGCTATCTGCTGCTAATTCAGAGACTGCACCTGTGAATGATTAGTTGAAAAAGAGCAGTATTAAATTATCAGAATTAAATGCTAATGCACCCAGTTCAAAATGAACATTATTAGTTATACATATAAGTTAACTGTAATATAAAGCATTTATCATATAACTTATTAATTTTTAGAAAATGTTCAGTATAAAAAGTTTAAATTTCTGTATCATTTTTCCTATTTTTATATTAAAAATTAAAAACTCAGAATTTATTAAATAGTATACTCCTTTCTAAAATGAGTTATATTCGTAAAACAGAAATAAGTATGTAAAAGTAACATTGGTTTTGTTTAATTATTGACATATGTCCTGATATTTCTTTAAAATATTGTCCTGAGAAAAAAATTTCAGTACTCCTACCCCTGAAATATTTTTCAAAAAAAAAAAAATTAAATATAGACTAAAACAATTTCAAAAATTAATTTCCATCTCTCACTATAATGAGCAGAAAATGTCCCCAGATATTTATTTATATTAATGCTATTTAAAATCATTTTTGTTCTGATTATTTTTAAAATTAAGCATAAAAATGCATATTATTTATAATTTTTTTATTGATTTCTTCAGATTATTTTTTTAAACGGTTATTTTTGTTTGTTTTTCTTTTAATATTTCTATAAGCAATTTTCAATCGATTGCTTAACTTTGAGCATGTAAATATACATAAAATTCTAACTTAATTATTTTAAGACATTTGTTTCAATGATCTATTGTAAAGCAATAAACACATAACTTAACACTGGATTTTTTTTACATTAAATAACATATTATGTCACATTGTACATTTTTTTTATAAATAATGGTTTAGAACAAGACGGGATCCAGTATAAAAAAATTTATTTACACTCTCATGAATCAATACATATTATTTATTTACAGTTTTCAATTTAAAAGTTTTCCTTCCTTTCTTCCTTCTGGAACATTTCGGAGCCAATTTCTTACATATTCTTATATTTTGCGCTGGGTAGTGTTAGAATAATCTCTTTGCAGTAGAACACTAACTGAAAATAAAAACACAATTCAATCAATAAAAGTGATAAATTCAAATTGCTTTTTGTAATTTTTTAAAAATAACTGATAATAAAAAACAGACAAGATTTAATAATAGAAAAGAAGGAATTTTAATAAAAATAATTGTAGTAAATAATTTTTTATAGACTGAATTTTTAAAAACACAATTTTCATAATGAAATAAATTGAGAATTTCATGTTTAAGTAAATGTTAGAAATTATAAATTATATTTTTACATTATATTGGTGAATGCGTTACCATTTTAAATTTCAGCCATAAATATTTATTATATTTTAATTTAAAAATGAAAGAAATGTTTTAATACTTGAGCTTCTCGCTATTTGCTTAAATATTGGTAATATTTCCTTCCAATATAACATGCACAAGCCCTAATAGACTGTGGGCTCAACACTCATATCTTACATGTTTGCTCCCGCAACTTGGGGGCAATGGAATTCCATTTGCATTTCATAATTCAATGTTAAATATTACTATTTACATTAAGTTCTGCGTTCATAGAGTGCACATTGTTTTGAGAATTTTAAAAAATTGTGGAACTACTTCCGGACAAAAATTTTGTTCATCTGCAAATTTAGCAAATCAAATTTCTTCTACCATGTTCCTTATTCCAGGTTGGTTGGTTGGTTTGGTTTTATGGCACAAGGTCCAAAAATGGACATGCTGTGCCAAGTTCTTTATTCCAGAGTTATCCAATGAGAAACAGTTATAAAAATAGTGCACTCTACACATGCTTCTGATTGTAAACTAACAAGTTAGTATCTTTTGTTGACAATTAACATTCTATTTAATATTTGAATTTTAACGATGACTTCAATTTTGAATTTTTGTTTGCACTGTGGAAAGGAAAATCTTGAAATTTTTTCTGTTTTCTGAAAAAGTTGGAGCAAAGTGAAGGATTGCATTCACAAATGGATATTACTCGATTGTTATAAGCGTACAATTTCTGAGAACTTAATGTTTCTAGAAGAAGAGACGAATGTTTCAGTTTACCTACTGATAAAACTCTTGAATATCATAAAAAATTTTACCAACTGTTTACACATAAGACTAGAATTTCTGCAATTAAAAAACAATGTAAAAATTTATTAAAAGGTAATGGAAATATTGCTTTAGAAAACACGCCTAACGGTGATTATGGATGCAAAAATTGTTAACTTGAAGCTGATATAGATTTTGAGGGTGTTGAATCTTGATCAAAATTGTATTTTACCATAGAGAATTTTTTTCTTTATATTCAAGATGTTATAAGAATTATTTCTGTAAGTACATAAAACTTCAGTATTTTAATCAATGAATTTCTCAAATGCTATATATTTGTTTAATAGTAAATTACTTTTTGGAGTAAAAATACATGTTGAAGTAATTAATAATTTAAAATAATGTGTTATTCATATAAATTTAATTGTATTAGTAAAAATTATTATTTTGAAAAACTGAATATTATATTGACGTAAACTTGCATGATTTTGGGATAAATATTGTGTCAACATTTTAATACAGTATATTTTCTCCTTCACTTTAAAAATATTTATTTAACGTTTATCAGTTATTAAATTATTGATTATATTTATTATTATACAGTGTCAATCATATTGATATATAAATTAAGTAAAAAAATATATTTCTTGAAAATTTAGATTATTAAATCCATGATATTCTATGGCAGAAAAAAAGGAGGAAGAAAAGCAGAAGAATTCTATACAGGTAACTAAATGATTATTATCAAACTCATAAGTCAAAAGAAAAAAGATTTCAATTATAATAGTTATTTTTTCCTCATATTTATAATTCAATTTTATTTATCCTTACATATTAAAACAATTTCAAAAAATGATTTTCCAGCTCATATTGTTGTAAGCTGATAATGCAGTTATCAAAATATTATTGTGTTCAGATTTATTTTTAAAATATTTCCATATCCTTATAGAATTTGATTATATTATAAACAAATTATATTTGGACATCATTTTTTACTAATTTGTTTACTGGATTGTTTTTGAAATAGTTAATTACTTTTCTTTTTAATAATATTTCTTTAAGCAATTTTCAAATCATTGCTGACGCAGTTGAGCATGAAATTATATGTAAAAATAAAGTAAATTATTATTTATATTTAGAATTATATGTAAAAAATAAAGGGAACCTAAAAGAATAAGTTTCACTTAAAAATAACATGTACTTAAATTTACAACCAACACATAACAAGCTAATCATTAGAATAGTTATAGTAATTAACCATAAATTCAACAGTTTATAGTTTTGATTCTCATCTTAATGTTAAAATTAGTGGTGTAGTCCATTCTTTACGGTAAATCATTAGCCTAATTAGCCCTTGTATGCAAAAACAGACCATTAAATGACAAATTATAAACCTGCAAAAACATATCAAAGTGAATATGGCAATAAAATTGTCATATAAAGTTTAAGATACTGGAACTCTTATTGCAAGAATAAAAAAGCAGATAGATTTTTATAATTGCATTAACAATTGCTAAAAATGTGTGGAAACATTCTGAAAGCATTTTTTGTCAGGAATTATTAGAATTAAAAAGCAACGCATAAATTTTTAAATAATTAATTAAATATAATTCCCCCCTCCCCCACCTTAGCAAACTCATACATAGCTACCTCACAAATAGATACTTTTTCGTTAGAATCAAAAACTTCCATTCGCATAAAAAACCCATTTGTGCAGGCATCCCTCAAGGATCCAAGCTGGGACTCTTCCTATATAACATCTACATAAATGACATACACCACCATGACAAAAACATCATCTCCCTCTTTGCGGATGACACTGCCATTTTATCCTCGGACTCGAACCACCAAACTATAAGCGATAACTTAAATATGCATCTTGCAGAAATCGAAAATTGGCTCACCAACTGGATAATCAAAATTAATGTTTCAAAAACACATGCTGTGCTCTTTACCATGAAAAGGAGCACCTGCCCTAATATCCAAATCCTGGGAACTGATATACAATGACAAAATAATGTGAAATATCTGGGTGTTACAATTGATAAAAAGGCTCACCTGGAAAACCCATATTCAGAACATGAGATATAAGATCATCAGTGCTAGTACTGCTCTTTTCCCTCTAACATGTTATAATTCTCAATTATCAATGAAAAATAAGCTGTTAATATATACCTTGATCCTGAGACCAATCATTACCTACGCCTTCCAACTCTTGGGAGGAGCTTGTATCAGTAATCTACAAATACTCGAACAACAGAAAAATAAAATTCTCAGGTTAATTAGTAAAGTTGAACATTATTTCAGGAACAACCTAATTAGAAAAAAATTTGCCAATGCCCACCCTAACAAATTACATAATAACGCTCTCCTTTAAATTTTACAACAAACTCTATGAAATGAATAATATTGAAATTCCAAATATCGAGAATTATGACCCATACGACATTAAAAATTTCCATAGGCCCAGATCGGTCCTACGGCTCTTTTCATCAACCGGCTTTTTAAAAAAATGTAAACAAATGAATTCATAAGCAAAATTTATGACTACTACCGTGGCGCCATCTACTGGAATCACCCGTGGATGACCCAAGACCTCCTCACAAATTAATTCTTTGTTTGCATTCATGCTTTTTCTTTTGTAATCAACTAGAAAGTCCTTAATGATGGATTATCTTCTGTACATAATTATTTCCTATTTTAACATTTCTTGACAAGGTACTTAACCGACCTTCAAAAATGTAAACAAACGAACTCATGTCTCCTATAGTGGCGCCCTCTCGGGCTCCTCCATAGATGAACCATGTTTTGTTTACATTCTCCATCTTGCTTTAGATTACCATCCTTTGTTGTACATATTTTGCTTATCATGCTTTTCATTCATAATTTTAGGGACGATTCTTATACTGGTGTAGGGCCTTTTTCTGCACCATTTTTCTTAGCGACGAAACCGGCTGAGTAGAGCTCGTTTTTTTGGGAGAGGGGGAGGGGGAAAGAAATGTTACAAACCTAAAAGAAGGGTTATTCTAAAAAGGGGGCGTGGTCACGGGAGGGGGGGGAATTACAAAATAACAAAAAATAGCAAACAATTAGAATAAAACTCATTAAATAATAAAAGATGTTCAAAATAATTAAAATAGATATAATTTGCATTCACAATTATTTTACAATAACCAGCACACAAGTTAAATAAGCATAGTTTTAAAAAACATGAATTTAATAAATAGCTTATCTTTTTCATTGTTAATAATTTACTTTTATGTTATAATTATAACATTGAATTATTTTCATAAAGTTTTTGAAATTTTACAGTTATATTTGGTTAAAATTCTGATACATCTGGATATAGCATTCTTTTTAAAAATAAAAATTATTAGATATTAAAAAGATTAACTACATTAAATAACGAAAATACATTTTAATACTTAATAATTATAAAATACTAAGCAGATAGGAGAAAATACATTTTCACGAAAAATTATTATAATGAATTTTGGCTCTTTTAACAAAGACTACTTTAAAATAGTTTTTTTCCATTAATACAACATGTTCTTAATGGTCTCCATTTTTAGCAAATTTTACTGTTGAATAAAATAAGTTATTCAAAATAATTTTAGATTTCTCGTTAAAACAGAAAAATTAGAATAATAATCACTTAATAAATAATAACACATTAATAAGTAATTCCAGACACTAAATATTTTATATTCAAACAAAAATTATGACAAAAATATAATTTGGCAATTAAACACATAATTAACAACCGTTATCAATTTAAAAAATATTAAAATTTTTAAATTACATATGATAACAATTAATTTGGAATCAAAGCATGCTGTCAATTCATAAGCAAATTAAAAACAAATTAATTAATAATACTTAGAGTAATAACTTTAAGTAATACTTTTAATTAATAAGTATTGTTGAAATATTTCTAAATATTTTTAAATCAAACTGAATTTATGACAAAATTATAATTATTTATTTAAACGCACTTAATTCAACTTCTTAGCCATTTTTTTATACTTCGTATTATTATTATATTTTATATTTTCTCAATTTATGTTATTTAAACGAAGCATTATCTCTATAATGTTAATAAATAAAAAAAAAATCACCTTCATTGAGAATAATCCTTTTTATTAAAAAACATTAAGAAATAAATTAAAGAAAAAGTAACGAAGAGTCTTAGGACAACGCGCACAAAGGATACTGTCCCGCCAAACGAAATGACGTCAGTCTATGCGTGTTGAGCACGGTTAAAGTTAAACTCAAAATATCGGTAATTTTTTTAATGACCAGATACACAAAGGAAGTTAATAACACTTTTTTTTATCAGAAAATAAAAGATATGTGCTCATATTGAATGCAAAATTTGTTTTCGTGAAAGAAACTTAAAAATATAGCATTTAATGACAATCCAGTCATTTTTTTTCAAAATTTCACTATATTGATTTCGACACCCCTAATTTAATAAAATTAACTATTTAACAACTATTAATTTAATAAAATTAACTATTAATAAAATCAATTATTTAAACATTCCCTGTATTTATAAAATAATTTTATTTTTCTATCATTTAATGCATTAAAATATTATAATATATCTGCATTTTAAATTTTAATGAAATAAATAATAATCAAATTAAAAATACAAAAAAATTATACAATATTAAATATATCATATGTATAAAAAAATATAGTTTCTTTATTTATTATTTAAACAATTTCATATTATTTAAACAATTATTTTATTAAAATATTATTTATTTCTTATATAATATTCCTGTATTTTTTATTTAATTCTTTAAATTATTATTTTTTAACTAAAATTTATTAATTAATTTTTTAATAAAAAATTATTAAAAAAATTAATTAATAAATTTTAGTTAAAAAATAATTATTTTTTAATAACTTATTTTTTTAAAATTTTATTCGGTATTGTTTAATCTTTTTATGCATTTAAAAATTAAAAAACACTAAAAAATAAAATTAATTCAGTATTTAATTTTTTAATGCATATAATATATTTAAAATTATATGATACTTCTGTATATATATTTAAATTTAAATTTTCAAAGTATTATTTATTTAATTAAAATTTGTCAATTTCATATTAATTATTTAAATGCCCATTGTATTCGTGTAATATAATTTATTTTTTATTCATATGATATAATTAATATTATACAATATTTCATATAGTATTTATATATTTTTTTTTCATGCAAATGATTTATTTAATATATTTATTTCTGTACTTATTATTTAAATAATTACTTTTTAAATTTTTTTATTTAATTAAAATTTATTAATTTTTTATATAATTATTTCTGTTAATTTAATTTTTTATTAAAATCATTTAAAATTCCTTTATATGAAATTAATGAATTTTAATTAAAAAATTTATTATTTATTTAATTCAAATTCATTTTTTATTTATTTATACTCTTATAATATATATTTAATGTTATACAATATTTCATATTATATTTGTATAATATTTATTTTTTATTGACATTATATATTTAATATTATATAATACTTCAGTATTTTTAATTTAATTCTTTAAATTATTATTTATTTAATTAAAAATTAGTTATTTAAACACTTACAGTATTAATATAATATTTTTTAATCATATAATATTCAATATTAGGTAATTATTTTTGTACATGAAATCACTAAATTTTTATGAGAGCCTTTATGTTAACATAACTAATATGTCTCTGATTATTTTATTTAGTAGAATAATTTGTACAGAAGGACAACTTCAAATGCAGTATAAAATTATTCAATTATCATTAAATAATTTTCATTACAAATTTTCAATATGTTAGAAATGTAAAATATAGCATCACACTGAATTCCATTGTTATAACTCGTATTATATATGTATTGAAATTTATTTTTTTAGTTCATAATATAAATCCCTAATTTATTAGTCAATTCGTAAATCACAATTTGTAAAATTATTTTTGTTAATGTTTGAAACATGCTAAAATATTAAAATTATTTTTACATATTTTAGCTTTAATGATTAAATTCAAGTTATTTGATGTCTTAAAGGCTATCAAAGAAGTCTATATCATCTAATATTTAACAAAATATTGAAGTAATTTTAAATTTTTTTTCCATTTTTTTTTCTCTTTCAACTTATTATTATTATTATTATTTTTTTTTTTTTTTTCCCATTTCCACTTTTTTTCTGTGGATAGAAAATATTTAGTAAATTAATGTTTTAAATTTGAAAATAATTCCATGTGATGGACTACTGATTGCGTAAAAATCATTTTTTGTTAAATTTTCAATATACTAATTTTCATCAAGTCAAATTAGTATTCTGTCGATGTGGAACAGCGCACCCCATATTGCCAGCCTGGCTGGCACACGATAACAATAACAACAACAAGTATTCTATTATTATGAAGCGATTTGGTGAAATAGAGAACAAATTTAAATTCAAATAAAACTTTTCAATAGATGTGACAACCTTTTCTTTGAAATTTTATAAAGCATTCTACATTTTATTAAATTATTGCCGTTCGTCTGATTGCCAATATGAGATTATTGAAGATGTTGCATTATTGAATGATGTTCTGTTATTTGTTTCACATTTATTAGTTAAATTGCTTTTATTCAACTCGAAACTGAACAACCTTAGATAAAATATCATTTTTCACATTGAAAAAAAAATAATAACTATATTTGTTAATCTGAATTTAAATGTATTTCAGTGCAAGTTGGATAATTGATAATAATAGACGGGTTTTGGACTTTCTGTCAAATAATTTTATTTATAATATTAATTTTTTGGATTTCAAAGATCTTTTTACAAATATTCCTATTAACAAATTGAATTATGTTCTGTATTTTTATTATCAAGATTACAGGGACTTGTTGGGTATTAGTTTCGATTACTGGAAAAATTTGGTCAATTTTAGTATTTATTATAACTATATTTATAACGGTGAAAATATTTTTATTCAAACCTGCGGTAATCCACAAGGTTAAAATTTTTCTAGCACACTTGCTAATTAATTTTTACATTATCTTGAAAAGTTTTATTTTTCAATATCCTTTTGCTTTTAGATATATTTTGGCGATTTTATTTTTTTCAAAAATTTAAATTTTAGTGATATTTTAAAATTAATTTATCCAAATGAATTTTCCTTTATTAAAACCAACATTTCTAACAATACCATTGAATTCTTAATTATTTATAAACATTGAAAGTTTATAACTACATGTATAAATATTTTCGATAAAACCAGTCATTTAATTTGAAACTTAATAAACTGATATAATGGAAATCCAGCATTTCTTTAAAAAATTATAGGAATGTAGTATTAATGAATTAATTACAATATATATGTGTATATATATATATATATATATATATAATGTTTTTTTTAATATTTATTTTTTTTTATAATTTCATATACAATATTTGCAACAATCGAAAATTTATCAAAAAACAAGTTAATCAATTAATTAATCAACTTAAATATAATGATTATTCTTCCACTGCTTCACCCTTCCCCGAATCAAGGGGGGGATTTTAAATTAAGAGGGGTATTTCTGTGGAGACGCTAGGTCGTGGGAGAAATTGGAGGAGCATGTGAAAAGTGAAATGACTAGACATTGATGGAAGCTTAATCACTTATCGAGCTGGGGATTGCCTGTGAAAAAGCCGAACATTTAAGCAGGGGTTACCGGACATCCGGTCAGCTTCTACCCCCATTATGGGGCTTTAAAATTTTCTTACGGTATTGTAGAAATGTCCAAAGTCTCCTTTTTTAGTCCATTTTCAAAATTGAAAATAATACATCCAAATCTAAGTATAGTTGGAATATAAAAAATATAGCTGGAATATTTTTTATGAATGACAGTAAAATAAATCTAATCAATTAAAAAAAAAAGAATAAATGCGCTAGGCAAAATTTATAATTCTCAATTAAGATTCGAATCTTTAATTAAGAGATTATATTCTCCTTTACAAAATCTCTTTAAATTAGGAGACTATAGAAAAGAGATAATATGCAAATGTTTTGCATTTGTAATATTATAGTGTTGCGAATGCAATACCTTTTTGTAAAAATACTTTTTTCAATGAAGGAAGAATGACGTAGTTGTTTTATATTATTTTATGTGAATTGAAACATAAGTCAGAAAACAACTCATTATAATTTTATCCTTTTTCTTCAGATAAATCTGGCACTTTTGTCAAATTCAATAATTAAGCTTCCTTTCCTTTGTATATGATTATATGTACTGTTTGATTATATGTATCTTATGTTTTTGATTATATGTATTCCATTCGTATATGCTAGAATAATATTTAAAAAATATCTCAAGTAATACCCTTTTAGAAACAAATTTTCCATTTATATGGGAATAAATTGATCATAACAGTTTAAGCTACTTAGTACATGCATTGAAATATATTTCAATTCATATTAACAAATAAAGTTTTTTCCCCCTTTTTCCTAAGTTTGTTCAGTTTTGAGTTGAGAAAAAAGAAATGTGGCTAATAAATTTGAACCTTAACGCTTTTAAATGAACAAAAAATTACATTTATCTATCAAAAAAAGTATATAAATATATTTTTCAGCGTGATTAAAGAAATTTTAATAAATTGATATTTTTAATAATTCCTAATTCATTTAGACTTCTAGCTTGGCTATTATCATGTAAAAAATTGACTAAATTACTCAGAATAAAAATAAACTCTAACTTTAATAAAGAAATATATTTCAAAATCATAAGAAATAATCTTATTAATCATATCACCAACGAATAGAAATTTTTCATATGTAAAAAAAAAAAAAAAAAAAAAAGAAACCAACCGAGAAAATTTCTCAAAGTATGATTATGAGATATGAATGTCAAAATTTCTTTTCTTATCTGAATATTTGTAATTACCGGTTTGGTTTATCGCTCAACAGTCATATTTTACTCAAGTGGTCTAATTGGCCTGCGATCAATACTTTAATTTGTAATTCTTGGTTTGAAAAAATAATAAGTGTATAACTTTTGGAAAAAATTAAAAATATAAAGTATTTCTTAAGTGAAAATATTTCTGATTCTATTAAAAAAATATATAAGTAGATAATTAATGTTTTAATGAAATTAAACATATCACACGATATTGAAGCTGTTTTCCTTCATAATGTCATAGAGTGAAGATGTTTTTCTAAATATTAGAATCGCATTTCAAATTACTCTTATTCTTTGAATATCAATTGTTAGATGTGAACGTTCATGCAGTCAAAATCAAAATCAGTTCTGACATTGAAATTAAACAATGGGATAAGATAGCCTAAGTTACTTGGCATTTTTAAATGTAGAACGAAGAAAATTATAAATAATCGATACCGATAAAGTAATCGATAAATATGCTTCATTAAGGGAAAGGGAAACGTATGCACTATAATTAATATACCATATTGTTACTTTTTTAATAAGTACATTTACTTCTAGTGGGGAGGGGTGATAAAATATGAATTTTACTCGGGCACATGTTATGCCCGCTATGGCTATATTAATCAGATAATTTATTTCGTATCTTATTTATTGTATAGGAGAATAATGAAATTCTCTTCCTTCTCGTTCTCTCAGAGATTTCTTAAGCTATTATTTCAAAGTCAGCGCTTTTTTCTCTGAATACATTTCAAAGGGCATCTGTAATGTATAATTTTAATAGTAGAAAACTTTTAAATTTAAATACGAGGATAATCGCTGATGTATTTTTATTACATTCGAAATTAAACTTTTCACATGCATTACAAATAACACATTTGAAAAGT
>JAPDSC010116948.1:0-53508 GCA_026290005.1 Latrodectus geometricus
ATTTAGAACTCATTCTTAACACAAAGCATCATATTTTCAACCTAACACAATGATATCAAATTGATACAAGTGGTAGTATAGATAATATTCATCAATCACTTTTTTGAATCATCTACAAAACATCTGGAGTAACTAACTATTCTGTTAAATTAAAAGATTTTAAGAAATTTGTATAGAAAAATATAAAAAAATGTAAGGAAATAATTTGTTTTTGTAAAAAATATGAAAAATGTTATGAAATAATTTATTCATGGAAAAAATATTTAAATATGATTAATCAAAATCAAAATTCTTAAAAAAGTATCAAGTTAATATCATGGGAAAAAATATTTAAATATGATTAATGTATGTAAAGAAAATAATATTTAAATATGATTAAATATGATAACGATTTAAATATGATTTAATAATGATAATATGTAGCATGTAAAATTCTTAAAAAAGCATCAAATTTCAGGAGTAACTTTCTATTATCAGAAGTAAAACTTAATAGTTCATATTTCCCTATAATGCTAACAACTTTACTTTAAAAAGAGTGTAATAACATTCCTTAACTATCAATTATATAAACATTGAGCTTTTTATCAATAAAAATTTTTCTGCATGGTAAAATTTAAAAAATTTAGGAATGGAACCTAAAAACAGCACTTTCTTGTGAACTTATTTCAGCAATTTTATTAGATAACCTTATAATACATTGAACATAATTCCCAGGATATGTATAAAGCAAGGAGAAAAATATATTAAAAAAAAATATTTTCACCTTGGATATTTCAGAAGAACAATTAAGCACTGCAATAGGTTCTGGATTAACATTTGGCTCTAAAATCCTTATTGTTTTATCAGTTGAACATGTGATTATTGAACCTAAAGAATGCTGTATTCCAGTAACTTTCAGTTTATGACCACTTGCATAGCTCTGAAATTTAAAATAAGATAAGGTAGCTTTTTAAAAAAATATTAAGTCAAAAGTATTAATAGAACAATATCTTAAATTCATTAATAAAATATTAGTTCTTATATACAAATTTTATAATAATTTTTATTTTAAAAACAAAATTATTATTTTCAAGGGGGGGACACTGAAATTAAATTTAAGATTATTTTTATTTTGTTATATGAGAATCTTAGATATAATTGTGAAAAACTGGTTAATAAAGAGATAGATATACCTTAAAGTTAAGAAGAAAAAAAGTCATTCATTTGTGCATAAAAAATTTCATAACTGTTTTTTATTATTTAAGCTATTATTTAACTTTTTTTTACACTCAAGATCCAATTTTTTTTCAACTCTAGTTTTCAATTATATTTATATTCTTAAAATTTTAATTATATCAATAACACAAATAATAAAAATGTATTCAATTCTCTGAAAATCTGAAGTTATTAGAAAGAGATATATTGGAATCTTGAAAGTTACAGCAATACAAAATGAGAGGCAAAATGAATTTTTTTTTATCATTAATTTCTTCGAACAAAATATACTTACATATAATAAATCAAATTTTCCCTGAGTAGGATCAATGATGTGAAAAGATCCTAAAACATCACCAACTAATAACTGTCCATTTTGATAAGACATGGATAATGGAAATCCTTGAAACTAAAATTAAACACATAAAATAATATTAAAACATTTTACAGTGATGAAATAAATAGTAGCATTAATTATAATTAAATTCCCTTTTATAATTTGTAACTGTTTAATAATGTAAAACAGTAATACAGGAATAAAATTTTTATATTTTGTATCAAGTACTTAAAAAAATCCAAAATAACAGTTGATTCTATAAATTTATCAAATTAAATTGAACAAAAATATTATTCAATTTTTTCAAATATTCATTGAAGAAATATATAAAATTCACTGAAAAAATTCCATGATCTTCAGTAATCTCAATGAAACAACATTAGAAGAGATAAAAGTTGACACTAATTATTAATATATGTTAAATAAATAAACATATTTTTTCCATAATTATTGCAAGGCTGCGTGTACAATGTGAACATCAAAGAAGAAAGATACACATAACTTACATAATCATGAACAGAATTTTCACTTCCAATTTTAAAATGGATATTTGTTGTTTTCTGTTGAGGACTCATATTATATATGTTGGTTATTTGTATTAGTTCCCATAGAGTACCAATTAAAAAAATAATAACACCTACATTCTGATAGAATTACACTTTTGTTTATGAGAGATATATATTTTAAAACAAATAAGAATATACAAAAAAGTGTTTCATTCAGAATTGAACTGGAAACTGTTATTTTTGGTGGAATGAAAACCAGAACTGAATTGATATATTTTTTAGTTAAACCTGAATAAAAAAAAAAATTATGGTTCGATGCTTTGGTGATTTTTCTGGCACTTCAGTATATATAAATACATGGTTTATCGGCACATAGAGAAAAAATAATAAACTAATGGAATATTTATTCACATTACTTCAAATATTTATTTTTAACAAAGAAACTAACAGAAATAAAAAGAAATAATTCCATTAATTTCCTTTCTTTTTTAAATTCTAAAATTTATCAATTATTCGTATCTCCTTAAAATTATCGTAATAAAAATAAACAATACACATAATATTTCAATATATATTTGTATAAGTTTATAATAATGAGGTCGTTGTGGCTTGATCGGCTAGGGCATTTGTTTACATTGTCAGAAGGTAGTGGTTTCGAATCCCGAACTAATCAAATATGTCATGATCACTAATGGTATCTGAGGAATGTTAAATAAGTTGTGATCACAATGTCCTCGATGTGAAATGATACCTCCAGAGGTAATGGAACACGTCTGTGAGCCTTTTGCTTGACCCCTGCTTTTGAATTACAAAAAACCACCCACATTTGGGATTGTGATGGCACACCCACTGGGTGCCACACTGTATAAAATGCCATTATTTTTGCGCTTTATTGTGCTCCAAAGGTGAAATATCCTACTAACCAAGCGTTACCAAGAAATCTGTTTAATCATAATCTATATATATAAATCTTTTACAAAAATTATTTTAATAAATGAGAAACAATGATGAATTACTTACATTTATTGTCTTTAGAACTTTGTGGGCTAATTTATCATAAACAATAATGCTCTTATCTTCACTTCCAGATATTATATACTTTTCATCAGAAGCCAAACATAAAACAGGTTTTTTGTGATGTATATGCGACCAAACAGGCTGAAGACTAGCTCTAGGATCAAAGATGCTAACACTGCGTCCATAACATCCTGCAGCTAAACTATTATCAGAATAAGCAAGGCACAATATGGGAGAAGAGAGGCTAAAAAATTCAAGATAAGGTACTATAATAAAATTTAACTGGAAACCATTTTCTTAAAACATATTTGAGTACACATTTATGATGAAATAAGAAAACATCACAGTTTATTTGTATCTCATTCTATGATCCTTTTCACAAATGAGGTTAACTCTAGACAGATTCCATAATTTAAAATAGATAATTATTATGTAGATGTATACCAGCAGGTATTCTTTTATCGATTGTAATTGAATACCTATTCTATTTATTAAACTTCTAAAGGTTATGTATTTCAAATACATTAATTAAAGTAGTTTTCTATAAGCATTTTTTAAAATAAGCAATTAAGATTAAATTAACCGGCATATGAATATTGAAATAATTTGATAATTTCAGATAGCATTTCAGTATTTCTTCACATAGAGTTTTTAAGAATGTTTACAAAAACAACAATGCAGTTACAAGACATAAAGTTAAAAGTAGTGTTTAAAAAATAGTTTTAAAAAAGTTATACATTTTACAAATATACATAATTCAAAGAGCTAACAATTAAAATTATTCTCTAAATAAATAATTATAAACATTTTATATCAATTACTTTTATAATATTAAGGAATTATTATCATTGTAATTACTTTTTTACGATCATTATCTGTTGATTACATGTTGAAATAAGCTCAAATATTCACAACTAAATTATTTTAACAACTTTGATTTAGAGGGATATAAAAGAGAAAGTGAGCATAATAAAAATTTATTCTCCTAACATAAGCAAAATATTTATGAGTTATTAATAACAAAAATGCATTATTGATAAATTAGACAATTCTAAATAATTTTATTTGTTACTTAAATACTGGATGTGAGGTACCTGTGTGAGGAAACTTCAAAATTTGGATTATTTAGATCCCATGTTTTTATATTGCTGTCAAAACCTCCACTGTACAATAAATGATTGCATTTGTCATATGTTAGAGTCCAAAGCCAAGCCTGAATAAGAATATTAAATTCAAGTAATTCAAAATAAAAAAAGTACAATATAAACATGATTAAGAAATGCTTTTTAAAAGGAAAATGAAATATTAGAAACTTTTTTAAATCAAATAAATTAAAATATGACATTTTTTGCAAACAAATAAAATTTCTGTCATATTTTTATATTAAATCAAAAACTTTTATATATATGCTTATAATATTGTTAAAATATTGCTTATAATATGTTATAATATTGCTTAATGATGAATAAGAATTATGTTTTATTAATACATAAATAAATTTATTTCAGTTAATCATTCGATAGTAACTTTTTACTCAAAAAGCTAGTTTGACTGACTTATTTTTAGTTAGGTTTATGTGGAAACTTTATTTTATAAATTCTAAATTTTATAACAAATGAAAGCTGTAATTTATTAAATGTAATGTGTTATAATATATTAAACAGAATTTAATTACATTATAATAAAGGTATGATTTTTGCAGTACTATTTCTTTGCTTTTAATGAAAGTAATATAATAATTTCAGACATA
The DNA here is from genome assembly GCA_026290005.1 of Latrodectus geometricus. Taxonomy (NCBI): domain Eukaryota; kingdom Metazoa; phylum Arthropoda; class Arachnida; order Araneae; family Theridiidae; genus Latrodectus; species Latrodectus geometricus. The sequence goes on from JAPDSC010116948.1 coordinate 4,805, forward strand.
TAAACAGCCCATACTTAAACTAAGCATACATTTGTTTGTGGAATGCATTTAATAATGAATATATTTTCATTTAAAAAAAATTAAAAGCTAATATGCATTATATTAATTCTGCAACATATCAGATTCAATCACAATACAGTCCTATAATATAAAAGCCATACAAGATAAATAATTAAATCCTACCACCTGGTGTAAGTATCAAATGAGCCAAAACTATAGATTGATGTGCTAGAGTGGATTTTTTATTTAATGAATTTCAATATGAATGATAGTTATCTGCAATTCTGAAACAAGCTTTAATATGTGCAACATTTCATTGTCTTAAAAAACCTTAAATAATATGCAATGTTATTTATTTTAATATTTTTGAACCCTGTTTAAATATTGTGACAGACAATAAATGCAGTTCATTTAAGTTTTCAATTGAAAATTTTATTTTATCTGAACTTTAAAATTCTTAAAGTTTGATATTTTGTTTGAAATTAAAAATTTGTGGAAGGAAATTGCAATTCATTTAAAAATTTAAGCTGAATTTGTGTTTAGAGAGACAGATTATTGTCCGACTGGTGCTGACATTAGATCGATGATAAGGTGAGTACTTTTACTTCATGTACAAATTTACTATTTGAAGACTAAATTATCTAATCTATAAAATACAACACACATACATTTTAGATATACATAGGTTCATTGAATTTTAAAAAGTGCTATAAGCTTTCTTAAAAGTATGTAGTATTTTTCAAGTAATTAAAATTCTCAAGTACAGGAAAAACTGTTGTTATTAATGTTCTTGATTTAGCATTATTGCCCAATTGCAACTGGTCAGCAACAACACAGATTTTTTTTTTTTAAGTGAGAGCCACTGTCTGATTAATTAAAAGCCAAATTATTGGTTTATAAAAGCCAATGTTACTAAGGTTTCTGATTCAGCTTTATTGCTTGGGGTTTATTTTTGTCTCATAGCAATTCAGAAAAATTTTTAAGATATGTGCAACTACCCAATTAATAAAAAATTAATATATATATATACTTACAAAACCAATTTAGTTTTATTGCTCGGTTGTTAACACTGTTTGGTAGTGCTATGTATGCAAAACATATTTTTAAAGTGAGTATGTTAGTCGATTAATTAACAAGAAATTAAACAATTCTGCTCATATTTTTGAACAAGCATTAACAGCAATGATTTTTTGTTATTTTATACTTGTTCCACAATGTATATTTTTTTATAAAACCTATAAAATAAACTTTTCATCATTTAGTCATGAAACCTCTCTAAGATAAGTAAGAGAAATATTCATAGTCAAGATATTCAATGTCAAAATTTGGACGAGAGTGCAAAAGTCAAAGTTCGAAGATTTATCAAGATTGCAATGCTCTCGTGAGAAGATAACATAAAATTGTTTAATTTAGATTAACATAAAATTTGTAAATCATATCAAATAACAGGATTTAACTACATAGACTTATAAGCTGAACATAAAGGCTTCTTTTACAAACAAAAATTTTTGAATAAGTTCTTACAATGATTGAACAAACATAAATAAACTACAAATATAGTCATATAGTATAAACCATACAAGATAAATTTATAGGTTAGACTCACGAACTTCATTTGCATAAAGGCATCCTTTTTTAAACAACTTTTTAAAATGATTAAAAAGAGTACATTTTGCAAAAATTTTAACTCATAAAATCATTGAAATATAAATATAGAAGATAAATATTTTTAATATTTATATCTATTTAAATAGTTTTAAAACATGAAATTTAGTTAAATACATAAAAATATTGAAATATTTATTAACGTAAACTAATACTGACATATTTTCTACATTTTCAAATCATAATCAGAAATCAGTTTGGTGCATTTTATTAGCCATACTGGCATTTTGTCTTAGGCCTGATGAGTTTAATTTAATGTAAATTCTTGTGCTTTTTCATGATAACTTAATATAAATAGAAAGGTGTATGACTAGTTTCCAGTATGGGTAATAAAATGCCCCAAATTCACTTGCCACTTTCAAATGTGTTTGTATGACATAACTTTCTTTTATAATATAGAGTGATTGAGTACATTCACAAAATTTAATTTGTGTGCGAGTAACCCTTGAAGTATTTGATTAATAATTTATTTTTATTAAGTTTTAATATGAGGTTTTGAAAAATTAATATTTTGATTCTTACAATTTGAGATTTTGTAAAGTTAATATTTTGATTCTTACAATTTGAGATTTTGAAAGTTATATTATTTAATATGAAGAAATTTTCTTATTTTAATATTTGATTTTATAGCATTTGTGTGTAGCTTGTGACATATAATTAGTATAGATGTTTTGATATATTGAATTTTCTTTAATTTAGGGCATGATTGAAATAAGAAAGGTGTTGAATGGTGTATGAAAAAAGTTTGACTGCTGATCAGTATATATGTGTTAAGGGTGGTAGAAATATAATTTTGCATGATATTAATGATGTAAGTGATGGGTGTGTTTGGATATGTTGAAAAGTAGGGAAGAATGCACATTATATTAAGAAGTTTGTTCGTAAAGTTTCTCGGTTTTATAAAAGTAAGTTGGAAATGAGTGTTTGTTTATTGATTACTATTATGTAGGTGAAAGAATGTATGTGTGATTTTATTGTGAATGATTTGCTTTTGGCTTAGCAGACTGACTGATGTGATGAGTTTTTGTTGAGATTTGCATTCAGAAAAGTGTGTTTGTGAAAGTAAATTGATTGGTGGAGTGAGTGTTGGAGTTGAGATAGATGAAAATAAGTTTGGTAAAAGGAAATTTAATAAAGGTAAGCACATAGCTCAAAAGTGACTGCTTGAAGAAATTGAAAGAGGATTGAATAAGCATTTTTTTGTGTTATTAGGAGTAAAAGTAAGAATGTTTTGTTGGAAATTTTACGCGAACATGTTCTTACGGGTTCAACTTTAATATCACACTGCTTGAGAGCATATGATTGTCTCTTACATGAAGGCTTCACATAACACATGACAATTAACAATAGTTTGATATTTAAAGACCTGCATACAGGTGCTCACACAAATTCTATCAAAGGAACCTGGTTGGCTATTAAGAGTTCTCTGTGGGGTACTAGTCATGTACCTGGTCAGTTTGATGCATACCTTCCAGAATATATATATATAGTGAAAAAAACCTTAAGAGAATATTATTGTAGATTTTCTAAAAGTTATAAAATCTGTTTATTATCTAACCTGTTCAACAATTTTAGTAACAGTGATTAGGTGAGTTATTTTTATTTTACATTTTTAATTAATATTGCTGTTTTATGTAATATTTTATGTTCCATATTATGTATTGTTTACAAATATTTCATATATTTGTATTTAAATTTTTTCAGAATAGTATATTGATTGATTAGAATCTGTGGTTTTTTGTAAGAATGTATATTTACATGATAGATTTATTTTTATTGCTCGATTGAAATCGGGGCTAGGTTGCTTACACCAAGTTTTTCTTTTAAGTTGGGTGTCACTGTCTGGTTAATTAAAATTCGAGTTTTCCTAAAAATGTATTTTATTTATGTTAGAGATTTTGCTTAAATGACCAGTTGTTACCCATTGTTGACTGCTTTATACTTAGTTTGTTTTTTATTATGTAATCTTTGTAAAATTAGTTACTAGTTATTAGCATTTAATATTTCTGTAGTAAGGAATTATAAGAAAATAATCAAAATTTTTGAAATTTTTCAATGAAATTTAAAATAGCATATAATTGCAAAGTTAAAAATTTATTACGATTAGAGTTTAGTAACCAGATATTATACATAGTGACGTAATTTACATTAGTGAGAAAACTGTGAAGCACTTGGAATGAAAATTGGAAATCATGCCAAACCCATACAGTTACTTAGTTATTTACGAATAGAAATTTTGACACACTAAAAAATATATTATATAATGATCTAACGGATAATATAAAAATACATAAATTAAAAAGAAATAACCAAAAGCAGAGCTGTTTATAAGTTATCCAAATAAATTCAATTTATAAAAAAATATGAGAAAAGAAAAAGTCTTACACTACTATGTGCTCCAGTCTTGGAATTTATTAGACAAGTTAAATAATCACAAGGAGTTGTATCTGATCTAAGTCTCGAAATATTCCATAATTTTAAGGCACTATCTCGTCCACCAGAAGCTAAAATAGTTCCATCCTAGAGTTTATAAAATAATATTACACCTATTTCAAATGTAAGGCAATTTCAAATTTTTCTGGATAAAAAGCTCCAGAGAATGTACAAAATACATAACAGTAAAATGCACATAACAGATTTTGATTTTTGACCGTTCCCACACTGTTTGAAAATATCCATACATTTATTTGCTTTTTTGAATATAATTGATTTAAGCAAGTACATTTTGTAAATTTTATTAAATTTGTTCTGCATAAAATGTTATTTTTCAAAAACTTTAAGTGAAATATTTATTTATTCACAGTACACAACCATTTTCATAGATTATAAATATTATATCTAGGATATTGAAGACTCTATCAACCTTAAGTTATAAGGTTTATAGAGTCTTCAATATCTGAAATATAATATTCATAATCTGAGACAGAAAATCCTACCAAATTAAAATTTATTTCACTCATCATTTTTAATCATAAAACAGGGAGAACTCATTAAATAAAATTATCTGGCAGATAAATATTTATTAAACATAACATGATGCTTTCTACATAAATCATACTATTAAAAATATCAATAAAATTCTTTTTACATTTCCCCCCCCCCTTCATCTTAATCTTGATAAAAAAATATTACTATGTCAGCAATGAACTGGAAGATTTTTACTGTTACAACACATAAATGCACAAAAGATTATGTGAACATACTAAAATTTACAATTTAATTCCTTTGGGTTATCACATTATAATCTGACATGTCTTATCAAATACAATACTTAGCCAAAATTAATCACCTTATAGTAAATGTAATACAGAAAAGTATTTTATTTCTCAAAGGATTATCTTATAATTGTTTTTAATATGATTTAAGCATATAATTATAAGTTTTCAATGTAAAAACTTAAAATTGAAGATATGTTGTAAAAAGCAATTATTAAGAATATTTTTATAAAATACAAATTTTTATAAAAGTAATTTTCATTTTTTTTTTTTTTTTTTTTTCTCACCTCAAGTAAACTGACAACATTAACAGATGCAAAATGAGCATTATCAAAATTAAATTTTTGCATGTTTTCAGCAGAATTTTTCCATGCATCATAATGATCTTCTCTTTCAATGCAAGCAAATTTCCAATCTAAATTTTCAACTGCAATGCAAAACATGAGAAATAAAAAGTTAGTTGAGAAAAACACATAACACTTACACAGTGAAATCTTATTTACAATTTCAGGTAATAAAATGATCACTAAAACATTGAAGATAAAATCAGAAGGATATATATATATATGTTACCGTGAAAGACCGAAATCAGAGAATGTCGACATTCACCGGTGAATGTCAACACATACCAAAAACGTTGGTGAAAGACCGTACAATTGATTACATTCCTTTCACTTTCGGACCATCGCCGGTATATGTCGACAATCACAGACAAGCTTTGGTGGAATTTGAAAAGATGATTAAAGAGCTCGAAAAGGAGATAACAGAAGGCAACGTCAACAAAGAGGTGCGGCCTAGAGCACGTTGTGTTTTGCTGGAACACAAGGTCAACAGAGAGGTGAAAAGATAAGAAAATGCAAATTTACATTTCTCCTCTCCGGATACGGAGAGATGAAACACATATTCAAGATTCACCATTAGTGCATTGTGGATGTCGACATTTGCCGGTGTAAGTGAGAAATGAGGATATCTAGCAAATATTTCGGACATACACCAAGCGACTACGTGAATGTTGACATTCACCAGCGAATGTCGACATTCTCCAGATTTCAGACTTTCACGGTAACATATATATATATATATCAACGGTTTATAAGAAAACATATAAGTTTTGTTTTCATTTACAAAAATTTCATACTGAGAATTTTTCTTTACTCATAAATTTTATAGAGAAATAAAATAAAGACAATTTATTTAAAACTATCAAATAAACAACGTCAATTTGCATTTTTTTAAATAGTTACAATAAGAGAAAAAAAAATTCTTTTTAGGAGCAGATAAATAATCTTGTAAGATATAAACTTATGTGATGATCATTGAATAAAATGAAGATAAAAGAGACATGAAGAGGATTGCTCTGGTTAAGTAGGGCTTATTTTAAGTAGAAAATATTCTTTAATATAGGGAAGTGGATATTTTATGTTAATCTTTTGCCTGCAATAAGATTTTAACTCTTTAAATGAATAAAATAAGACAAGATGATAAGAAAAATAACAAAATTAATTTATTTTGCATCAATACAAATCAACCAGCTTTTGCTGTGTAAAAATTTTATCAATTTCACCTTGCCATCTTAATGAAACTAAAAAATGAAGAGATTAAAAATGTCATGGTGAGGAAGCATAGAGGATGCTATAATAATATTGATTATTATTATAGTATCCTCTATGCTATAAAGAAAAGTAGCAAAACATATAATACATATATTAAAATATAATGCATATAAAATAAAAGGGAACCAATATATGCCAGTTATATGAGAAAACACAGAAAGAAATACAATGATTGAAATAAACTAAGTAACTTTAGTAAGGATAATTCTGATGATTCACTAGCTTAGTGTTAAGTATCTCATTAAATATTCATAATTTTTTTTTCAAGAAGTGTACATAAAAGGTGAGAAAAAGAGAAAATTTTGATGTGTTAATATAACAAATATTCTAATTCTATCACGTCAATAATTATGAGTTCAAATATTAATCCATATATTTATTACAGTATTTAAATATAAATTATAGATATATAAATTACCATTTTAAACACAGGAATGTTTAGAAAATTCAGAAAAAAACCCATTAAAATTGATCTATCTTATTAACTGTAATAATAATTTTTAATAAGAATATAATCAAAAAATAAAATTTAATCATACAATAAAATGAATAATCTAACCTGGAACAATTGGATAACGCTTGGGCCAGGCATCAAAAATTCTTGTGCGCCAAGTAGACTCATTTTCAATAATGTGTTTAAATTTTTCACAGACTTGACTAAGAACATTAATAACATATTTAGCACTTAAAAATGAGCATATATGTAGGAATACTTCTGGTGGTATTGAGTCTAATTTAGGAACAAAAGTTTCATTTCCATCAGAATCACTTTTTGAACCCATAATGCTGAAAAATACTAAAATTATGAATTCATAAAATTAAAGATTTAAAGTTAATTTCATTAACACAGCAATTATAAATTATCTGAAAAAATGTACACCCTTGATATAAAAAATAAAAGTGAAATTAAACAACCTTTAATAGCCTTTTGAAAGGGATGAAGTTTTATAAACCAAATAAGAAAACAATTCAAATAAAATATTACCTCAACAGTAAGCTTCATTGGTTGCTGTAAAATAATTAAATAAAATATTTATACATTTTATTTATATAGTTATTTTATAAAAAGCTATATAAATAAATTACATATATAGCTATGTAAATAAAATAGCTATTTTTCCAAATCGAGGTATCATAATTCTTCACAATTGAAAACATTAAAAAAAATTGTAAACATTGAAAAAAAGCAAAAATTTATATAATTATTGTTGGTACAATTCCATAGAATAATCATCATAATGGAAAACAAAAAATCGTTGTTACCATTATAAATATTAACATTGTATATTGTTTAAAAATTTTTACATTTTTAGAAACTACAAAATAATAGTACATGAATTTTATTTACATGACCTAAACTGAATAATTATCATTTATTGACAATATTTATTTAAGCATCAATGTTTATTTCTGGCAGAAACTACTTAGCAATCACTCTGATAATCAATTGCGAGGATATAATAGGATAGTACCTAATTGTACATTAAATTAAGAGAATTTTATTCAATTACTCAAAAGTAGTTTATTAAAATAATTTTGTTAAGTATGAAAAATCATATTAAGTACTTAAACAGTAGTATGATTCAGATTTGAAAAGATAATGAGAAAAAAAAGTACACTGAATTATATATATTTGAATTTGTAAGTAGGCAAAATTAAAAAATGAAAACAAATTTTAACATTATAGTAAAAATCATCCATGTATTCAGTATTTTTTTGCAATTGTAATGTAACTTCCTATAGTAAGAACAATTATCTATAAGTTCTTATAAAATAGATAGTAGTTAAAAATGAAAATCTTCAATTATAAATTGGCTGTATCCCAGTGTACAGTATGCTATTTTTATACAATTAATATAATTATACAATATACAATTAATATAATTATATAATATAAAATTATATTATTTTTTAGAAATAATATAATTTTATACAATATTATATACAATTAAATAATAATTGTATATATGCGTACCGTTGTATATATGCGTATCGTACAAAGAGCGTACCGTTCACTAGGAATTAACCTATAAATTTAATCAATAAATTAATGTTTAATTTCTCAAAATTAAAACCTTACAACAAATTTAAAAACAATTAGTAGTCACATTTGAGGTATACAATAGCATTAATCAAATTTGCCAGAAATATTGTTTTGCAGATTTTTTTGTGTATAACTTTTTTTTTTAAAGTTTCTATTATCTAACGTTTTTGTTTCTAGATTAATTTTTTCATTAGGTCTTTTTATATTCCTTACATTTTTTACAGACATTTTGGTTTCAGAAATAACTTTTAAAACATCTATAACACAATAACTCAATGAAATTCCTCAAAGTATTTGATGTAATGATTTCTTATGCTATCAAATAAAGCAAGTATATTTCATACCAGTATGAAGGAATACCAATATTGAAATATTCGCAAAATAAGATTTAAAAAAAAAATCTTGAAAGCTCCGTATTCCGCGTCACTGCACTTTTAGGGTACCTCTGTAAATCGATTTGATATTTAAGACGAAGCAATAATGTATCAAAAATTCCACACTATTAATATTATTTTAACAGGCATAATTAAAACTTTATCGTATTTATAGATATTTATTACCGCCAAAAAAACAAACAAAAAATCCTCCTAAGTTCCATTTTATCACCTATTAAATTACGTGCTCTACATTTAAGATTACAGCTAATGAATCCAGATCTCAGATAAACTGTCCGAAAAATATACTTTGAGATACATATTTTGAAACTATATCAGATATTTTACTTTTAAAAAAGAATTTTACAAATAAATTTTAAAATTTCTTAGAATACACTACACATTGCTCTATATTTTTAAAAACATAATATGTTATTTGTAATGCTTATAAATTTAATAAACTTTCTAATATTAAAAATTTAATAAATACATCAAGATGCAGCGAATTTGAAATAGATTAAGTTGAATTCAAAATACTTTAAATAAAGCAGCTACAGGAAATAATGAAAATTGATAATTTGAGCAAGTACTTTTTAAACTTTTTTTCAGAACTTATAAAATAATTTAAAAAATTACATTTGATTATAATAACAAACATAAAAAAAAATTTAATTTGCAACAAAAGAATAGACTACAAAGGAAAAATTAATTACTATTTATAGTAATCGCCTTAGAAGAACGAAATAATCGTCATTAAAAAATACACATCTTAAAGAATAAATATTTTTTTAAATACTACATTTTAAATGGAAATGAAAAACATAATTATTGTTGATAAAAGAAAGGTTTAGAACAAAACCACAAACGACACGAAATATTTCAGCTGGTTGTTGACATAACAAACTTTTTTAGAACAGACGAAACTCAAAAATTTTAAGAATAAATTGCCACCCCAACAACATAAAATTTATTATTAAATTCAAGTTTTTCTATAAAAAAATAAACTGATAAATAAATTTATAAAATGTAAGACGTAAAATTTAAAAATTTTTTTCTTCATTATTTTGTTTCAAGTATGAATAAAATTGTCATAAAATTGAGAGATTACAATTTTAGCGACATCTATGCAGTTCATCGTAACTTACAATTTATATGGGAATCAAGGAATTAGCAATCTAGTTTGGTTAGTAAGTAGCATGCGTATAATCTACAAATATGTTTGTTGTAAGTTTGTAAAATTACTTTTAGTTTCAGATGATTTTACTGTGTGTCTTGCGTATTTAGTAAAAAATTAGGAATTTTACCCACTTAACTATATTTGTAAACTTGATATCAGTGTGATTACTTTTTATAGTCGTGATTCATATTAATAAACATGAAGATGGCTGATACATCTAGTATCTTGAGAAGAAATCGACCTGGCACGAAAGCTCAAGTAAAATTTTGATTAGTATTTGTTATGTAATTTTTCATATTCCTTTTTATAATAAATTAATTTGTTTTGTGTCCAATGTAAACGAATAAACGTTATTTTTTGTTCTTATTTGATTAAAGGAAAGTTCTTAAGTGTTAAAGTTATGTAATTTGTTATTAATTATTATGATTTTAAAAAAACTCATAAAGTATTTTTGAGTAATTGAAGCTTTAAGCTAAGCCAATTATGTATATATTAACTATGTAAACGTGTTTTTAAATTGTTCTGGGTTAATTTGAAAGTAAAGACCTTTAAATTATTCTTTAAAGTGTTTTGAAACAAAACTTAAAGTGCTTGAAAAAATTAAGTATAGAATTCTGGGCTTAATCCTATTATACGTAACCCGGTAGATAAGGTGACAATTAACATGTTTGGTGACATTTGATAGAGTGATAAAGTTTATATTTTATTTTGTAAATTTTTATTGGGTATAATGATTTATATAATTTTACAAAAATTGAGAATCATAAATGTTTGTCTATAATTATGCTTATTCATTATAAGCGTGTTACGTATACTAGGATTTTACCGATCGATGGAATTTTTTTTCATGCTTCATTAAGAAGCACATACTTTCCTGTAAAATATTAAATGTTTGTAAAATTAAATTTTGTTTAATTTGTATTCCTTATAGCTTATTGTATATGTCATGATATAGTTTATGCTTTGCACATGGAATTATACATCTTACAGTGATTTATGCTACAAAAGTACTATTTTGTACCTTTGACAAATAAGCATTTCGCACAAACCTGATTTTCTTAAAAGTTTATGAATAAGTGCTGTACTCAGAATAAAATAGGTAAATAAAAAGAATTTTTATTTTCAGCTGTTATTTTAAAATTAATTGTTAATTCATTCTTATTACAATTTAAAAATAACTACTATGAAGGCTCACAGAAGCTTAATTGTTCTTATTGTAAATTATCACTAGTTATCACAAATAATAAAATTAACTAAGGAAAATGAGTTTGTCAATAGCATTTAATTTCATGATATTTTATAATATTACAGAAATAAAACTTAAAGAATTGATTTTAATTTTTCTTTAAAGAATTTTACTTGAGAAAATATTATTTTTATTTGCTATTTAAATATACTGAATGATAATATTTTAATTTTTATATTTTTAAAATTAAAAATAAATTATTTATATTTTTTTGGGTATATACAATTTAAGGTACCTATGATTTTAAATTGCATAAATAAATATAATTTCTAAAAAAAAAATGCTCAATCAAGGAACAAAATGTATGTCATTTAAATCTTACGTACCAAAATATACTTTCTTCACAGTCTTTCTTTTATAACATAATATTTTGCAGTTTTTTAATTTTTTTAAAAAATTTGCATTTCTTAGATGGATTATTTTTTAGAAGTAAGCATGCAATATATTTTTCTGTTATCCAAATGTCAATCCTAGTTAGAAAACTTAAAATGATTATTCTCTTTTGTTATAAAGTAGTTAATGGCAAGATTTAACTTTGTTGTATGGAGTTTACTTCATTCAGCTATATTTAATCTTTAATTAAACAAATGGAGTACTAAATAGGAAAAAAAATCATTCTATTATATTTTTATAAACCTTTTAATGTTTAAAAGATATTTGGCTCAGAGTCTAATAGTATAAAAAAAACTGGAATTAGTTTTCTAAGAACTATCAAGATTATTTAAAATAATCTTTATTTGTAAACAGAAATCAGACTAAATTTTGCTGTTGGAACTAAAATAATACTAACTTTTAATAAATTAACATTAACAAAGTATTGAAAGTTTCAAATGTCATTATTAATAATTTAAATTTTGTGAACTTTTATTAACTAAGTACCATAAAAATAATTTGACTGTTTATTTTATAAGAAATCAACATTTATTTAAGATAACTTTTTATTTTTTATGCTCAGGTTTATTCTTTCTCTTAGGATAATTTTACATTAAAAAAATACTTTGTTTTCAATTTAGACAAAATACGCATTATTTAAATTAACGAAAAAAGCAAGATGAATTGAATAAATTTCCATTATCTTTAGTTTTAATCACCATTATTTTATTAAGGAATATTAAAATATGTAATTTATTTTTATTTTTTTTTGATTTTACTGTAATATATTGTTATTAAAGAGTCTTTGATTTAAAATTTTTGCTTTTATATGATATTTCAATATTTTTGGTTCCTTTTTTTACTACATTTTGCTTATCACAAATTATTAGTATTTTTTTTTGTAGATTTTAAATTTTTTTTTTTTTTTTTTAGTGTTCATAAGTAGCAAATAATTTTAATAGAAAGCAATATGAAGGTCTGGAATATCTAATTTAGTTTAAAGCAATTAATCTCTTTGTACTATAATTACATTCTTTATATTTTCAAGTAAAATTTTCCTTTAGTATATAAAAAATTATACATTGATTTATGTATATTTTACTTAGATTAATGTTCCTTTTAAAACTGTGAATATGAGAAAAAAGATGAAATCAAAATTTTCTATTATTTCATAATTATTTGTGTTTTGTAAGAATAAAAATTTGTCTTTTCATAAAAATATGTCTGGATCATAAATTTAATTAATAATAATGTTTATTCTATATAATAATAAGCTATTGTTCTAAATATTAATTATTTATAAGAATAAAACATTTTTGAGGAAAATAAAAATTTCATCTTTTATGTCACACTGCATAGTTGACAATCTAACAACCTGAGGCTATTTTAAAGCATTTCAATATTTACTGTGTAATTTAATATCTGGAAGGACATTTTATATATAAAGGTCCATATTCATATATTGCAGAACAGGAACTCCCCCCCCCCCCGAAAACTCAAAAACCCATCCTGATGTAAGTGGCATAAGCACTATATCCATTTATATACATATAACATTTGGCTAACAGTAGTTTATAGGTTTAATTCCTATCTCAGACTTGCTGGTTTGTAGTGATTCAGAATCCATTTTAAACAGTGCGTACTGTTTGGATTAATCTTTATAGGTTGCAGTTGACCATTGTATGACAAATTATGCAAAACTTAAATGATTTTTTAAGTATTGTAATAGAATGTGAATTGCTGGTCAAAGTCATGATTTGTATAAAATTATAAAATTAATAAAAGTTGAGAAAAATTATAATAAAATTTCTCCAAAATATCTATTTTTATTGAAATGTATTTGATAATCATAGTAGTTTTGTTGGTAACTAATAATTTTTAATTGATTATGTCTGTTAAAAGATCTTTACTTTTTTAAGAACTCCTTAATTATTTCTTAATTTATTAATTTCATGTTTAGGGGAAATTCAAGTTTTAATTCAACTAAGGGCACTAATTTTGGAAAATTTATATTTTTAAAGACTTTTCACATTTTTTCTGACAAAAATAACTTCATTTCTGTACTAAGAAATGAAGCTGTTGATTCTTGAATTTCTTTCAAACTCTGAATATCTTTATGGATAAAAGTATGCTATTGGAGATTTATTAGTTTAAATTCCTGCTTATTTTTTGTCTTAGTCATTTAATTTTCTTATATAATGTCTTAATGCATATTTATATTAGACTGTTATTGATTAATATAAAGAGGAATCACACATAAAATTATAAATGTTCAATTGCTGTTTAACATTTTTCTGCAAAAGTGTTTATAAGTTTTTAATGGTGATTTTTTTATATTATAGAATTTTTGCAATTGGCCTGAAGAACCTTTTGAAGAAATGGATAATACTTTAGCTGTTCAACAGGTATATGGTTTATTAGGAATAACTTTGTTTTTATAACTATTTATGAATGTATGTGTAACTTTGTTACACCACAACAAATAACTGGATAGTTTTGAAGATTGTGTGTAGCAAAATATTTGATTTAGGAACTTCTCTTAAAATGCATAAAAGATATATTTTTTTGTTATTTTAAAATAGGATCTATTAATGAAATTTTAATTATTATTTATTTCAGAAAAATTCAGAATGTTACCAATTAAAGAATTAAAGTCAGTAGAATACCTCAAAACTGTTAACCCTTTCTGCGTACTACCCTTTACAGTTGAAATATTAAGGAAAAAAATTTGTAGGCTGTCTATTTAGGCCTTAAATAGTATACAGTGAAAATTTGGTAAAGATTGCACTAACCACACATTTTTATTTTGTAAGTGTACCAACACATGGAACATTGTGCCTCAAATGTCTCTGAAAATGATCATTGCAGTGAAAAACACTAATGTGCGAATCGTTTGCATATAAATGTAAAAACAATGCATTATACCTGTGTTGCAGATTTAGCATACCCAGGTTGCACCACAAGCCTGCTACTCTACACCCCCTCCCCCCGAGAAAAAGAGTGGAAAGAGAAAAGTGATTTTTATGCTATACATAAAAACATATGTAAAAATTTGTTTGAAAAAGAATAACTTCCATTAATTGGTAATGATAAAACTCTCGAAAAATTGAAAGGATGGGTTTTTGGATAAGTCCCAAATATCTTTACTTGGCCCTTTTAATGATGTAAAATCAGGCAGCGACTTCTGCACAGTCTGTTTAGTTATCCAAGTAGGTCTTGGGGCTATGTAGAGGGGCCTGGTTGAAATAAATCATCGCCATCCTCTTTACTTGCATGTGATGTATCGTCCCTATCAGATTGAGATTGTTCAAGTAATGTAAAAACATATTCCTCTGCATTACTATCACATTCTGCATTCTCAGATTCATTACAAGAGAGCAATTCTTGAAATATTTTTATTGCTTCAGAAAGACTCAGACTTTTTTGTGCCATTTATTTGCAATTAACAAATTAAAAAAATTAACTAGAAATTAAAATTACATTTACATAAAAAAAAGTATAAACTAAAATATATACTCAAAAAAATACCTATACAGTAATATAAAATAAGTAGTAGTGAAAAAGAAAGTCAAGAACATAAAAATCGTGCACCTTCTATCTAGAGATGACTTGAAATAACTGATATAATCCTAGACCCCACCGAAGCTTCCCAATTCAATATGCTGAAAAAGGTGTAGAAATATTTCCCATACAAGAAATCCTTACCTGTAAATTTTTAAGCATTAATCCATTCCTCCCCAAAAGAGAGAAGAACAGTTAACATGATCACAGATATTTTCCTCATCATTGCCTTCAAGGCTAATCCCGCTCTGATGGTGTAAATGAAAAAGACCGTTGAGATGCAGTGTTCCAGGGGAGGGAACACCTTATTTTATTCAATGATTCTATGTATACTGTACGTGTAAAAAATTTAAAGTAAAATAGAATAAATAGTTCAATGTACAGGCAACAAAATAACACAGAAATTTTTTTCCAACCATTCATTTTTGTACCACAAAAAAAAAATTAGGAAAAATTTCTTAAAAATAAAGGAATTTAAATAATATACAATAATTAAAAATTACTTGTTGCCTAGTGTGGTGCTGCTATCTATTATCGAAAAAGAAAGTTTAAAGAACATTTAAAAAAATTTTGATCCATTTATCTCTAAATGCAATGGTTTGGTAACAATTTAAATTTTGGTGTTCCATCACAACACTGCACCATAAAGGTTAAGACAACAAAACTTAGTATAAATTACATATTGAAAATTAAAAACGCGGTATAATGGTCTATATTTGTGTTAAAAATTTTATATTTTTGATTTCTTTGTAGTTTATTCAGCAAACTATTCGGAAAGATCCTGCAAATGTCGACGAGATATTGACACCTCCTGATGGCCAAGATGAAGGGGTCTGGAAGTATGAACATCTCAGGTCATTATTATTTTTGTTTTACATTACTTGTATTATTTCATGCATAATTCCTTGAAAGTTCCTGAGAGCTATAAATTTTTATATAAATTTTACATAATTAAACCATTTTCTTTTCATCATATGACAAAAATGATTGCTTTTTACTGAATGTAAAATTTAAATAAAAGAATTATTCTCCTTAAATTTTACTATCTTTAGATTTAAATAAGATATAAAAATTTTTACTTGTAGAAACATTTCAATTTTTTAATTTAATTTTTTTATCGTTATTTTTTTCTTCATTTTATATAAGAACACTTAGGGACATTTTTTTAAAAATAAGTTCATAAAGTTTCAGGAAGATTACCTTTGAAAAACAATTTATTTTCATTGTTTTACCAAGTGGTTAGTAGTATAAGAAAAGCACAATTCTTCTGAATTCCATAATTTTAAAATATTATTAGGGAATAGTTCTATTTTGATTAACTTTTGAAAGTAATTTTTTTATGAACAATCATGGCCATAGATAGAAAATAAAATCATTTTGGGCATTTTATTGATTTTTATTCTTTCATTTGGTTGCAAAAGATACATAACTACATATATTAAAGATAGTAGAAATAAGAATTAATTTTATAAGCCACATATAAAATTATATATTATTAATTACACATATTTCTACACTCTCTCTCTCTCTCTCTTTTACTTTTGACACTCCTAAATTTTTAGATTCCACTAGAAACCCTGATGTATATGGTAAAATAAGTCATTTATATAATTTTCTATATTGTGTAAATAATTTTTGTACCAAATAAAACAAAAAACTTTTTGTTTTTGATTTTCTAAGTTCCCCCCCCCCCACTTAATTTTTCTCCCAATGACCAAAATGGCTTCTAAGACTGCATTAACCTCTTTACATTGTTCAGCAAGGTGTAAGGATGATGAAACTTCAATGCAAATCTTAAAATATGAGAATCTTTTAAATGCTACTTAGTGTTTTTAATATTATACAAACTTATTCTAACAAATTTAAAGGTCATTAAAAATATTTAAAAGTACTTGTCAACTTATTCTCCTTTTTTCCATAACTTCATATCTATCATATTCCAAATGCAAACATATGTAAGTAATTTTTTTAATACATATTCCTAATGAAATCTTCTTATAAAATATTCAAATTAAGTGCAATTTATTCATTACATGTTAAAAGTATTTGCTGCATTCTCTAAAAGGCTTAATTCTTTTTTTGTCCAACTTTCAATAATGCTTAAAACGATGGCTGTAATAGGTAATCTTTTTCTTCTTCACCATGAATTAAATCATTGATATGTAGGCAGCATTTATATGCGATGGATTTTAATAAATTTACTTAATTTTTAACCATTTAGTAATTAAAATTATTCTGTTTTAAAATGTTTATTTTCTTTATCTTTTGAACAGTTTTTATTAGCAAAATGCAATATTTAGAAATGATGCATTATATATCATTTTTAATTGCATGCTCCATTTAGTGTTTTTGCAATGAAGTGATATCTTATAAATTTGTTATTGATAAATGGTTAATTTTTTTAATGCATAAAATGATTTTTTTAAATTATTTAAATAGTGTATTAATGTATACACATCCACAACTCTAAATCTTAGTTTTTAACGCATTTTTTGTGAAAATAATTATTTCTGTTTTTATTTTAGACAATTCTGTATGGAACTGAATGGTTTAGCTGTTAAATTGCAAGTATGTTCTTTTCTGGTTCTTTTAACTCTTTGTATACATTATTTTACATTTGATCAATAGAATTTGCATATACATCAAGAAAATATCTAATGTCTTTTATTTAATTGGAAAATATAGAGAGTTATTACTGAACCATTTTAAGAATTTATGAAAATTTTAATATCAATATCTGTCTCTAAACAATTGACGCTTATCTCTGTGTCAGTGAGTCAACATAACTGACACCTAGGTACATTACTAAAGTCCTAAGCTATTGAATGTAATTATATATTTAAATATCTACAAGTACTATATTTGTTTTTCTAGAATTGTTTAACACATGTATGGTAGTTTTAAAAAGCTTGTGATCTGGGTGTTCTGCGAAAGTATGAATCCTCCTTACCTTTAGATTATTTATCAAACAAATAATACAATACTCCCCAGTCTCCAGCAACATGTATCAAATTTTTATAGTGCAGTAATTTTGTTTTTCTTCTAGTCAGACTTGATTTTAATTATTTGTGCATTCCATGGCAGCAGTAACTGTTTTGTATCTCCCAAGTTACTTTGTTAACAATATTCAATTCATAGCCCAAATAAATGAAACTTTTAACTACTTGCAATTGGTAGTTTTCTTGTACATAGTCTTAGTTTGGTTGATTGTATTTTCTTTGTCTCTCTTTCCAAGAAAAAAAGCTTGTTTAAGCCCTTAACATCTAGGTGCTGGCAAACTCAACTCATCCCTTCATAGGGTCCACAAAACTGTACCAACATGCTTGGGTTTTAAATATTGGGGATTTTGCTTTAGCCTGACCATCTAACTGGGACATGCTTTTCACCCTAGGGCTGTCGGTCAAGAAAACTGATGTGGATGCTGCAGGTCTTGGCCCCCGATGGGCTGTTGAGTCTTTTTTAGTTTTGTATTCAGGTGACTGTGGTGATATCCTCTGAAAATGCAAAGATTTTTACGGGGTTCGTAAAAAATTATTCCATTAATGTTGATTGCTGAGGCTTTGACAGTCTTTTAGAGAGCAATTAAATAGCATGCTAGCCAGTGCATCTCCTTGTCTAAGATCACCTGAAAAAAATAATAGGTTTCAACTAACTGTTTTGTATCTTTACTTAACTTTCTTTCATGTTTTTTGAGTGATTCAGTGATTGCGGCCAGCTTAAGGTGTTTTTTAATTTTACTAAATTCTTCCATTGATTTTTAAAAGTAACTTTCTATTCACTAAGTCATAAGGTATTCAAAAGTCAAAACAAGTAGTGAACATTGATATCAAATTCTCTATTATTTTCCATAACTTGTCTTAAGTTAAAAATCTGTTCCATTGTTTACCTTCCTCTTCTAAAACTGCATTGAATTTGTTGTCTCAGATTTTGCTTTTATCTTTATTTTTGGTATTTACAGTTAACCTATTTAATAATATAATAGAAAATGACTTATAGAAAGTAAAGAGCAGATAAATGTTTCTGCAGTTTTAGCATTATAAAATATGGCCTTTTTTATGTATAAAGCAGGCTATGTTCAATTTCCAGACATCAGGTAGAAAATTCTGAGTCCACACAAAATCAATAAGATGATATAATTCTTCAGCATTTTTTGATGCTGCCCTTTTAATTATTCATGAGAGAATGAAATCTGAACCATGAGATTTATTATTCTTCAGTTTCTCAACTCCCTCTAACTTCAATTAAGGATGGCTGTGGGAAGAATTTATTATTAGCATCAGAAATGGAGGTAGTCAAAACATCACTCTCTGAGTTCCTATTTAGCAAATCATTTAAATACTCATTCCATCAATTAAGAACTTCTCTCCTGTTATTCGGAATTACTTTTGGATGTGTACAATATTTTTTAAATGATATTTATAAAAAAGAAAAGTCTCATTTTCCCTTGTACACTCTTTTCTCTCTCTCCTTGCTTTCTTGCAGTCTGCCACTCATCATGAATATCTCTTTTGCAATATGTTTTAATACGCAATCAGTTTTGCTTGAGATACAATAATAAACTCCTGATCCAACCAGTCATTTGAACTATTTCTTTCTGTCATGCCCAGTGTATCATTAGCTGTATTTCTTTTGTTTCCATTTAATTTATCCATTGTCCATTTTAGCTTGGTTTCTTAAGTGAAATGCTTCACCTAAGCTTGACTAAATGTTTTTCTTGGTGCCCTCATCTTTCAGTCTCTCACAGTCTCTTTTTTTAGATTGCAAGCATTTAAAGTTTTTGTTTTTAACATGACAATAACAAAGAAATGATCGTAATTACAGTTTTCACCTTGAAAGATTCACATGTGTCTGATACATGCCAGGAGTTATATTATGATATAAATATATGATCTATTTGATTTCATGTCTTTCTATCAGGAGAATGTCAGGTCTCCCTATGAATGTTTTTGTGTCCAAATAAGCTGCTAAATATGATCATACCATTTTCAGTTGCAAATTAAATCAGGCCCTGTCCATTTTCATTGGAGCTCTCATGTAAACTATATTTTCCAATTGTTAGTCCGATTTCATTGTTCTTTCCTATTTTGGTATTCATGTCAGCTAAAATGATCTTAACATCATGTCTCAGACAACTTCTGTAAAATAAGTGAAGATATTCATAAAATTGCTCTTTTTCTTTTTTGTTGGAACATGAGCATTGATAAAACCATAGTTGAAAATTTTTTTCTTAATCAAATTTTACACTATCAAGATGATCTTTAGACAAAGTCAATCAATAAGTGTTTCATCCTTTTACTCACAAGAAATCCAATTCCAAAGATTTGTTTCCCTTTTTTCACAGCTGTAGTACATTGGATGATTCTTTTTTCTTGAGATTCTTGCATCTATCTCATTTCCTTTACGGCGAGCAATGTTATACATATCAAACTATTCCACAGCTCTTTACTTAGTACAAAGTGTGAATATTCCATCAATATGCATAGTCCTAAGTCCAGTTCCAAGTTTATCTCTTTTAGGCAGTTGGGTATATCTCTTTGGAGTTCATAATAAATGGTTTTTTTACATGGCAGACATGTTAACCCTGCACTCAACCTTGAGGACCAGTTCCCTTGATATAATCCTGGACACTGGGTTCTCATTTTAGTCACCTCTCATGACATGCATGAGTTACATTGGGACTATTCTTTCACAACCAATCACCACATAGATGATAATAATTACATACAGCAAATTCCACATAATGTATTTATAAGCCAAATCAATATTAATTACAGATTATTTTTTATTTTTAATTGGCTTATGTGCTTATTCAAAATTACTATTTCTTATAGGCGTGTACATTAGATCAACCTTTAAAATAATTTGAATTCATAAAAACATTGTGAATCTTGCTACATTCTCTAAGTTAAACATTGAGCTTATCTTTTTAGAATCTCCTTGATTATTTAATGAACTACCACTTAAGAGATGTAATATCGGCAAAAATAATTTAGTAAATTGTTTTAAACTAATAAGAAAATGTATATAAATGGAATTGACTATAATATTTTAGAAATTTTATAAGAAAAAATTTAAAATGTTTCTGTCATTTACACATGAACAAAATTTGAAGTATATAGTAATGATAGAGGAGTACAAATCTTAAGCAAAGTATAAAACTTTAAAAAAAGAGGAAACTGTAATTGAAAACATGATTATTGGAATACAATTTTTTTATAAAAATATATGTAAACTATGTAAATCTGGAAGATTTTCGTTTATAGGAATCTCCTTCAATTGCTCCCTTGGCTTTCTCTGTTCTCATCTTTCACCAACAACCACTTTCCTCTTCCATGTTTGATTCTCCCCAGGCTTCATGTTTTATTTCTCAACATGATGCAATAATTATTTAATTTAAATGCTTGCCCATATAAAAATATTTCAATCAAGATAAAATGAAATTTTCTGAAAAATTTTGTTAATCTTAGCTATTATTTAATGCCTATCTCTGTGCAATGTCTAAACATAGTAGACAATCTTGCCTTTTTTTTTGCTGGGCCGTTGCCTTGTGCATCCAATCATGGGGTTCAACAGCCTGTCTTCAATTTACATGGTGTCTTGGAGGTAATAAAATGCACTTCATGAAGCTACACACATAAAGATCATTCTGATGAGCCCTATTTTAATTTTCTAACAGCCTTTGATTTTTTTAAAAAGGAACTGTATTTGTTGCTTTTTTCTGTCTTATTAAGCTGTTAATCCGAGATTACAGTCACCATTTTCTGCAATAGCACATTAATATCTTTATCTTGGTCACTGTCTAACATTTCATATTTTTTGGTCTTCATTTTCACGTCTGTAAAATGGATCACATCAATAACATTTACTCACTTAGTAGTGTTTGTTTTGAATTCAAATCTTTCAATAACTTACTTTGTTTTAGAATCCAGTAAATCATATTGCCATGACATTTTCACATTTTGAATGAATTTAACAACTGAGGAAATTAAAAATAATAAAATAAAAAATTATTATTTTTGCTTTTTTTTGACAGCTTGATCTTTGATTTTTTGTATAATTCATTCTTATTTTCTAAACTTTAAATTATGGTATTTTCTAAGATCATTATTATTGTAAGTATTTGCATAACATTATTGAAAATACATACTCCCTTAGTTTTTTGAGCAGTTTATTAAAACTATTTTATTATTAAATATTCTCTAATCTCTTCTCTTGATTTTTTGTGATTATATGTATTTTTTACCCATAGAATGAATGTAATTCTGAAACATGCACACAGATGACAGCCACAGAACAATGGATATTCTTATGTGCTGCTCATAAAACTCCTAAAGAATGTCCTGCTATAGATTATACTAGACATACTTTAGATGGTGCTGCTTGTTTACTCAATAGCAACAAATATTTCCCTAGTCGGTAAGATTTTTTTTTTTTTTTTTTTTTTAAATCATCATATGGTTTAAGAATGTCATTAAGTATATTTTAGTTTAGTCTTTCATTATTTTTTGTTTTCTAAGTTAATGCCACTAGTTATTTTTAATTTTGTTTTCCATGATTAAAAATCAGTTTTAATAGTAAAATAATCTTTTTAATTATAATTCAATTTAAGAAATGTTAATTTTGTTTTTTACACACTTTATTGGAAAAGTAAAGTATGTAGAAGATAATTTATCTTTCAAGTATTTTACTTTTCCAATTGCTTTTTATATATATGTATGTATAAGTTTCAAATGTTAATTAAACCTATATTAATATATACTCTGATGCTAAGTTGTTGTGAATTAATCCATTTTGATAATAGATTTTGCTCATTTGACTGCAAAACCTATAAATAAAATTCATTTAATATTTCAAATATATTTAAATTAAACCTGCTTGATGTATGTAGATTTTTTTTAAAAATTGTTTTTGTTTGATTTTTAAAAAAATACCCCCCCCCCCTTTTTTTAAATCTTGTTTTGAAAAAAAAAATGCCTTACTTTTAGATTTGTAAAAAAAATATTAAACAATTAATTGTGTAATAATATATTTTTAAGATGCAGTTTTGTCGCTATGAAAATTTCCTTTCCAAACCATTTTTGGTATATGAATTAAATTCTTCTGTTAAATACAGTATTAATTAATTGTTTAGTTACAATATTTATTGAACATTTGTTTGCTATTATGTGTGCCTCTTATTTATTAGATTAAAAATTCCCAATTGAAAAATTTCTAGAAAATTTCATTGACTAGGTTCCAAATTATTTTAATTCTATCTAATCTGTCTTATTTTTCACACTTGTCTTGAGGCTTTTATTATAAGTTTCATGTACTTTATACTTCAAATTTTGAGTTACTTTTTCATTTGTAAAGTAAATAGAAATCATAATAACTTTACAATTTGCTTCAGTTTTCAACCAAGTATTTGAATGCTAAAATTTAAGTAATTTAATTTAAGTATCTAGTATTTTTGTTTTTCAATTTTATACCATGTTTGCAAAAAAACCATAGTATTTTTATCACATACTAAATTTAAACAGTATATTTAATTGCTATTCTATTATGGAAAAATAAAGGCATCATTATTTTTTCTTATTTTATCAAAAAATGTAAGTCTAATTTTCTTTCTTTTTTTTATCTATGATTTTTTCCCCCACATTTGATTTTTTGATTGTTGGACTTACACTTATTATTTGAGAATCTTTACTTCTAGAATTTCTTACTTTTTTTATTTATTTATTTTATTTTATTTATTTATTTTTTTTTTTTTTTTGTAGTATGTACTTGACAAATGTGTCAAATACATATATTCAAAAATAATAATCCTAGTCCATAAGAAATAGCTTTTGAGTTTTGGTTGTAAAATTTTAAATATTTTATTTACACACATTTAACTTCATTATACATTAATCATGAACATATTAATATAATTAAACAATGTATTTTACCTAGCAGTCACTTTCAAAGTGTGTTTTTGTTGCAGTACTTGTGTTGAAATGACAGTTTAATTTTTTATTTTAACACAAATCGATAATGAATAATTAATTTCATCTTGATGAAAAGCAATAAAAAATGCAATTGCATTTAATTTATTTGATTTCACCAAGAAGTAAAACAAAAACGATTCTTTAAAATGTAAAACTTCAGCATTATTTTTTTAAACAGGAATTTGTGCATAAAATAAAAATTAATGAATTTTTATTTTGTATGAAAAGCCAGCTAAAATTAAAATGTATTTATATTTGTGATGTTTACTAAATTTAATGTAAAGATGCTTTTCTGGTCTATGAGTAACTGAAAAAATGTTTTATTTTCAAATCATTCTCTTATTTTTAGATCTTTAAAAAGTAAAAATTTTCAATAATGTTAATTATTATGTAAATTTGTATTTTTCTGCAATTTTCCTCAAGGGAGAAGTATTATACATATATTTAAAATATCAATATATGTCATCATGAATATTTTAACTATTATTAACTATCTATACAAAAGTGATTATTAATTTTGTAATGAATTTCAAATATGTGATATTTAATTTATTTTAAAATAACCAAATGAAATAATACATTTTTATATCTTGTTGTGCAATTTAATATACATGGGCTTTTTTCCCCATTGTTTAGAGTGAGTATAAAGGAATCATCTGTAGCTAAATTAGGTTCAGTGTGTAGAAGAGTATATAGAATATTTTCTCATGCATATTTTCATCACAGAGCAGTATTTGATGAATTTGAAGTAAGTATGTTACATTCAGACTTCTTTTGTAAACTCAAGAATCATGTTTTTCAGTTATCACAAGCTTATTCTCCTTAAAATACCATATAGGTATATTTAAAGTAATATAATAATAAAGCGTTGTTTTAAGGAAAACTTAACTGTTAATTGAATATCAATACTAGTATGTTCTAAGGTAAAAAAATCAAAGCTATTTCGATATATATTTATTGTTAAATTCATTTCAGACAAGTCTTATGATAATTTAGAACTACAAGTTTTTTAGTTCTGTTATTCAATATCTTTCTTGTAGACTTATTTTACATACTTATAATTTTTTCCTTTTAGAATGAAACATATTTGTGCCGTCGTTTTACAGTATTTGTGACAAAGTATAACTTAATGTCAAAAGACAACCTTATTGTACCGATGCTAGGAGAAGAATCAAATACCACTGAGAGTGAAGCATAAGAAATGTACAAGCATATTTTAGTCTCATATCAGACTTCTCATAAGTGGAGAAAAGATGAACCCCAATTAAAGCCAATGAGTGGAAAATACTTTTCTAGTGTGGCTTTATAAGCATGTGTATATAAGTATCGCTGTTAGAATCTAGTTATTTTATTTGATCAATGGTTATATATTTATTTATTATTTATGAATTATAAAAGAATCAACTGCAAAAGAGTTGTGAATACATTTATCATTTTTAAGAGTCTTGTGAGCCTTTCAGTTTGTTTCTATTTTTTAAATAATGCATGCATTATCCTTTATATATATCTGTGTACTTTTCTACTATTCTCTTTTATACTTTCTATTTCTACAAATGCACTTTGAAAAGAAAATTGTGAATTTTCTGAATATATATTTTTACAAGCATGTCAAAATTATGTTTAAAATATTTGTCATTATAAAAGACTTCACAGTAAATCTAGTTATTGTTTGTAATAGTGTATTATTTATACTAATATTCATGAATGTTGTAAACTGTTAGCTAGCATTAATTTTATGTATGGAGGCGTAAAAGCAATAACTGTCATTTTTTCATTGCTTTAGTGATTTTAAACTTTTCAACGTCTCTAAAAATTGTTTATTTTTCATATAATTTCCATTACTTTTATCCTTTTTTTCTAATGTTGATATTTGAATAACTAATAATTGTTTTCAATTATTTTATCTAATTCTCAATGTATGCATTATACAGTTATAAGTGTTTTACACAGGACACTAATTGCAGTCATGATAATCCTGTGAACTAATATAAGGAGTTTGTTAGAACGGTTGATATTTCTAAATATTGGAAAAAACACAATAAATAAAAATTACAATTCTCTAAATTTAATTTGCAAAATTGGCTAATTTTAATGTTCTATTGCATATATTATATTATCTTTAAAGAACAAAATATTCATTTTCTAAGGAATGATTACATGAATAGTTTAATTTTACAATGTTATAGTCTCTAGTTTACATATAATGTAAATATAAGTTGCTAACACATGCATTTTAATAAAATAAAGTTGTTATTTTGTCTATTTGGGATGAAATAGATAAAGGTTTTCTTATTGTTTAAAATCCTAGAAGTGGTACAGATATTTCAATTGGAAATTCTTGCCTACAAATATTAATTTTGTTCTTGATACAAATGTTAAGACATCATGTGCTGATGCTGATATGTGCTGTGAATTTCTGTATTGTTCAGTATTAGAAAGAAAATGAAATTGCTTTGAAAACTCACTTTAATAGTTGTAATTTATGAAAAAATTCGAAACATTAAACTGAGAGTATTCTATAAAATCTTTGAAATTGTAAAATCAAATCTAACAATTCTAATCACTTAAGTCTCATATTAAATTTTGAAAATAAAAATGTTAAAATATAGGCTACAAATATTAAAGGATAACAAAAATCTTGTTGAAATTTCCTTTTGAATTTTAAATTAATTCTTACCTGTATAATTTGTTACATTATATTATATTACATTAATAATGCTTTATATTAAATTTTAATAAGTTATATTAAGAGTTGATAAATTATTACATATACATAAAAGATGTTTTAAATTGCATTCATTTTATGAGAAATTATATACTTCAAGAATTATAATTCTTTCAATAAATATGCAAGCAACTTAAATTTAGAAAATCATGTATTCAAACAAATAATACACTTAGTAATTAACTTAAGTATCATATATCTAATAAAAACTTTCTCCATGTACTCAAGATAATTTATTAACAACAAATGAATAACTTTCAAACAATTATAAGTTATCCCCTTCAAAGAGAAACTGTTTTCTTTGTATTTCATTATTAAATCATTTTAATAAATAATTAACAATTGAGTTTCTTTACTTCAAATTATCTGATAAAATATGTTTTGAAAAAATAAGACTGTATGAATTTTACTGGATAAAGGATCATCTATGTCATTGATACTTACTTCAGTATCAAATTAATTTTCAAGAATGTTTTGAGCATAGTGAAACTTGAATATGATAATCATAATTTTCACAAATGATAATCTTATTTCTTTTGTTAAGAAGAAATTTTCTGTTTCAAAATGTGAAGTGATACCAAGACTATAACTTTATGAATGTGTAATTAATAATTATATATGTAACAAACAAGTTTAAACTTAGATATTGGAAGTAGTATCGATCATAACATAATTAATGATATTTTACAAAAAGAAACAAAAAAGTTCATTTGTTTATTTGCATCCATGGTTGATAGTAGTACTTTTTTTTAGGACAGAAGCTTCAAAAGTAAATTAAATAAAAATATAAGCTGATTGACAACCAAATTACATATAATTCAAGAATAAATGTTTACTTTAATTCCAATAAATTAAAGTAAACATTTATTCTTGAATCACTTTTAGTTTATTGGAATAAAATATAAAAATGCGTTTTAAATTAAACAAAATTTAAAAAAAAAAACTTTAAATAATAAATAAAAAATATTTTAATAAATATACCCAATACATAATTATTGATTATGTTAAAATATGCTGTTAAAAGTCTGATGAATTTTTCAATCTATATATATATATATATATATATATATATATATATATATATAAATTTCCAGTCATTCATTCCAGTTTAAATTAGCATACTTGTGTTTTTCCTATCTAGTGAGTAAACACCATTGGATAGTCTGATTTAGCTGTTGTACCTTTATCTGTTAATTCTTGAACATTATCTTTTATGTTTATGTTGCTAGGTATTTCATCAGTTTGAAAGTAGTGCCTGAAATCAAGTCTATAAGACTTGATAGACATGTTGTTTATTAAATGTGGCTTTACATTTAAGATTTCTTTGAAAATGATAAAAGGAAATCTTAGTTTTACAAATGTTTATACAAGCTGAACTTATCATTTATATGGGTCTTTTTTTTTTCCTAGTGATTCATCATTTAGTTTTTTTATTGCCAAATATTCTGTGTTATTACTAGTTTTTTTTCTGAAATATTTCATTTTATGTTTCAGTGGATAACCTAAATTCACCATATCTTTGGACACTTGCATTATAGCAAATTTTAACGAAATATCTATTAAAGGTGTATCTTTAAGTCTTTCTAAACTTTTATCATTCACCAATTTTATATCTTACATTTCTTTTGGGAGAAAAATATCCAAAACACTATATGGTTAATAAAAAAAATTGAGAAAATGGTTGCTGTATTCAAATGACAATTAGACCAAATTAGTTGTTTAAAGATTAAAAAATTTTTGTTAATATCAAGTTGATTTAAAATAATTTGACTACATCAAAATCTGTGAAATCCTTTAAACTGAAAGGGCACTGGTGTATATACTTTGCTTTGCTCTGAGAAGTATAAAGTATTTTTCTTATTGTAAATATATATATATATATGATTGTAGTGTAGATTAGTGTTACTAACTTTTGTTTAACTTTTGATATCTTCTTAATGTTTGTCCTTTGCTCAAACATAGTGTGTTCTTTTCTATAAAAAACATTTTAGCTATCTATTTTGTCTCAAATTTCTTGAGTAGAATAGAATCCTTTTAAATATGCTTTCAGTTCCATCAAGCATTTTTGCTTGTTTTTCTATGGGAATTTAATGGAAACATCTTTTCATCATGTTCAAATAAAGTATTTTTAATTTTAGCAATAAAGCTCCTTGCACATTCCTTTTGTATCTTGTATGCCAAAACCTTAAGACTTATGAACATAAAGTATGTCAACTGTTATTTCTTGAAGTTAAAAGAAATTAACATATAGGTAAATTTGATACCTTGTGTGGTATCAGATTAGCGATGTTATCCATTTAGTTTACAGCTGAATATTTTGCACTATGACTTTCAATTCAATAGTTTGCAGGTTCAATTCACTTTTTATACATTCAAATCACTGCAATTGAAATAGGTACTGTGATATCTATAAAACCATCATAGTATTTATAAATTAATGTGAAAATTGATGTTTGTATATTTCTGACAAATTATTTGTTATTGTATTTTCATAACACTTCAATTAGTGTCAATTGATTTTTTTTTTTAAACATTATTGATTGTAAGTACCTTTATTATTAAATATAAGTTTATATTGTATTTTTCTTTTTTGTACTTATTGTGTATATGAATCTATAATTTATTAAATTATATTCATTTTTTTCCATGTACCCCAGTATTTTATAGAATATGTGTTCTTATTATTTAATGAGTTTTTACAAAATGAATGCATGAATTTTTCTTTTAGTGTTGGCTGCCTTACTATATAACAGATTCATTTCAATTTTAAATGACAATTTCTGTAACCAGTATTTTAAGTATATTAGTTATTATAATGCAATATGTAGTATAATAGATAGAAAAATAAATAGAAATACCAACAATTTTATTTAAGAAAATTTATGTTAACTTGTTTGAAAGCCTTGAAACCTACCTTAATTTTATACATTTGTATTACACAATTTTTGTTCTAAAATATTTTAATTGTTTTTAATTTATTTTAATATATTTTTATTTGACATTTAAGTATTAAGTCTATTTATTTTTACTTTTATGTATAAATATTATCCTTTTTTTAAAATGAGAGCTTCAATGCTAAAAAAAGCAATAAAATTATAAATGGAGATTTAGCATTTGACTAAATTTTCATGAAAATTCTTTTATTTTTTATAAAATAAATTAGTTTAAAAATCTTTTGACACATTGCTAACTAAAGTATTATTAAAAAAATTTTTGAAATCGTTTTAAATTCTGTTAAGTTTCCTTTTTTATTAAAATAAAAGGAAATTTGATTCGCAATTTCAGACAAAAAAATTTTAATTATCTCTCAGTTTTCTGAGGTATATTTTGTTTTTTAATGTTTATATTTTATTTTTATAAATAAGACTGTTTTAAGAGTTTAAGTTATAGTGTAGTATAGTGTGTTTCCATTAAAAAGAAAGTATTTAAATGTTTAGTTTTGAGAATTTGTTTTCATATTGAAATTAAATAGCCATAGAAAAATGAAGTCTTAGAGTAATTTCAGATTTTATATATAATATAAATATTATTGAAGGAAACCGTATGAAAAAATATTTTTGATTAATCTCTGTAAATTATTAAGTTACTGAATTGTGTATTTCAAAATGTATTTTACTTTAAAATGCTTCAAACTTGTTAATAACTAATTTTGCTGATCCAAATTAATGAACTATCCTTAATAATTTTGGGAACTGATTAAAAATATAAAAAATTTTGCTATTTTAAAAATTTTTATTTTTTTAATTGGTTTTTTAATTTTTATATATTTAAATATTAATATTTATATACATATATATATTAATAAATATTAAAATTACTTAATATAAAAATTTCCTATTTTAAATTTTTTATGTTTTACATACAAAAAATTTCAAAAATAGCAAGCTTGTTTATATTTTTATCAATTCCCTTAATTTACATACATAGATCAGTTTTTCTATACATTCTCTTTCAGAATGTTTGTAAATGTCCACTAAGCAGCCTTACAATTAATTTTCATTATATGTGCCTATAAAATCATTATTTCCCTTGATATTTATAAGTAATTATTCAGATATGATATTAATTTCATGTACACTCGTGTATAAAAATCCTATTAAATAAAATCAATCTTTCATATTTTTCCCCTTGAATCTTATAATTAGAATCATCCAATTGGTTCATTGTATGTTTTTGTAATTTATGCAAAATTGAAGCGTAAAAAATATCATAATAGAATAATTTAAATATTAGTTATAATCATAAAATAGATTTTTTTAATATAAATATTAAGATTTTCATATTTATATGCATTTTGTATGCTTATATATATAATGTAGGAATTTCTATAGAATTCGTGTTTTAATTTAAATATTTCTTTCTTGCTAACACTATTTTCTAACTTACAGATTTATGAATGCAAAAATTATTAGGATGTACTTTTGTTTCCAGTCTTGTAGTTAGTTTAATAGACATATTTTGTTCTATTTCATTAACATTGTGTTTTGCTTTATAAAAAGAATGTGGATGTTTCTAATTGTGAAGTGTGCAATTCTATAGTTATCCAGGAAAGAAAAATAATGAAATCAAATAATTTTATATCTTCCAAAGTATTTTTTAATTCAATAACTTGTATTTATATACTTCAATTATTATATATGCTCAAATAATCTCTTTATTATAAATTGAAATATTCTTATAACAATGAAATGCTTGCATTTTATGCTGGGAGGACAATCAACATTTTTGTCTCAAATGGAAATAACATTGTTTTAGAGATAATGCATGTTTTCTATAGCATAATTATCTTTTGCTGAAATAAGAAAAATATCAGCTATTTAGTTAAAATTTCCCATTAATTTTGTGTTATTTGTTTTTCTCAGAAGTAGGTTTTTTTGTTTATAATTTTGAATGTATGAAATATAGTGTTACAATTTAATGTTATTTATTTTGCATCAGTAAAACACTCCTTATCTACATATATTTGTAATAAAATCTCCTATTTGTATTTAAGTACAAAATCTTTTAAATAATAAATTTACACATTCTTGTTGTAATTAAGAAACAATAAAAATTTTAACTCTCAAAAAAAAATTGAATAAACTGTGAAATCAATATAGAAAATCTAATAATAAAGGAAAATGTCATCAATTTTGCTTTACAAATAATATTTTGAATCAACTGAATGATGATGATGATACTGATGAATAAGTGACCAAATTAAAAGTAAACCTGCGTTCTATTGAAACAATACATATAGAGCTTCTTATTTTGTTCACCTAATAGTATTTCAATTGTAAATTTATGTTTTATTTGTATTTATGTGTCTTAAGTCTTCAGGCTAAAATTATTTCATTAATTGCGATTCTTATACTGTTGAGAATATCTGAAAACGGAATAGCGTTATATTATGTGTGAATTTGCAGACACAAAATATACTGTAGCTATATTTTTAAAAATATTACCAAAATAATTTGTGTTTGTTGAGTTGCAAAATATTGGATGTTGCCATGATAAAATTTTGAAATGTGTCATTAAATTTAATGAATACTGTATCTAGACACTTGTAATTAATTAAAAAAAATAGGCATATACTATGGAATTTTATTAAACGAAAATAATTCCAACTAAAATCTTCTAAACCAGTATTGGTATAGTGTTAATTATGTTTTTAATATTTCTTATTATTATTCTATTAGCTCTATATTGTGTGATTTTCCTGCTATTTGAAATAATTCAATAATTAAAATTGGTTGTAATTGGTACACTTTTTGTTTAAACACCTTTTTCATCTATTTGAAAATTCATGGAAATATAAATGAAATGAAAATTTACAATGATCTAAGACTCATAATATTACATATTAGTAAATCATGTTTGTGAGTTCTGAACAAACGTGTATTTTAATGTTTTCCTTTGAACTAATCTAATTATTCAAATTTGAAAGAGGAGAAAATCGTTAATTTATTACTTATCAGAAAAATAATGTCCAGTTTTTGAAAATAGTGAATTTTAAGGAGTCAGTTGATAGGAATAAATTATCTTTATATGTTATTAATTTGTGAATCTTCATTATTGAAGTCAGTTGACAATTTAATACCACTTAGAATCCATGAAATATTGAACTGAGACTATTTCCAACTTGTGTATGGTTCGGAGTGCTCGTTGAATTAGCCTGTGTGTG
The DNA here is from genome assembly GCA_026290005.1 of Latrodectus geometricus. Taxonomy (NCBI): domain Eukaryota; kingdom Metazoa; phylum Arthropoda; class Arachnida; order Araneae; family Theridiidae; genus Latrodectus; species Latrodectus geometricus. Next base: position 37,926 of record JAPDSC010116948.1, read on the forward strand.
CATGTTTGTTGCATGACTAGTTAATCAAATAAATGTCCGTTGTTGGAATATGTTTGAACTACTAGGTGGTGTAGTGATTATTTTATATGAAAATGATAGTAGTGGTAAAAACAATAAACCATGTAAAAACTGCAATGGAAAATCATCAAAAATATTTTTTTATTTCCAAATTGACTTTGCTTTAAAGTTTAATTATGTCACGAGTTTTCTCAATGATTCACGTAATGTTGGCCCAATAATTGCTATAATTCCCCAATGGTTTTCTTATTGTTACCAAACAGGAACTAACTTTGCATAAAAATATTTGATTGTTTTTAAGGAAGTTTAAAAAACAGAATCTATATATATATATATATATATATATATATTAAGAGAAATTATAATAAAAGTGGAAATTTATCTAGAAGAATGAGATTGGATAATTATTTTTTAGTAATTAAATGCTTTATATATTTTTAAATCTTTTTTGGTTTTCTTTCCTTTAATGCTGTTCTATATTGTAATCTTAGAACACATTTTTAACTGTATTAGTTTGTAATGTTTATTATAAATTTTTCAATAAGAAATAGTAAAATTATTTCTGTAGATTATTTGATTGAAAAATAGCTTTAGTTTTATTTAATATTTTTCCAATTAACAAATATATATATATATATATATATATATATATATATATATATATATATATATAATCTTTTTCTTTTTTTATATGTTGGATAATATAAGTGCTGTATTTAATCTCATATTATGTTTATAACAAATCTATTTTATTTATTTTCTTGAAGTAATTCTCTAAAACTGGTGAAAAAAAAAATTGTTATAATAGTTTTGCATAAATGTTTTAAAATAGTATATAAGCATTAATTTTAATCCTGGTAAAAGTATATTTGTCATTTATAAACAACTAAGCAAAAATAATTTATGAAATGGTAAGCAGTGTTATAATTCACACACACACCAAAAACAAAAAAAAAAAAGGCGTTTGAATTGTTAATTTGAATTTTAGTATTTGTATATTTATTGAAGAGTTTGGAAAATGATTCTATTAAACTAGTTTGATGTTAATATTTAAAAAATTAATACGCTTCAAATGTAAATATCAATAGTTCTTTAGTTCTTTAAAAAAAAAAAAAATTACTTGAGTTTTCAAAACTAAAAAAATATTTAAGTATAAAAATTAACAATGCATCTTTCAGTATTTTTGTTTTGAAATATCATTAAAAAATATAAAGAACTATCAATTATATGACTTCATACAAGAATTTTACATTCCTTTTTGTACCCTAAACCTGTTTTTCTAATGCTAGTGATTGGCTAGAAATTTTACATTAATAAATTTTGTATATGCTTCATTGTCCACTAAATTAGTTAGTTTCATTGAGAGGTAAATTTACTATCACCCATTGTTGGAAAAATTGCAAATAAATTCATTAATTTTTTTTAATTATTAAATTTTTTATGTGATTTAAAAAATTTATTAACTGAAAAATGCCATACTAATTAATTTATTGTTATTACTAAATAAATTGTTACCATTTATTGATTTTAACAATCTGATTAATTTTTTTATTTTTAGTGTAATTTACTTTTTATAAAAAAAAACTAGAAAAATTTTTAGTGGATGTATTGTTAGATAGTAATAAAAATAGAATAAAAAGTCAAAGTTTGTTTATTCACTGAAATTTTTTATTACTTCATCTCATTCTTTTACATTAATTATATTAGAAACATTTTTTTCTTTGAATATTTATAGAATTTTTGAAAGGCTCCTTGATCATTTCAGTGTTTATATTAATTTTCATTTTGTTCATTACTTGTTAGAATATTATTTACTTTCTTTAAAGCAGCTATTGTAAATGTATTTCTTTATGGTATTCTGTGTATGTATTAGAATGCCAAGATCTGTTAATAACCTTTAAGCAATAAATTATTTGTTTCATTTTTTGTACTGGTTTTATAAATTTCCCACCTGAAATAAATTTACACAAGTATACTATGCTTAAACTAATTTTTAAGAATTGCTTTATAACTGTCCGCTTATGAAATTAAATTTCATTTTAAGTAATAGAACACTATAATTTATATTTTAAAGAAAAAAGGAAGATTCTAAAATTAAATGCTCTGATCTTAAAACATTTTTTATTTATTTAAATTCTTAATAACCCAAAATGTTATTAATTCGTTTTAACTGATATCCATTTAATGTCATAAAAATACATTATTGTGATTAATTAATCAATAATAAACAATATTTCATATCGGGAACTGATGAAATAGTTTGTGTTAATTTAAATCGTCAATTCAGTAATAAAAATAAAAAAAGTTGAATCAATTTATCGAAAAATATTAGTTTGTTTCCTTTATGCTTCTAATGTATGTGGAAGTACTCTCTCTCTCTCTCTCTTTATGCAAATTCTGAAGTGATATATTTTTATTTCATATTCGCAAAGAAAACTGAATCTCTTAATCCATTCTAATATGAAGTTGAGGAAATATGGCTTTTTCATGTTTGCAATAAACTTCTTTTTTTTTTTTTTTTTTTTTTTTTTCCCCCCCCCCCCTCTTGTCCTTGACAACGTTAGCGCCACTGGAGATATTGCAAGCTATTGAAATTTATGAAGATCCATGGTGGCAAGTTGTATTTTTATTATGAAAACTTCCATCTGTTACAAAAAAAATAGTCTTCATACATTGAATTGTGTTGAAAATTTTAAAGACTACTCAAATGCCATTCGACTATCATCATCAACTAATATCAGAATTTTATAGATTTGACATTTGTATTAAACTTTTAAGGCATTTTATTTATCGTTTCTCTACAGATATGTTTAGATATCTCAGAAACATTGGAATCTGCACGTTTTTAGTTACTTTAATGATAGCTCTCTTTTTACATCATTTATACTTGGGTGCCACAATTATATTACCCATTCACACATTTTTAGTAAAATTTTGGTTTAAATGTCAAAAGCTGACCATCCCAAATACTGGATTCAAAATTTATATATCTTTTTTCTGGCCGATTTCCTCTAATAAGTTATGTTGCCTCAGTAAAAATTTCTAGCAGTCAAGAAATCTAGTAGGATATAGATGTATATCTTAATAGGTACAGTCTTGAAAACTAGTTTTTAGGATGGGTTAACTAGCATAGCCACATGACAAAAATTATGATTCAGCTCAGAATAAAATTTTGTTTAAATATGGAAGCCATTGTCAACCTACTTAGCTATCCCCCCCCCCAAAAAAAAAATATACGAATTCCACACTCTCATATGGGTGCCAAGATTTACTTTATACCACAGTATATCCCTAATGGAGTCAATTCATTACCTGACGGTACTTCTACATTTGATACTGTCCTGTGATGTAAATTGCCTACATTATTATTTATATACATTCGTGTATTTGAATTTTGTAAATGAGTCATATTAAATTTTATCCAGCAACTTGATAGCAAATAATTTTTAATTTTTACGCTATGTCACATTTAGTAATAAATAAGGCATTGAATATTGATATTTTTTCAAGTTCTTCTATGTTTGAATAAACTAAATTTTTGCAAACCATTATAAAAAAACAAAAAAAAAAAGTATTCTGAAACATAGAAATGAATAGAGCTTTGTTGTAGCAATAGAAATTTGTTGTCAAGAGTTGTTTTATATGAACCGATAGAAGATAATGGAGCAACTTATTTTGTATCATCAACAGAGTTGCGAAATTTTTTTGCCAAAATAACGACGTAACACAAATTGAGTTCCCGTTTTGTTTACCAGAGTAACGTTTTATAAAATTATTTTTTCTTTACAATAATTATCATATACAACATTGGAGACTAAATGGCGAACGAATTGGAAACAAAATGGCGAAATAAATATGAGCGTAGAACTGCTTGTAACATAAAATTCAAATGTAATAGAACTTATGGATACACATATCAAACAAAAAATAGCAGAATGTACTCTACATGTGACTTTGACGTCATATGAAGTGAATCAATTAAGATTAGGTAAAAATGTTTGGTTGCATCAGCAGCTGATACAACCAATCAAAATTTTGAAAGTAAATTCTAATATTTGCGACTCTTACTTATGTTATTACCGTCTTTCCATCCAATCAATGTGTTGGTGATAGGATGATTTCACCTCCACAGCAATGATGTGATAAAACTTTGGTTAAAATATTACCTCAAACCGAGAATTCGATATCAATTTTGATTAATTATTTTTTTGATTTTTAAGTAACTTCACATGAGCTTACCATTGACTTGTAGTAAAATAAGATCTTCAAAGTGGAAGATCCCGTATTTGATTCCAGGCACGGTTGAACAATGAAAGTTGTGCTTTCTTCTTAAACTTCTGTCGGTGTGAGTGCTTTTGAGTTCATCTTTCTTCGTTCTTTGCTAAACGTGAATATATTCTTGCATTGAAAATTCTACAAAAAGTTAGTACGATATGAACGTTAAAATAGTCTTACGTGGCTTTTAAGACACACATATGTAGAAAAGAGAAACTAAATACACAGCAATATTCTTCCCAAAGAGAAATCTACAAAATTAAGGTAACATTTCTTCAATTATTCTGGAATTATTTTGGAGTTCTGAAAAGATATTTATAATGATCTAATGTTCATATACCGTTTATATCAAGTTTCTGAGTGTATGATACACTCCCAGTTTATACCTTGTTCCTGTAGGGTTGGAAACTAATGTACTAAAAGCTTCAAAATAATATGGAACATGTGATCCAGTATTTCGTTGAGAACTTTCAAAGGATATCGAATTTTGAAAATCAGTAGTTCTCAAAGTAGATTCTAGCTCGTTTGTTGATGAAGAAATGTTAAATTGTTTTCAAACAATTATTGAGTGCGATATATCAACCTTATTATTCATTTCATAATTTACTGATTCCTTGCATTTTTTAAGTATATATATTGTTTACAATTATAGATGATAAAAAAATTCAATGTTTCTTAAAGTTTTATGGGATATATTGCGAATACATTTAAAATGACGTCGCAACTGGCAGATAGTGTAATATAGGAAAAAGCAGTTTGATTTTTAATTTAATTTGGATTTTATCGCATAGGTAAACTTTATGTCTACCAAAGTTCTTAAATGCTACCAATCGCTTTATCGTTTCGAACCATGGTCGACAACTAAACTGGCTCCTTTTCCCACAAGTCATCTGCTAAGGTAATATTAAATTTTAGGTAACTTTTAACCTGCATAGACTTTCTCAACACAGTTCTTTGGCTGGATGAGGTATCGTCCCTATTATGAAAACGGTTCTGGTCCCCATCTGGCAGCCTAAGGCATATTTCTCACTGACACAATTTATCATGAACAAGGGATGACAACGGAACTATGTGGCACCTAGAACGTCTGAGTTTTCTCCAGATATCGTTACATTTAGATATTGAATGCATCTCAATATCCACTACTCAAATCGCAAATTGTGTTCCGGTTGGACTTTGACAGTGAATCATATTCGAGTATTCCAAGGGAGAAAACCCGGAAAGTCCATCCCGAAAGACAACATATAGAAGCGTCACATCTATCTCTCGTTCTATAGTAGCTAGAATCGAACCTGGGACCTTATGCAAGAATGATGTCCTACTATTAGAACACTACCTTAAGTCATTTCGAGAATATTTAACGTGCATGGATGAGTCATTATAGGTATCAAAAACAAACAAACGCAATTGATGGTCAACGAATGGCTCGAAGTTGTCACCACAGATCAAAATGTCTTGAAGTTGGGTTGATCCTTGTAACAGCAGATTACTTTTTCATTATCATATTACTCTTTACTTGTGACTACATCCTTATGTGTAGTATTGTCATACTATATTTTCGTGTAGTATTGCATTTATATATATATATATCTTAAGATAAAATTAATGAAATGAATTAATTTTTAATTTGTTGCTCCAGATAGTTGAGTAAAAACAAAAACATTTAAATCGTTCTTGCCCATTTAAACTAACCATAAAGTGAATGTTATGATTTATTTATTGCTTGTATAAACAATCAAATATTAATGTGCTTTACATGTGCTACTTGAAATAAATTTATCAATTTATCTTTACTTAATGATTAATAAGAATTTATTTTTTAATAGCAGTATTAAGAGAGTTAAATCTCCAATGATATATAAAATAACCAATTCTACTAAAATATTCAACAAAACTTTCTTTCCAACTGCTCACTGAAGAGCTCATCCCACTGACACATTGACTTGTATTTGATGGGTGGACAAAGTTGTATATTCAACATTTTTGGTGAAAACGATTATTTGTTTCACTCACAGACCAATCAGAAGTAAAATAACGTGACGTATACACACAAGATCTCAACTTGAACGAAAGAAACAACCACTCTATGATTAAAAAGATAAGGACTTTGTTGAGGAAAAATGCAAATGAAATACATTAACTCTGACTGCTGAGTTTGTAGACCAAAATCGCCTCAAAAAAAATTTTTTTTGCCAATATTTTAAATTTATATTAGATAGTTAAAATATATATTTTTTCTTTCTAGAAAATTTTCTTTATATAGATTTTTATGATGAGAAATTAAATTTTCAGAAAAACCAATATCACGTGACTTCTCAAAAGATTATGATTTTTTAATTAAATTTCAGTTGAATTATACAGTTAATTTATAATTATTACATAATGTAAAACATGTATAAAGCTTATATATAAGAAAATATAATGCTCTGAGAAAAGTTTCTCACTATCACCGAAAAATCTATATCACTATCGAAACTAAAATCACTTTCACTGTCATAAATCAACAGGAATATGTACTCCGTGAGTCGCTGAATATTTCCTAGCAATGATTTCTTATTAGAAAAAGCGGCAAAAAGGTATATGTCAAGTATTTCAAATGTCAGAATTTAGTGGACAACTGACGAAATCTATTGTGATCAAAACCTAAAGTAAACGTCTAATACTACATATAATTTATTTCATTAAAGGAAGAAAAACACGAGCTCCCGAAAATTGCTAGATGAGGAGTTAGAGGATTAAGTTATAATATTGAATTATTTTTACAGTTTGCGAATCAATTATTTCTATTTTAAATAAGGTTATCTGGGCTTAAATATAAATGCGCAAGTGTTTGTATGTTTTTACGTATAATTTTCTTTTTTAAATATAAGTAGGACTGAGATTTACTGTACTGTCACCCTTGGCGCAATTTTTCCACATTTGGCGATAAAAAACATTTTCTAGCAACCCAACCAATTTCGACCAATCAGATCCGACCGCAGATGAGGGATTCCGATTTTGAAATTTTCTGTTTATTTTTAGCCCTCGCTTGTGCAAAATGGCAAAATATTTGGCGACTTTTTGAAAAAGTTGCTAAGAGTGACAGTACAGTAAATTTTTACCTATAATAGAAAATTAATTAGAATTAAACAAGAAACAACCTTTTCCAAAAATAAAAATTATATTTATATATGAGCTGAATTCTATTATTCTTATGAAACGAGACCATTTTAAATAATTGTGTCCAAAATGATATTCCAACTAAAAATGATCCGTAATTGTAATATCAAATAAAAAGTTCGTGGCTTAATTTCACGGTAAAAGAGAATTTTTCCAGTTTTTGCCTTTAAGATATTCATGAGAACCTAATTTATTTCAAGAAATAATCAAAATAAACTTTCTATCCTATGAATTTTAATAAATTAAATAAAAAAAAAAAATTAAGAATGATTTTATTTAAATGATTTAATTTTGGATATTTATGCGTTCCATTTTTGCAATTGAAATTCCTTAAAAAATAACATATCGTTATATTTTCTAATAAGTTATAGATACAATAAACGATCAATCAACCTTTTATAAAATTGTCATCATAAAAAGAATGACGTAATAGGCGTTGTTATGACCTTCCTGTCTCAAATGTCATGGTCAAGGTCATTAAAAATAATAATAATAATATAGAAACATTGTTCGAATTTGAAGGGAAAAAAGAGAGTTTTGTGAAAAATTTCTATAGTGTCAAGATAAATTAATGTACTGGAATTTTACTTTTGTGTAAAAACAATCTTTGCAGCATGACAGGGCATTTGTAATTATGTTGTATAGAGTATACATGCGTTTTTATGAATTGTGTGCATGTGTTTGCAAAACCGGAATGTACTTAAATGAAGCAAATTCAAACTTTACTATACTTGCTTTCAAGATACAATGTACAACATATTTATGTAGATTTGATTAAATTCACAGTAAAGTATGTAATAATTTCCAAAGCACACATAACTACGATAATTTTTTATTCTTTTAAGTAGTATGAAACACCGAACTGGTAAAAAATTTTTATTTTAAAATATTTTACTTTAATGAACATAATTAGCATTTTATTCATTATTAATATTGAAGACTTTTAAAACTATAGTACATAATTTAAAATTTGTGAAATTTTCTTAATATTTCTTTCTATTTATTGTTGGAAAAGTACAATAAATTGTTAATCACTGTGTTATTAATTGATAATATCAGTCTGTAATTCTCTCTGGTAGCTTAAAACTTACCTACTTAAAAATGTTGTACTAAAAATAATTTTTGATATACCTTTATCTGGTGAAAGAAGAAAGATGTTAGATTTTCTTGATTCCTGCACATTTATTTTGTTCGATTATATTTATTATAAAAATTTTAAAAAATGATGGTAACTTTTTTTATTCTTAAAAAGGAGATTAAAATAATCATAAAAAAAGGAAATTTTTTATTTCCTCAACTCTAAATAAACTATGAGCTACATTAATATCAATTAGAAAAAGTTAAAGCAATATAATAATATTTACTGAATTCTTATGCGCGAAACAGAAATAATAAAATAAAAAATAACAGCTCATAAGTTCACAACTGTAACAATCCAGAGAAAAACGTTTATTTGCTTTTGGAGAAAAACAGTGATTTGGGAAAATAAATATGTTTACTATTTAAGCATATTTACTAAATTTATCTTGCTTTATTGAAAACACACACACGCATTGTCTTACACGACGGAAGGAAATCACAGCTAATGATCAATTCAAAGAAAATAGAATGCTGTGTGCTACGCTTAAAAATTACCTTCAACTACGAAGTTATTAAATATAGAAGTCAATTTTCCTTTCATCTGTGTTCAGATGCATTTCCGATTGGTAGCTTAATGGGAAATGCGTAAAAACGTTCGCTCTTGTGAGCAATATAACTATTTTTCAAAAATCGAAAAAAATTAGAAACTATCATCATTTCTCTTTAAAAAAATGCCACTGTGAAATTATGGAAAGAAGAAGAAGAGATCTGAGATGTAGTATACCTTTTTTATTATTTTTTTCTCCCTCTACACTACTCCAGCAGATACATTTAGATAATAGTTTTACAAAAGAGAAAAAGAATCACCCGCTTTCATCATTGAAACGAGCAGAGGTCAGGGATTGTTTACATTGCTGGTTAAACTCTTTTACAGTGAGTTCGAAACTATTCTCATTACGGTTTAAATTAATTATACGTGCTATAAATGAATTTTCAAAATGAAATGTGCCATACATTTTAAATTAAACAGAGACCAATATTCTGAGTTAAGTTTTTTTCCCATCTCGTTTTCAGTCAACTATACTATAAAAATTTGGTTGACACAAAATTAAGAATTTTATTTATATAGATAGAAAGATATTGATATAATAACCTTTTGGGGTCCCTCTTCATAACTAAGTGCGAAAGAAGTGGTAGAAATCGAATCTTACCCTGGTTAGCCATTAGACTAACATTTGATATGGTGAAGCGAACTGCCTGACAAGTGAAGATAATTATTAGTAATCAGAACATCTACTGTGGAATACAGAAAAATTTCTCATGAATAAGAACCACATCTGTAAGCGTCGCAAAGGGGAAATTCAGGAAAATTCCCAAGCAGCCACTTTGAAAAACGCATAAGCAGAAAGTATAGTACAGCTTCTATATCCCGTTCAGCACTTAGCTCGAATCTTGAATTGAACCTCGCTGTTTGGTATCGAACTCCGGGACTTCTACTTCAAGCAACAAATGCTTCGTATAAAGATCGTTAAATGTATCTTATATGCTTTTGATTTAAGCATGAAATACCAAAGATTTCGTAAGAAAAAAGGTTTTATAAGTTATGACACACAAAAGTCATACTTCATGTGATAACGTTTATTTATTTATTTGTTAAACTAACATTTAATTTAATAATCACATCTTATTGCAAATTAAGCTCATATAATAATTTAAAATAATAATATAACAAATGTTTTAAAGACATTTAAAATAAAACATAAAAGGAACGATTTAAAAAAGAAAATTTTCGAAATCTGAATGAATTATTTTGAAATTTCTGTTTGCTATTTTAAAGCTTACAAGTGATTTAAACCGATAGTGCATTCTTCTAAACCCCATTTCTATGCTCACACTCTGTCACAAAAAGTTTCAACTAAAACCTGGCAATATGCCAATGCACATTCAAAGTTTAATAAATCTAAGATTTTGAAGCAATATAAACATGCATGTATAATTAAAGATAATGTTCACTGAATGATATTGCGCAAATTTATTTGCTTTTCACTTTTATCTTTCTTGGTGTATATAGTTTTGAAATTTACGAAACTTTGCTCAGAATCATTTCATTATTCATATTTGATTATAGCTTAGCTTACAAAACAAGTTTTAAAATCCTTGCCTTAAGTTAAATCCATGTTTTAATCTTAATGCAGAAAAAAAGGAAGTTGATTTAAATCCGTTATTTTTAAATTACTATGAAAAGATTAAAAGAAATGAGTCATTGCTATGTCTTCGTTTATAGTCCAACAGAAGTCATTAAAGCACTGCCAATTATTTCAATAGAAGATCTTAACACAAAATTATAATAGCTACTGTCCACTGCGATCAAGGTGTGACGGAAACGTGTACCTAAAGGACCCTCTGTGAAGTTCAATACGACTATGTTCGACATATGCTGGCACTATACGTTCTCCATAATGCCGTCAAATGCGGATGGTATCTTCATGATGACTGGCTTGAATGTACCCTCATTGTTTGCTCCCAATAGATAGAAATCAGTGATCAAACTGGTTCTATTTATTACGATCAAACCATTATAGTACATCCCAGCTTTCTTGATGAGCTTACATGATTGCAGAGAAACCAAATGAACCAAATTAAGCGAATATTTAATACAAAATTCTTATTATATGCTTTAATATGTTAAAACTATTCTTTATTAATTTTATAATGCTATTTCACTAACTCATAAATGCCTTTGAAACAGATAGGTGGTCAGAAAACTATTACTAATAAAGATACAAATGTGAGCTGCAGGTATAAGAAAACTAGCCCTTCGTAAATAGAACCAAGACTTATGTATTGTTGTGAACATCGTTCCATGTCGTTTGCAAACGACCTATACATTCATGCAGACACATCTAGAATCGCACACGATATCCTTTTTCTACCCAGGGCTCGTGTCATGGATATACATTCCTTTAGAATTTGTCTTCTTGGCTGCGGGAAGCAAACTGAGCTCGCCATTTCTTGTAATCGTCCTGAATCCACCGGCTTTATATTCTCTGTAGGCTTGACATGAATGATATAAACCAAAGCAAGAGTAGTAATTGATGCGAACCGCCAATGCGGTAGGCTAAAGTTTCAATTTTTATTAATTAAAGTCAGAAACGTTCTGCAAAGCATGTTTTCTTCTGACAAGTAGTCTCAGGCAACAGCGCTCAAATACAGCTTGCGTATGCGAAGCCTGCTGTTCAATTTCTTCATTAAAGCTCATTGTAGATATTATTACGGTTGCTTATCCAACATGAATGTTTTGAAAAACTAATTATTTACCCTCGATGTCTCTTTCCTGTGTCTTGTGAGTTCAGATAAAATTTGTCTCCTTCATGTAGTTATTTCTGTGGTTAGAAACATTATATATAATCCTAAAACTTGATGCAATAACTCTTTATTTATTTGTATACAATTTTTTAATTACTTTTAATTTCGATTTCATAATTTGACGCAAATTTGTTCACATTTCTCAAAGTATTTTTCTAAGCTAAAAATTTATTATTATCTAAAGCACGTGACGACTGTGAAAAATCGTTGGTGAAAAATTGAAGAAATAACTTTCTTTCGTCCGCTTATGAAATTCTTAATAATAAATTAAATTAAATAATAAAATTAATTTAACAATGAATTAAAATTAAAGATAATAACAGGAAATTCTTTTGTAAATCATATTAAATTTAGAGAAACTTTTAATAAATAGCTTTAACTTCATGCATGAATTTTTCCTTTCAAATACTGTCTTTAACAAAAGCGATTTAAATTTTGCATCCAATATTAGTTTCGTATTCCAAAAATAAAATATATAGTTGAAGGTTAAACAACTATATGCCGGTGAATTAATTGTGCTAAGAAAGATGCTTAATATATTCAATAAATATTTACAAAATAGGCGAACTCTGAATATTAATGAATTTATTTGAATAAAAGCGAAATTAAGTAATTACTTTATTCTAGTTATTAAAATATTTCTTGAGGGGAAAAAAATGGTAAACATTGCTTCAGACCGCATGTTGAATAATTTTTTATAATTTTTGTGACTAGTGAAAGGAAATGAAATTTTTTATATCAGATTAGTAAAATAAAAAATCGAAAGGAGAATAAAATTTAAAGAGGAAATTAAAAATGGAAAACATTAAGGAGTTTTTAATGAATAATAATGCTATAATATTTTGAAATTGTTATTTTTTGCTATATTTCAATTTATTTGATATATTTATTTATTATGCCTCAAACAAATGTAATGTTTATGAGCATTAAATCTGTTACATAAAAATGCACATATAAACCTCCGAAATATGAGTTAATTTTACATACGAAAAATCGAAAATGCTATATTTTTAGTGCTGCTGAATTGAAAAGAGTTTTCTGTTATAATCTATGAGATTGCTGGTTTTTATGATGTAATTTTATAAAAAGTATCAAATTGCAGTTGAGACTCCAGTCAAATATTTCTCGAGACTTTCTGAAAATTTGAGTGCTGTGTAAAGTACTTTTTAAAGAAATTTTTTGAAATACGAAGTGCCAATATTATTTGCAAACTTTTTGTGTGCAGTTTCTTGAAATTATATTATATAAAAATGCTATTATTAATAACGAACAATTAATGAAAGAATCACTGGTGAAAAGGCACTTGTTTTGGATCCTGCAAGATTATGAAGGTTTCAGCTAACATTATATAATGTTTAGTTGCTGGAGTTTGTTTACAACATATTTTTTTCTCCGTTGTTTGTTGACATATTAGTTGAATGGTCAAAGTTTCGGCCATCAATTTAACCATTCCTGCGTTCGATATCCACCTCTAGCTAGCTGTTTGTAGAGGTTTAGAATCCGCTTTGAACATAAGACTCATACCGAAAGAGTCTACATAAGTTGAAAGTGACTGTGTAAATCAAATTTTTTTTCTGTTGTTTCATCTTCCAAATTTTAGTTCAGCTTCCGAATCATATTTAACATTAGTATTAATTTCATTTTGTCAGAAATGAAAAACTACTTCTTTTACAAAACCAACAGGGCAAGCTTACCAGATTTCATTGGATATGTATGATAGAGGAAAACTTATATTTAGCAGATTTCGCAGATAAAAGAACTGATAGCGGTAAAAACATTTGGTTTTCCCATCTGCCAGGATTGGTTTTTAGGAGCTTTCTAGTTTCCATTCCACGTGTGAACAAATCCATAAAATCCCATTATTTCCAGTAAAGCAACATGCAGAGGAGATTTTTTATGGTGGTTTTAAGATGTTAAGCTATCTTTCAAGAGTTGCCGAACTTTTTTATCCCACTGATTGAACATTTCTGATACTTTAAACTCTTTTCGCACGTGGAGTGGAACAAATTACAAATTAATATATCAAGCAGTGAATATGAAATCGTAGTCCTGACATGCATAATTTCTTTTACTTATAAATGGATATTCCTCAATTCAATCTTAACCCAGCAGGATATTATTTCAATTGAAAAAAACATCGTGATCAAGACCTGTGCCTTAGCTGCCACCAATGAACAGGATGGATCAGTCAGGTATAGTGCCTGTATCTTCACGAAACAATAATGACGTCTTTACAGGGCACCCCACCCACACAGTGTCAAAAATTCCCAACAATTTAGATTAAATTGAAAATGTAAATCATAACCTAGCTATTTAGAACGATGGAACAAAATAGAACTTACGCGGCTAGAAAGCGAAGCGGCGTCAAAAGAAGGAATGTTAACTGTTGGTTATATAACAATAACGTGCTTATTATCTTCAGGTATTTCTCAACTCTTTGTCTCCCTCGTGTGTTGTCTCTCACTGTCATGCTGTGATCCGCGTGATCCTCTTGCATCTCAGACGAATGTTTGTTTTCGAAATTGTCTTTCCAAACCAGTGCGAACTCCCCATTGTTATACATGTTGAAGATATCGTGACTGCAATTTCATTGCCAAGGTCACAAAGACACTTTTCATTCGATTCATGTAGTTTATTGGCTTTGTCATTTTCCTGGGTGGATTTTAGTGCTTTATTTTCTTTTTTTTCGCATCGATAAATATTTATTAACGAGCTTGTTTGCCAAAATGAATCCTTCAAAGATCATAATGATACGATGTTCATAAGAAATGACTTTAATCAGTAAGTTTTTTCAATTTGCAGAATTTGATTTTCATTTTTTTAATCTTTATAATCAAACGCGTCTAGCAAAAAGACGAGAAAAGTAACAAAAATAACGTACTCTTAAATTTCAGATTATCTACAAAAACTATAGAAAAAAGTACTTAAAATCAGATACAAAAAAACAAATTTATTCTCAAATATATTCCTTACACTTATAATACAATAAAGAATATTGATTTTTCCAAAATTTATATAATTTTTTTTATATATAATAAGAGAGTAATTTTTATTAATTTAACTAATAATTATATAATAGCTATTTTTTATAACAATAAAGTCATTTCATATAAATTTATATACTTTTTAAAAGTTATATTTATTATCATATTAATAAGTTTTTTAAATCGTAATAATAATTAGAATGTGGTTTTCTCACTTTCCGTTATTATTAATTGTCATATTCTTTTCAAAATAATTGTGAAATTTAAGACAAGCACGTTAATTATAATTAGAATGTGCTGGTAATGCTCCATTTACTAATTTTAATAATTTGGTGTATTGATTCAATGTTCCAATGAAAAAAATGCGAGAGTGAGTATTATGATTGAGTATGTGATTTTTATGACTTTTATTTCACAAAGAATAGGAAAAATAATATTTTAAAAACTTGCCAGGAGCTTTATTGAGGGAAAATCAATTTCAGAATCATTTTCAGGAATGCTCATAACACATAGATAAGAATTCTCAATTTTATAAAATGGTTTTCGAAAGTCCAAATTGCGTTTAATTACAACCAATGCACATAGATTAAAATATCTAGTAAACATCAATCATAATTCCTGGGACAATTTTTTAGCGAACAGAAAAATATCACCATATATATATATATATATATATATATATATATATATATATATATATA
>JAPDSC010116948.1:53518-78859 GCA_026290005.1 Latrodectus geometricus
TATATATATATATATATATATATATATATATATATATATATATATATTACATTTTTTAGTTCTTTTTTCAGTAAATAACAGAAAATATATCGCTGTAAATTAAAATATTCAAGTTTACACATTTCAAAGTGATTTCAAACTGTTGAATTTTTTGGTAAAAAATTAATATATTTAGTGTTATTTTAAGTAGCAAGCATGATCTGATCATTTTCTAAATTACTATGAATCATTTTCTGAATTACTATGAAATTTTATTAATGATGCGTATTATTAAGAGCAAATTATTATTTTTTTTTTTTTGCATTAAAATCTTGTGATAAAATGCCTCTTTAAATTTTGCCTTAAGTTCCGGGTTTGGCTAATTTGTATCTTATGATTCGTTCTTTAGACAACTCTCAACTATAAGTTATGTTTATTAAATTTCCTAAATAACAATAATGGAATCATTTTTTCTCTTCAGTAAATTATTCTGTCAAGCCCTTTATCTTTAGATTATTATTTCTTTGTTCATTTCACTGAATGAAGTGTAAAATCGATCGCTGGTTTCAGTCATTCCTGGGTCATTGTGTGCTTGGCCTATAGCGATAAGATGCGCGGGAGGCACAAGGAATTTAATAAGCGAGGGGATCCATTGATATATTATGCCGTCGCCATGGAGATTTATCTTCGCAGAATGGATGGTATGGTGTCACATGAAGCTCAAAGTATGCCAAACTTCTAGCTGAGAACATTTTTTTCCTGTCAAGGAGATGCGTAATGGGAGCCTTATTCTATAGCATAAATAGGACCAGACTTTATAGCTTTATAATTAAGAGATCCTGTCCCAAACTCTTTTAATATTAAAACCACTGATTAAAAGGAAGTTCTTGAATTTAGATTAAAAAAAAAAGACTTTCAAAATAAGGCTTGCGTCTTTACATGATTTTCTTTATTTTGTATTTCAATTAAAAGAAGAGTTTCACACAAATCACTGTAAAGATGATGAACATCTTAAGATAAATTTGATACCGTACATAGATTATTGAAATTGATAAAAAAAATCTATTATATACTTAACTAAAAATATCAATTTATGATCCTGATTTTAAGTCTTTTTTGTGTTGATAAAGAATCTATACATGCTAAATATTTGTAGTTTCATAAGTACCTCTGTTCAGTATTGTAAAAATTTGAAATGAATGGCATTGGTTCAGTCACAGACCTTGCATTTAGATTACGATTAAAATAAAAGGTGGTCGATTGTATTTAGTGGCTATTCTGTTCTAGAGCTTTCTATTAAGAAGTAAACAGCTGAAGAAATTCAATACAATAATACCTTACTTTGAATTAATGGGGACGAAAAATGTGGGCTCCAAATTATGTTAATGGCTAGAATACGTTTAAAAAATGTATCCATTTTTAATTAAAAATAATTTCAAACTGAAAAAAATAAAGTAATATGGGCACCTATAATTAATTAGAAATCAGTTACCGCTTGAGTTGAGGGCAAAAACAAGGAATAAAATCAAAGAAATATTAAAAAAAATTTAGAATTCTTATTTTAACTTTAAATAGTACAAAATAAAATAGAGTACTCATGTTATTCAGTACTGCTAAAATTTATGAAACTTTTCAGAAATCATTGTGAAAATTTTCAGACTTCTGGAAAACCATTGACTAGCATGGAAAAGCAAAGCATTTCTAGGAATATATCGTTCCACTTGCAAATATCATTCTTGTTGCAATTGCGCAATAGAATCTTTTGTGTTATTTTAAAATGAACAGTCATCAATAATGCACAAAATTAATAAAATTCTTCCGCTCTGAGTTGAGCAATATTATTCGTAATGCGACAGATTGCTCAGGTAAATCAAGATGTTGCTTCACTTAAAAATAATTTATGGTTGTAATGATTATTTTAGGATCTAAAGAGAATATATATCGCAAATAAAATAAGAGAGATCCCATTTTTGGTATGTTAACTTCATTTTAGAACTATATATATATATTCATTCGATGATTGTTTAATATTTAGAAAAAATATAAATACTATGAAGCAATTAGATAAGATTATTTAAATATAGCAAAATGAGAGAACATATAACCAAAATACAAAGTGAAATTTACAAAATGGTTTTTAAAATTCATATCATTTAAATAATTATACAAATGAAAAGGAAAATTCGAAAATTTAAATTTAAATGAAGTACTAACATGGCCAGCTTCATCAGGTGTTGGCCATATTGGTACGAAGTATAACTTTTTTGTAATGGCTGAAGACTAAAATCTAAATCAAGCTATTACACTCCAAAGCCATACTGTAAAAGTTTTAAAAAATAACTCAAGAAATATAGAATTAACATTTTATACTGGTTATATGTGTTCTATCTTTTTGTTATATTTAAATAATTTAATAATATAAATCTCATCTAATTACTTTATTGTATTTATATTTGTCCCAAATATTAAACAATCTTCGAATATTTATTTTGTAGTAATTCTATTTGAGAGAGAGAGAGAGAGTTCTTTTTCCTTTGACAAACTAATTTAAATTTTTATATTTTGGAAATTTTATAAAAAATTCAATTTTTATAATGGGTACCCATTATTTTTCTGAATTTAAAAAAAAAAAACCTATGATTTGGAATTCAAAATCTTATCATACTTTACCATCATACTTTCATCATAATATCATCATATTTTATCTGATGTTTAATTAATTTATCTAAATATAATAAGTCTAAGTCCTATTGAAAGTTATATATTTAATTTAAAATTATTTATTTCTGTAATTCAAAAGCGATTTCCTAAATATTTCAAAGGTTATATTGTCCTTTCCCATAATCTATCTCCTTTGTCAGAAATATTTTCAATCATGAGGGTTAAATTTCTTAAGTCATGCCTGCATTTATCAAGGTGTATTGAGTATTCCTAAAAAAATTAAATGTTTCAACAATATTTGATTTGAGGAAAAAATTCCTTTATATAGAGAAACAATTTATAATATTTACTGATTATCGCCTGATCTGCGTACAACTATATACGATATTTGATAGTTTCAAAAAGAATAAAAGGATTATTTTTTTTTTTACTCGTGAAAAAATAAAAAAATGAAACCTTGCATAAAATAGATTAAACCACAGAAAAAGTGTGAGTGAAAAAAACTACCTTTTCCTCTGCACTTTTAAAATGTAAAAATATTTGTCAGAATCATCAGGAAATGAAAGAAATTTTCCAAAAATTATATTGTAAAATTATATCCAATAAAATAAAAAAAAATATCATATATATTATAAACAAAAAGATAGATATTCAAAAATTAAGACAATTATTAACCGAGCTGATGACTAATTATTAATATTCGATACTTCAATTAAATAAGTCGAAATTTGCGTACCAATTTTAATATAGATGTTTGTACATTGCTAATACTCGTAAATGCAACAACCAGAAAGATCAGAGATATTACAGTCAAATTTATTTGACTAATAACACGCTATTCAAAGATAAAATAATTGAAATGAAAGCCTATTACAAAGCGTGAATAATGATAAAATTAGCAGTTAAAATAGATACCATTGTTGGTTATATTTGCTACAGCATCATATTAAAACCTGGCGTAGTAGAAGGGAGTGCATCCCGGGCAAGTTGTTGTGCAATTATGAATCATACATTTCAGACTGGTGGTAGACAGATAGAGCAAGCAGGCGAAGGAACAATTCAATCTAAAGGGTAAAGAAGAACTCATGAACATTGCGTGGCACGTGTGGTCTGCCATTATGTTGCTGGAATATAGCTGATGACATGCGCTGAAAATATGGGAGGACCATTCCAGCTCCTCAGACATGTCATGCTGGCTGTACAATGTACTTACAACGTGTACTAGAGGAACGTAAGAGTTAAACATTTTATGGACACAAGCCATTTTTTCGAGTGCCGGGACAGCGTGGTGGTGCATAAAGCAACAGTTCATTAGTCTGTTACCACAGTGTCTCCAGATTCGAATTTGGACATCGTAACATTATATACAGAAGTGGGACTCTTCATTGAAGACAAGCTGAGAGAAACATCACTGTCACCCACACAATATGTTCCATCACATACAGTGGTCAATAAGACAGAGGCTATCGTTCTCATCGGTGCACCAGTCTCTCCCATATCAAATGATTACAGATTTGTAATACAGTTGCTTGGCTTCGTCTAATACTATCACCTATTTTTCTGAAGGAATCAAAGATTCATTGAGAGATAAACTGTTTAATAAATATGATCAGAACAGTTTTAACTTTGATAATAGTTATCATATTTTTTTATCGTTGATTAATTTTGTTTAGGGCAACATCAGCTTCATTTGATTTGATTCTCATTTTTCCAGTATTGCAAAATTATGTTGTTTCTTAAAGATTTCGGCATTTAAAGTAATTAAACAATCACTTACATTTAAACTTATTTTTACCACATGTATCTTTTCCACAGTAAAACTTTTTTTCTTTTGAAAAATGGTTTCTTGTCATAAGAATTTTGATTCCAAATTTCAATTAGCAAATGTAAATATAATTCGAAATATCAGGATTTTTCTACAAAATTAGAAAAGAAATGCAAGTCAAAATTTATTTTCATTATTTGAAAAGATCTTCAAATTCATCAACTGAAAAAATCACTACTTGAAAAATCTTAGAAATCTTCCTAATCATAGCTTACTAGGCTTCTGACTTAATTTATCTGTGAAAGCAAGGTAGATGCGTGCACACATCAGAGTATTATAAATGAAGACATTTTTCTGTTTGCCAATCAAATATCAGTCAAATGTTACATGCATACGTTAAATGTACGTATATATTTAACACGGGACGGACGGCGTTTTGTGCGCATGAAATGGAATGAAATTTAAATCAGGGTATTGATCTCTGGATAACTTAATACATACGAAACGTTTCATTTCAAAGTTACTGGTGTATCGATAGAAGCGTTTCGGAACTCTGCTCATTTCATAAATGGAGGGGTGAGAATCTTTTTCCTCTTTTAAAATTGTCTTCTATGCATAATTACTAAAGTAAAAAAAAAAAAAAAAAAAAAAAAAAAATCTGCTGGGCATCAGATTCTTTCTCCTTTCTAAAATATTTCAATGTAATTTAAAAACAAGTATTCACTATTTTTTCAATTTTTGTAAAAAAAAAAGTGTTGTGTTTGCACATTGCAGAGAACATGTTTTCAATTTTCCCCAAATGCCGTCGACTGGAAATATATTGGAATGTAGATAACACACTGAAGTTTTTAATTATTAGAAATTTTACTTCAATCAGAATAAAATACATATGAATTAATTAGACATCTTTGTTTATTATACAGGTAATGATAAATAACCCATAGTGTCCTCTGCCAAACCTATAGGAGATAAGCTTCATCGTTGGTTTACTTATCCTTCAGCTGCCGAGCTGACAGCCGAACTTTCAGCGATCTGGAATTCAGTTTAGCTGCTCGTGAGTTCGAATCCCATTTTGAAGTGATTTGAGTCCCACTATTTAAGTGTAATTCCTGGTTTAATTAGTTCACGTGTGCAAAAGAAAGTGACCGTTGAGCGACAAACAAACCAAATATTCGGCTTTTAAGAATTTCTCAATTTATTACACAACACTCGAATTATTCTTATTGGTCTTATAATCTTATATTTACATTTCTGTTTTCAATCACTATTTTTCTCATTTAACACAAATACTACAGTTCAAATTAACGAAACAATGGAGAGTGTTTTTTTCATCTTTTTCTTGATTAAGTCCACTTATGCTTGATTTTCTGGTAGAAAAAATTTATTACATAATGTATCGTGCACCTTTTTCTAAGCAAATGCAAATTATTTAATCTTAAATTTGAAAATTTTATTTACTCAGTATGCCATTCTCAATGAGTTCGCGATATGGGCTGAATTCTGATGCAATCAAAGTTAAAATTCAGAATCATCATAAATTTCTTATGCTTGGTTAGCCACAACTTTAAAATTAAAATTGTCGTCAAGCTAGTACGAATGTGATATTGAGTAATAACATATAATGGGCCTATTTTACAGGCATTTTATGAAAATATTTTACATTCCAAATGAAAAATATAATTTTCTAAAAATATCAAGTTTTTGTTACATCTGACAAAGTTGCATTAATTACTGCATTAAACTTGATTTAAAATTTCAGGATTTTTATATTGCTTTCAAAAATTATTAAAAATTATCAAAAAGTAAAATAAAATTTGAATATTATCAAGAAGTAAAACATAAATTGACAGATTTAAAATTTCTTTACTAAGCTAAATATGAGAAAAATTTATATATTGGCTTCTTTTAGAAAATCATACCAACAGTGTAACATACCAAATAAAACAGCAATTTCAAATACACGATACAACATTTTAGTTTTATTTACAATTACTTCATTTGACGGTACATTTAGTTTTCATTGAAAATAAAATTTCATTTTAGATAAAATAAAGAAATTATTCTTGTGATTCTTCTTCTTCTATTTTTTTTTTTTTTAAACCTTTTTTACATTAAATTAAGATTTAGGTAGGCAAATAAAAACTGCTTCATATTCTTTATCTACCCGACACAAGATACCACACATTTGCCACATGTTGAAAATATGACATGACTGTTGCGGCTTCACGTAATGTAAATTATTATCTCCAAACAAAATTATGTATTTTCTTTTATAAAAAATCTCATATAAAATTCATATCTATACTTAGAATTTTGCTTACTTTTTACATTCCGGTTTTATATTATATTATTCGATTTTATATAATCCTATTAGTATATACGTATAGGGTTCTCAGTTTAATTACCAATGTATTTTTGTATTTATTAATTAATTAAAAAATTCGAATCCTTCCTTAAAATAAAATGAATTTTTAAAAACGAAATGAGCAACAAATTAATACTGCGAAAAAGAAAAATCAATAAAATCCTATTTTGTTCATAAGCTAAATAATTTCTTACGAATTATCAATATATTCTATCAAAGGTAGATTAAGCATTTTGTGTGACACAAACATAAATTAGTTTCTATATATTTCTGAAAGAAAATATTTACAACCTTAATATTTCTCCAATAAATATCTATTATCCTCTATCATTAGATAGTCATTTCTATATACTATTTCATCAGTGATAAAGATTTTAAAGTTTGAAAAAAACATTTTCAACTTTTCCGTAATTATTATTGAATCTAGTTTATGAATAGTTTTATTTTTATTCTCTAATGAATTATAGATTATAAGTTATAAAAAGAAAAAAGAAATTGCATATGAAGAGTATACAATGCGTATTGGATTTCTAAAATAATATTTTTACTTTCCAACTAGATAACTAATATTAATTCCGATAACGTTTTGTTATTTCCGAGTCACAGTAAAGTACCATAATGCACTCTGAATATTCTGTACGATGTATGACGTCATATGCATATTTATCTCATTAGATATCATACATTTAAATCCACACGCCTTAATGCATTGCATTTTTATTGGACTTGTAAAAGTTTTAATCTTGCTCCATTATCTATTTAATATTATAACTTTCATCGATACGGATATTCATATACATTATTTTACATATCATTCTTTAAAATAAAAAGAAATATGGCAAAAAAAAAAGAAACAGACCGCAGAATGATTAAAAATATGTCATCATATAAGACAAATTTATAAAAAAAATTAACTGAACATACCAAAATGATTGTTTCGTAAAATATCTAATATTGCATAATTGTGGTTTGTTTTCTTCGACGCATGAAAAAATTCAATAAAAGAATAAAGGTTTTCAGAGTTCCAGTGACAGGTTGAATATGCTAATATTTTGCATGGATTTACTGTTCTTCATGTGTTTGAAATCAACTAAGTATGACCGGTTTTCTACTATTATACTAAAAATTTAAGCAGTTTAGTTTTGATTTATTTCTTGAACTGGAAGCAAACTTGAATCTAGTACTAAATATTTTTAATATAGCATTTTTATACTCTATTAAGTTGATAATAGACATTCGTAACGAAGAATCTTTTGTGCTGTAATAATAACATAATAGACGTTTTTAATATAGCTATACTAAGAAGATACAACACACACATAATGTTGCGTCTTATTAATTTTTACGTATACTTTTTCAAAACTAAAACTCAAACACATTGAGAAGATGCGAAAGAATTGAATAAGGTCCTTACGCTTGTAAATATTGGTAACATAGATATTATTGATTATGATTAGACATCGAAAACACAATTTATATCTTAACTGTTTATAAATTAAGTATCAATTATATAAATTTGTTGCATCTCCTCTAGCAACGAACATAGCAAATCATAATGCAATCCTTGCATTCAGAATCTACCAAAATTCTATAGCTTTTACATACACAAGCAGTTCAACGAGACTTTTAAATTTCTCAAACTCATCATGCTGAACATAGTATCTTAACTTGTTCCTGATTGATTTGATTCGATTTATTTGACTCTCAGCGATCATTTTTTGCATATGAGAGCTAATTAGACCGGAATTTACAGTTTTAAGTGAAATCCAAGCCATTACAAGCACTCAAATCTTAAGAGGGAATCGGATCCTCTTTGTTGAATTAGCAAGTATCAGAAAATAAAAACTTAAAGTGTGTCAGAATACACTTAGGAACATTGAAAATAATGCATTAAAAAGGAGGAAAATACAAATGCAAAACTTTGCAAATAAGTACAAAGAGATCCGATATGCAAATGATCCAAGTTTGGTTGCAGTGCGCATAATCACACACCGACAATGGATCTGCAATCATAAGGTGGGCCCTATAAAAACAGACGTAGGGGGAAGAGTCAGAAACAGGACGATTGCATGCCTAACCCAAAAAG
This sequence comes from Latrodectus geometricus, assembly GCA_026290005.1. NCBI lineage: Eukaryota > Metazoa > Arthropoda > Arachnida > Araneae > Theridiidae > Latrodectus > Latrodectus geometricus. The sequence goes on from JAPDSC010116948.1 coordinate 62,375, forward strand.
GATATTAGTCAGCGAAGAATGTCACGGAGACGTGTGCGAAGACATTTCACACAAATAAGCCGATTGTAGAAGGGTCTCAGCATAGGCTTGAAAATCGTAAGCTGGTCGATGCACAGTATTGTTCGGCAGGTCAGTAGTTCTGCATTGCCGTCAGAAGATGTTGGGAGCATTGGACACGAGATGCTGTGTCTGGGATGATTAGGAAGACGATGAGGCGAGAGTATAAAAGGATTGTGTGGCAAGCACTCAAGGATCCCATAGACACTCATTCCACGATACACAACCGTGTATCATAGAACCCCTACATCTGCTCAGATATAGGGGTACCAGTTGTTTTACAAACCATTTCTAGACGCTTTACTGAAGCGAATCTGACATCCAAATGCCCGTTCGGGTATTGCCTTTAACACACAACATCAGTGACTCCATTTACAGTAGTACCAAGCCGGAGTGACGTGGAATGCTACAGATTGGCAAAACATGATGTTGAGTGATAAATTTAGGTTTTTTTTTCATACGGTGATAACCTCTTACGGATGTGGTGATGACCCAGTGAACGGTACATTTCCACCCATGGTGTCACATGATATAAAGCCAGCGTAGCAGGCGTAATGATCTGTGGAGCCATAGCTTATGATAGCCGGTCCCCTTTAGTTGTGGTACATGGAACCTTAACAGGCCTGCGTAATGTTGATGACATTCTTTGACCCCTTTTGAGACCTAAATGGTCTTCCAGAGGCAATTTTACAGCAAGATTATTCTCGTTCGCATGCTGATCGAGGTGCTCAAGGGTTCTTACATCATGTTCAGTCTTTTCCATGGCCGTCCGCTCCCCGGTTGAGTATGTTTGAGACTAGCTGAAACGCCTGATGCCGCCGTGTAACTCTTTGGACATGGCTGTTGAAGATTTGAGGGCACATCTCTCAGGACATCAGACGTCTAATAAATTCGATGCAGGACTATGTTGTGGCATGCATGGCAGCAGGAAGCAGTCCTACGCGCAATAGAGGCTGGCTGTATTTGTCTCATTGTACACACTGTATTTGCTTAAGTGTCTTGATTATAGGTGTATTAAATTTTATTTCAATCCTATACTCCCTTCTTGGTACGCTATTTTCAATGTTCCTGTTTGTATATGACTAAGAAGTAAGTGCGTTTTATTTAACTACTGTACAACCTATGATGATAGGAATGTTCGCGTTTGGTGACGACTCCATGTCAATATTTCAATCACTTTTTTTCAGGAAGCTAAATGCATAATTTTATTTGTCAGGATATTTGTCATAATCACCATTGTTTTTGAATTTAAATCATCCTCGTGGAGATTCATGTGGCAATAGAGTTTTGTGCTGCCTTTCATGGCACAACTCTCAACAAATATTTTTCAATAAGACAATGCCCAACTGTATAAATACAAGTAGCCTTATGATTGTGACAAAGTGGTATCTCTTTATTTTTGGAACATTTGCAGGATTTAGATTTAATTGCCGACTTAAAAGAAAACATGTGTGGCATTTTACACATCTGGGAAAGAAAAGGACACATGTCCATCTTTTATAATAACTTTAGATATACTTCTTCAGTACATATTAAAATCTATTATCCAGAGCTATAACTTTGTCACTTTTTATATTGATAATTTTCATAAACATATTTATTTCCTACAATTTTTACACATCTTTTTTTTATGTTGTAACTTTAATGCTGAGTATTGTAGATTATTCTTTATAGACTTTTACCAAGCGCGAATCTCTAAAAAATGGACAGAATCTAATATTTCTACATATACATTATTCTAATGTCCCATTGCAACTGGATTGATTTTAGTATAAAAGTTAGATGTTATAATATTCATGTTGCTTTCAAAACAAGTTTTTAACAATTATTTTGTGAAATTAAACTTATAGATACTGAATAATAATATGAAAGTTTCGCTGTATTTCCTCAAACAAGACAAGACCACCATCTTCCATGGTCCATAGCTTCCATTTTAAAACATGTCCAATGGAAAGCTTTCGAAGTAAAATTGCGTTTTGAAACACTAACAATATTTCCTTTGTGAAAATGTTGATTTCATCGAAATGTACTCTCACATATAGCTAATTTAAAAACAAATCGAATGAGATGGGAAGCTCTAAATTATCATTTAGTTACGAAGTTATTAAATATTATAGAAAGGGCTCTCATCATCTGCATTCTAATATGTTTCCAATCGATAGCATATTGGAAAAACTGTAAAAACGTCCAATAAAATAATTAAGCATTTTTTTTTTTTTTTTTTTTTTTTGGCAAGAAAAAAAGTTAATGTAGTTATTTTTTTTAAAAAAGAAAAATAACTTAAGAGAATATGAGAAATGGTGATCCGATAATGCATACATTATTTCTTATCCTTTTGCTATTGCTCACAGATCTCAATTTCAAATGTAGAGAAGTAACCACGTGTTTCCTTTCACATGAAGCAACTAGGAATCGAAAGGCAATACACTGTTTCAGTTAATTACATCACGACAAAAGCAACTTTCCAGTGAGTTACAATGAGCGTTAATTACGGTATGAATGAATTACAAATGCTGTAATCAAATTTCTAAATTAATCCTAAAATTAAGTTTCACGTTATTCGTTACTTATTCAATCTTCTTAAGCATTCTTAATTTAATCATGGATAAAAAAAAAATAAATAAATAAAAAAAACATTGGCAGACAAACAGAGAATAATTTTAATATATTTAATATTTTTGAAGTTCATAGTGTGTTTTGATTTTATCTACCAAAAATATTCCTTAAAGTTATCAAAACTTAAATGTAAGAAGAAATTTACTTTTTAGTTGAAATCACACAAAAGCTGAAGGAAATTCAAAACTTTCCAGTAACTCAAAAGATTCTATTAATATCCTAACAATAATTTAAAGCAGTTATTTAAACAATCTTATTTAACATGGTAAACAAAAAAAATGTAAATAAAAAATTAGAAACATGACAATAAGAATAATAGACTATTCCATATTTAAAAAAAAATGACAATATAAGATTAATAATTGTTTGTTCATGTTTACATCATTTGGGAAACGTAAATTAAATTCATATGTATGAGTGTGTGTGTGTGCAATTGATATTCATTGTTTTGAAGTAATTAAAAGGAATTCGTGTTTGTGAATCAAGTGATTTTTTTTTTTAATCGGAAAGAGTCGAAAAGTTCTTTATTCAGGCCATTGCTCCGCTTATTCTGAAACTTAATAATTCCATTCAGGAAAAAAACAACTCGGTAAGAAATGCTCTCATTCATCTTGCATCGTTGCTCAAGCGGAAGTTGAAAGAAAGGTAAATATATAAAGAAAGCAAAAGTGTATAAAACGCACATATAAAAACATGCGTTATTTTATTCTGTGACAGCAAAAAAATAAAACTTTGCAACTTCTGAAATCATTCTTTTAAATAAAATTATTACATAATTTATCCGGAAATAACACAAGTCCTTTCATTTGAAATAGTTTTGAAAAAAAGTGTTACTTCAAATCAAAGTTTACATTTCTTTCTGTTATGTGTAGACAATTTTTTTTTATATAAATTTGTTAATCTAATAGTAATAGAAGTTAATGGGTAATTAAATTAAGTATATTGAGTAGTTAGAAATGTAAAAAGCATTAGAAGACAACAGGAGAAATTCTCAAAATTGTGCACTCAATATAATTACGTTATTTAGTTCAAGTGGTTAATTGACAAACTTAATTTAGTAACCTCACATAGTAAACGTGATTAAATATTCCCATATAAGACGGTAAGAGCATGTATTTTGATGTATTAATTTTACAAATTTCAGAGAGAAAAGGAAACAGCCGAGAATTTGGTAGATGGATTAGGGGAAAGACCTCGAAGCTAGCAGATGAGAAATTATGGCATCGAATTTATCAAGATGGTATAAAATTACTCAGACGACCTTGGCTGCAACCGGCTGTAGTTTATAAAGTAGGGGAATAAATTCAAAAGTTGATAATTTAATATTGAAAAATCAAGAAGATTAGATACTGTTGAAAGCATTTTAGAATTTTATTCTTGTTAAAAGAAAGCATTACAATCAAATTTGCATATGGCAATTATTATTGGATGATGTAGATAGGGAATTTGATTGGCAGCCCTCATGTCTGGAAATTTGCTTTTGCTAAACGGTAACAACTATGTAAGAAATAGTGAAAAAATGGCGGTTACTTTATACCGTCACCCTTATAAAAAATAAAAACACTATAATAAAATTAAAAGAATTGGTTAAGAAGAATAAAAAATATTAAAAATAAATTGAAAATTAAAAAAATATTATAAAAACAAAAATGAATGGCTAATAACTTTATAGCATAACTATAAAATTAAACATATAACATTTACTTAAGAGAAGTTCTTAATTAACATTCAATTCAATGAACATCTATTTAAATATGAATGTTTGTTTAAATAGAATTCATTATGTCATTGAAATCCGAAATATATTTTTAATATTTTATCTAATGCTTGTTATTTTGTTGTTGTTTGTGTCTTGTCCTTGGTATAAAATGTGCAAAATGGAACCAAAAGTCTGGATGACAAACATTGCCAGGTTTCGTGTTTGAAGATTGTAAAGTATGTCCTGTGGTAGTGAGACGAGTGAGTAAAGAGTAGCAATAATAACCTGGCAGGTAAAGACATTATCGAGAGATAATTGGCTTTGCGGACAATTTTTACAAAAAGGATATGATTTGAAGATATTTTCGGGAGGTATCTTATTTCCTTTAAAATGGTCAGTTTGAAGTTTTGTTACTGCAGACGAAAAATCTCTGAAACAGTGGAGCTGCTTCAGACGACAGGCCCCTTGAGCAGCAGGTGAATAATTGTTTTATAAGAAAACTGGCAATACGTTCTTTTTACTCGCTAAAAGTAAATAACTCGGCATGCTGTTTTTCTTTCTTCACTTGAACTTTTTATGTGAATATTTTCATTAAAATACTTTATTTCTTTAAATTAATTAATTCTCAAATTATTTTATATTTTATTAAATGGCAATTTATATCTTAATTCGACAAAATGGAATTTCATTTACAAATTTAGTGAATGAACAAAGGATGTCCAAGCATCTCTCTGATAATATGTTTACTATCATCATAAAAATTGAGATAATAAAAAGTGAGAGTATACTAGTTGTACACATTAAATGTGTGGTAAATTTAACAACTTACACATATTGTGACACAAAGCTTAAGTAAGGAATGAGAAAATCAATACTCTTATGCATAAAATTGTAGTAAATTACTAGAATGAGAATCCTTGTGATTTTAAACTTAAGACAGGGGATGTGACCATCATCTTTCCTATCAATTTAGAAAAAGGTACGAAAAAGAGTGAATGCCTTTCTCTCCATTACACATCATCATCAATGAAAATTTTTCTGATCATATTAAAATGAACAATTTTCAAAAATGCGATAATTTTATTTTTTATTGATTGAGATTTGGGGAACATTTGTAATTTATGAACTCTATTACCATATGTTTTAATTAGACTTATATAAAACTCATAATATTATACTTCTGTACTTATTTTTGGTGTGATTATTTTATATTGTACTGTGATTATTTTTTGGTGTACAATTCTTTAGACTCTTGAAAAAAGTTATTAATATAATTTGTAACGTAATGTATAATACACAAACAGAAATATAGAAATTAATTATACAATAAAAATTTATGTAATAGATTTCTTTGAATTCAGTTTTACTTATAGTCAAATTTTATTTCTTATTCTAATTAGTGACTTAAAAATGCATTTTCTTATAAATGATATCATAAAAATAATTTGCAGTCAAATAATTGGTTCACTATGTGTTTCTAAATAATTTCAAATATTTTAGGTATTTTAGATATTAAAAAAAAGTTATATATATTTGATTAAAACGAGATTATTTTGAAACAGAGTTATTAATTATATAAAAGCAAATGGAGGAAATATAAATTCTAAATATTTTATTCGAAATGGAAAAAGTTTTTTTTGCCGAAATATTTTAAAGCTCAATTAAAAGTTTTAGAACTAGGAACGAAATAAAGTTAACTGGAATTACAATGAGAGCAAAAGTTTTCAATCAGTCGAGCTTAAAAAATTATGAATGTCACAAATCTCTTAAATCAGTAAATTACATTAATAAGGCGAAAACTTGTTTACATAATATATTAGTTTGGGGAAAAAGAAATCCACTATTTTTACGTGAACTTTATGTAACTTCTTTTGGATTCACTTTGTAAAAAGGTTTAAAACAGCTTTCACGTAGATTTTTAGGTCTTGCGCGTTACGACTGCTGACATGCGGATAACTTCGATCATTTTTGATATTATATAGACATTTTCGACGATGCTATCCGCATGCGAGGTGCATCTCTAACATCAAAAATACCCGAACGGAATCGAGGAAACAAAAATTGTACGTAACTGGTTGTTACAGTCTTATATAAAACGATAAACACCTTTCACAATTTTAACCACCCGGCTATCTTTTTCGCCGTTACAAGAGAAAAACGAAAATGTATCGAATTTTCTGTTTAAAAAACTTTCCATTTTTAAAACCTTGTACTAGCAACTGAATTAATCAAACAAAAAACCGCAAGAGGATATTTTAGTGCCAAATGGCACCTTTCCAACGAGCATAAATCTGAAATTGTTTGATAGATACCTCACGAGATATCGATCACTACAGACGTCTACCGAAAAAATAATGGATTACTTTTTCCCCAAACTAATATTTTTTAAACATAATGTTAAAAACAAGTTTAATGAAATACACAAATTAGAAAGCAGTTTTAAAAATACTATGTCTGTAATATTTAAAAATGAACGAGTAAAATTAAATGTTATATCGTTCATTGATAAAATTACCTTAATATAACGCAAAAGTATTGATCCATTATGTAATTTCAGCACGTAAAATAATTATCTCATAACAATGCTGTTATATTACAACATGTAATTTACATATATGCAAAATATTTTATATTTTGTAAGATACTGCAACTTAAATGAAGGGATTAAGTAAGAAATTTTTATAGTAATCATTTTGCTAAGTGCATATTTAAAGGAAACATGCAAGCATACAATGTTTCAGCACATCCGAAAATTATCTCACAGCAAAATTACTTAATACATTCAGAATATCTAATAATCAGCCACAAGGAATCAATTGAAAGGATTAAATCAAAATTATGCTCAGTAAGCATTTTATTCAATGTGTATCATAAAAAAAAACTTATGTAAATGCAAAACTTTGAAGCACACATGCCAAATGACAATCCTGTTTCCAATCCTTACGATAAGTTAACGTAAGCTAAAAGGAAATAAACAATGAATATTGATGATGAACTCAGAAATGTAAAATTTCTGGTGTCTGAAAATCCTTGAAAAATAGCAAAAGAAAGAAGAAAATGTGTGTTCTAAAATTAGAATGAAATAAAGCGACATTTTTTGTAGAGGTATCGAAACATGGAAATTAAAAGTAGAAAGGAATTAATAGATATACTGAGATAGATTAGATTTATTCTTTTGTAATACATTGTTGACCAAATGAAACAAATTAGAAGAAAACAAGAAAAATATTATAAAAATTTTGAAAAGTAGACGTAAGTAGCATATTTTGTATTTGGAGTGTCCAATTAATGAACAATTGGTTGTAATGCGATGAAGTAAAAAAGTCAAAATTGTGAATAAATAATAAAAATTCTGCGTTTTACAAGAAACTAAATGACAGAAAACTTATATTTGAATGTTTTTTCCCTCTTTTTTACTGTTTTCAAAACCAAAATTTAAATCAATGGATATTTTGCTTAGCGTGAAATATGTGGCGAGAAATTTCACATTAAATAAAATATCTGTTTATTAAAAAAATCATTACATTAAAATACACTTTACTTGAAATTGGATTTTATATGAAATTTTGAATTGATAAGTAATTTTGAAAAATTTATGGAAACTAAGAAAATATTTTCATGACATATTTCAGCTATGTAAATGTTTTCTTATTAACTTTAAAATTTAGAAAAATAATAATTCGTTTTCTGTTAACCATTAGGCCTATAATTGAAAATACAACTATAAGAAATTTATTCAAAATATTATATGAAATTTCTAATTATTACATAATACATATGTATTTAATGTAATTTGAGTAACAAGATTTAGTAAATTAATTGCAAACTGGCCTTATATATCATTGATTTAATTTTTACTTTTTTTCACCAATTTTCCTAAATCATATTAAAGAACTTTTTAATTTTATTTTTTTTTTATATTTGTATAGGTAAGAAGCATAAGTTCTATGCCATTTCGCGGGCACAATTGATAAAATCGATAAGTGGTGTTACTAAACCACAACTGATGCTTTTTATCATCACGTTATTTTAATGTAGAAAATACTTATGTTTTCAAAATAAAATTACTATAATTATATAACTAATCATAGCTAATTTTGTTTCATTTGTTTTCAATGTATTATTACCGAAAGAGTTGATTTGGTGATGTTTGCGTTGTTGAAATAGAATGATACTAAAACTTTTTGTTTAGACCTTATAGTCATACATTAGAAATTATTTCAGGAAATTGAAAACAAATTTCAAAACTACTCTTTCAACATTTATTTAATAAAAAAGCATCGTAGATAGGAATTTATTTGGAATAAGTTTGATATAAGAAAATAAATCTTTAATTTTATATGGATAAAATTATGAACATTTGATTAGCAGCATACTGTCATTAATAATTGTTATATACATTATTCTAAAAACTAATTTTCACTAATTAAATCTTAAAAATATAAGAAATCCTACGAAATTTGGTGAACTCTGTGCTGATTTTTAAACATGTAACTCTTAAAGTAAGACAAAGGCTTAGTGTTAATTACTGAACTAGATTTAATCTGGTTTACATATTTTTAATAAAAATCAATTCCTTCTTCATTAAATATGCTCAAGCATTTGATTTAAGAATTGTAATCCAATTTATAAATAATATATTACAAATTCGGTTTAAAAATAATTTTATATAAATACAAAAGTCCATTATTAAATCGCTTATTGGAGCATACACGTTTTTAAATAAATGTTTCACTATATTACATCAATGCTTGTGACATAATACATTCTCTTCAAGAGTACATTAATCTCAAATATAGTAAACTCTCTCTTCGTGTATTTTCTTCATTCTAAAAACCTTATAATTTATTTGCTATTTAATTCTAAAAAAGCATTATAATAATAACAATTCAGCATTAAGTTTCAATTTTTAATTTATAAAAGGCTAAATAAATATCATCATCATCGAATAGAAAAAACGAAATATCGGGAACTTTTATGTTTTTGAGAAAAACTATTAGAGTTAATGACACATTTATTGATGAAATCAAACAGAAATTCAATCTATGGTAGTTCCTTTGATGAAGTTTTTTATTTTTTCTTATAAATGACATCAACATTAAAATCAGAATTAAAGTTAGAATACAAATCCTCGAGAAATTAATGTTTTGTTTACTATGTGTATGATCTTTAAAATAATTATATACCGCTATTGATGAAAATGGCGTTTTTAAAATTATAGGATAAATAAATGGAACATCTATTGATAAAAACACAGTTTTCTCACACTGAAACCAAATTTTATTTTGTTATTTATATATTTATGTAAAATTGCACATTTGTTGAATTATGCATTTAATTAAAATTATTAATTATCGATTCTTGAGTAATTTAAAAAATATCCCAAATTTAGAGAACTGAAAAAAAAACTAATTTATTTTCTAAAAATATATTAACAGCGGTGATAGTTTGTAATAAAATCTATAAAAAGGTATGCAAGCAACTATTAATGGATTTAAATTTTAGACTGTATTCCAACTTTTTTTCCTTTCGAGGTAAATTTTTGTACTTAGTAGAAGAATTTATTGTCATCGAAAAACTCAAAGGAATGGTTAACAAGTTAGTACAATTAAATATTTACTTTATATTATTTAAGCATTTCAAGATAGTTTTTTAAATTTAATAAAAATTTTATATTGGATGTAATAGTATCAGGTTAAAAAATGATTTGAGCTTAACTATTTTTGCTTTATAGTAATGACAAAACTAATAAACAAATTTCATACAATAAAATTTTCTGTTCACTGCGATATTTTACTCGAATCAATGCATCCGACTCGATACAGAAAATTATTTTTATTGTGATTAAGTAGTTTATATATGAAAAGGGTGATACAATTCGAGGTAATAAGTAATGAATATCAAATAAGGTGATTTATTCATTTTTGGCGGTGAAAATTAGTTTGAAAACGTTTGTCAATATGTGAAATATCCTTGTCCAAAATACTGTAGAGCAACTTAAACTGAAAAAAGCCTTAGCTCTTTATAATTTTCAGCACGTTTTGTTTGTTTTGGATGTAAACTTACTGATTGAAATCGCTGATGGAATTTCTCAACTTTATCACGTTTTATAAAACAGAAATATTATCGTAAATTTCACGCAATTCATAAATATTTATTTTTATTATTTAATGTAAATCCATTGCATACTAAATTTAATTACACTTTTATCCTTTAATTTCTTTTTCCTTTACATGACTTCCCGAAAAATTAGGAAGGAATCAGTTACGTATGGTTGAAAAAGATGATAAAGTTTACAATTCTTAAGTTGATTATATTAAAATATAATTCAATTATATAAATTTGATTTAAATTATTAAAAGTAAATTAGTATTGAAATTGTGATTAGCTTTAATTTAAAAATAACAGCGATAAATTTTTCCTTAAAATTTCTGATTATGACAATATTTACACTATTTACACTTGTAGCAAAATTAATATTTCAGATTCAAAATAGTATCACATTTACTTACAAAAAAGTTGATAAAAACATTCAAAAGTGAATATTTTACGATGAAATTTGAATAATTTATTTAATCAATTTATAATTTTTATTTTATTAATTAAAAATAATTATTTTGACAAACTAAAATTTTGAAACCTCAAATCTAAAAATACAATTTTGCAGAACTGTTTTTTTTATAAAAATTTTAAGTTAAAATTAAAAAAAATTAATAATACTTATTAATTAAAGACACGAAACTGGCAGAAATATGGTAATGTTTGGTGAAAAGCAAATGTTTAAAATAAATTAAAAATATATAAATTAAAAATAGAATTTATAAATTATTGAATCCTGTCTGTAATTAACTGGCAAAAAAACAAAATAGTTTTAAGAACTTGAATGAAAAAATTCTATTAATTTTTCACACTGTTAATTAAAAAAACTTAGAAGTTTTGATAAAGCTTCAAATTTTATTTGCAAACAACTAAAGATTATAACAAAATTATGCTGTTATGTTCACGATCACTTAATGCTTGTGTATCTCAACTTTTTTTTCTGATTCTGTACTAAAACAATAAACAATGAGAATCACAAAATTTATCAGGGTAACGTATTAATCAATCAATAAAATAGCATGCAAATTAATGAAATTCATACAGAATTGTTATTCCCTAACATTTGGCTAATGATGTCACTTCATACCAACGATCTATTTATTGTTTTAATATTATGAGAACAAAATTTTCTATAGAAATGTATCAGAAGTTTCTGTGGAAAATCTTGCTTTCCGTTATTTGTGATTAATGATTCTTTACAACAAAGTTCAAATAAAATCTCTTAACTTGTTTGGATTGTGCTCTAATGTCTACAAAAGAAAATTATTGACTATATTGTGAACAAAACATTTCTTGATAGTTTGAGCTTCAAAATAAAATTTTACTTACAAAAATCTTTTTTTTAAATAAGAAAATCTAAATTTTATTTGTAACTGCATATTATAAATAAAATATTTTTTTTTAAATATTGTTCTTTTATTGTATAAATTATGTATACATATTATCTTTATTGTATAAATTATATATGTATATTTCTTTTTTTTATATAATTAATTTGTAACAGTCTAAATAAGATAACTCTTATTTTTTTTATTTATGAAAACGGAATTTCAGTGCTTTTGTGAGAACATTTTACTAACTTAAAGAAATTTAGATTTGAACAATTTCTGTGTTTGAACTATAATCAATCCTCTTTCAATATCTACTTTGAGTATATCATCAAATCACATAAAATCGAATAATTCCTAAATCTGTTTCCAGTATCAAACTGTATAGCCCTAATTTGAAATATATATATCAACATACGAATTAAAATTAAAAACAATTGTAAGGTATATACTTGATAATTACGTAGATGAAAAATTGCTTTAACATATTTTAGAGAATAGCCATTTTAATAATCCTTAAACTCGTAAATTATATACTTTGTTGACGCTCTATGAATAAAATACGATCTAACATTTTGTTTTTGACTTCTAAAATTCATTCATTAAAAGGTCATTTATGGAATTATATTTCCTTTTATTCCAATGTATATGAAACATGTTTCCAACTCTGAAAAATAAAGTTTTTAGGAAGTCCTCCATCCAAACGCCAATCTATATTTGTCTTAAATTAAAAATTTAAGACACATCTGTGCAAATATCCAATATCACACAAATAGACAATACTCTATTTGAAAGCCAAATTTCTATGTGTTAAATAAAAATTAAAATATATATGATATTTAATTTTATACGGTATCCAAAAAAAAATTAGTAAATATACATAAGTTGCTACATCACTTTATATTTTCATAGATTAGTGTTAATTTGAAGCCTATTATTTTAGACAATTTTCACAAAATATTTTCGGGTGATATTCTGCAGTTAATATAATATGTAAAAAATTTTTAATATTACTTTCTAGTTTTGTGTTCAATTCAAGACTTATTTTTTTTCTCTCTTATGAGTAATTTTTCATTTGCATAAAACATAGGAATTTGTTTTAATTACTATATACTTTTTTATAAATGTCTTATTTTTTTATGCTGTTAACATATGAGAGCTCTCTTTTCTTTCATCTTAAATTATCTTTATAGCCCTCTTATCAATCAGGCTGAAGGATAAAGACGAAATGATTCTTCGGAAGTTATTTTCAAAACTTGCTGATCATTTTAAAAAAATCAATAATTTTTACACATCAAAAATCATTTATCTTTTTGGGGATACCAGCTAACACAATTTTCCAACAAATATTCCAACTCTCGTCTAATCTATATGATTCGTTTGTTTGCCGTTCAACAGCAATTATTTGCTTAAAAAGGCTAATTAAGCAGTAAACTATAGTTTATAATTGATACCAAACCATTACATATACATTCAAAACCGGATTGGGAATCGAACGCACAAACTGTTGAACGGAGGCACAGAGCGTTGACCATTCCGTAGCCAATTCAACCTAATTTGTGAAAAAGACGGTTTCTTGAATCACATACTTCTATATATTTCTAAAAGCTTAATCTGTGGAGAATCGATCAGTTAGCAAGATTTGCTCAAGGGAAATACAATTTTGCAATTATATTTTCTTGAACATTGATTCAAATTTCGAAGAAATGCTATTGAGTTTTTTCTATTTAAGAAACGTTTACGCGCAATGTCGATGCAACATCAATCTAATGTGGCAATGTCGTTTTGCAAAAGAAAACTGCTTTCTTTAAAAAGAAACACCAAGTGCACCATGTAATTGTAGGAAATATAATGAATATTCAGCTTTGAACTATGCGTGTTCTTGAGACACTTACTTGAAGTCTCTTTAAAAATAAATCAATGACGTTTTATGGTATTTATTTCACATTGAAGCAACGTATTAATTGTATGAAATTTTTAAGACGCATTCCAAGAAATGTACTTCACACTTTTTTAGACTTAATAGTTGTTTACAAGTTTAGATACATTACCTAAATTGGATATATTTTATTTGAAAATATTTTATGCTTTATCAAATCTAAACTTTTATTCATTTCTTTATTTTTTTCTAATTTTCTTTTAAAAGTGAATTTAGCGGTTAAATTATTTAATTCTCAATTAGTATTTTCAGCAAATTTTGAAGGTGTTAACAACAAAATGAATATCCAGGAATCTCTTAATAACTTTTCTACGCATCAATTCAAGTTGTTAAGTTGATTTTAAATATGCTCATTGTACTCGGAATATTATTCAAATGAATTAATTAACAAGCACGTTTAATAGAAAACAAGTTTCTTTCCTGCTTTTCGTAGATTAACTTTTTCATTTTATTCATGTAGAAATTATGTTTACATTTGAAAACGAAATCTTACGAAACGTTTCATTATAAAACGTGTCTAATGATTTTTTATACATTTGTATTTAATGGCGCACTACAATTACTGATCACATATTGGATTCAATATTTACGAGAACGCCCAAAAACGTAGTCAATAGATTAAAGAATTACTTAATTGCCTAGAGTTAAAATTCGAACACTAATCATTTGAGTAAAAGTAAGGAGAGTTTGCAATGAATACTTAGCACTCTGGTTTTTGATTCAACAGTTTGTCAGTTTGATTCCCCCTCAAGCATTGAAGTTTGTAATGATTCTGACTTCATTTCAAACTAGGTCTGGTCTAGTTAATCTTCATAAGTCTTTTTTAAATTTTTATACTTACCGTTTAATGTAACCGACATTTGAGTAGAGTTGTATGCTAACAGATCCAAAGTATTTTAATTCATTTTTATTAAGGAACAATTAGCTTTCAGCTCAGCAGCTCGTGGTTTTAATTTCTACTTAAAGTGTGGGTATTTATTGTTGTATGGAATTAATTTTAAAACCGTAAATCCCGGAAAAATAAATCCTCGTCTACAAAATACAACCAGAATGAATATAACACCTCAATTAATAGATAGATTTCATAAAATGTATTCTCAAGATTAAAATTTTTATTTTCAAGTAATGATCTTACTTAGATTCGAATTTCACAAATTTATATTGCAAGAATACCGAGAAATCTATTTTACATATACACAGAATGTTTATAGTATTTTTCTCAATGATAAACTTACAGCATAAGCAAGTCATCCAACAAGAAACATTTCTGAAGAATTTGAAACATATATTGATGTTACGTAGCTGGTACGTAAAGACCTAGTACCGTAAAGTATTTGAATATTCGTAATGTGTTGTCTTCTGAGGGACTTTTCATTGATGGAAGGTCGTCTGGATGTCACAAGGGAGTAAACGAGAAATATTCCACCACTCATACACCACCATATATGCCAATAGACATGATAGATAGAATTCATGGTGAAATTTTGCTTAATTTGAAAGATCTTTACGTAGACACCAACTGCTGCAGAAAGCACACCAAAACGGCATTTCATTTTTCATGGTCTGGTAATGGCATTAACAATAATGGCTTTTTGATTTAGATCAATATGATATTCTTTCTTTATTCGATGCATGACATTGTTAATGTAGAACGACGAAAGAAAGCCACAAATTTGTTTTCACATTTATGAATTAGTTTATCGAATGTATTGGTATAGTTGATATATTGGTATTGTATAGTATTGGTATTGTAGAGTATATTATGGTTAATATAATGTATAGGTATAGTATTGGTATCTTTTATTATCATGTATATATTAATAATCAATATACATAATAATAAAAGAGTGGGAATATATACTTAAATTCAACATCAGTGAAGGAATTTTAAAAAAAAAATAAACTTAAATATCTATTCACAACAATAAAAATTGACTTCCTGTAACCTTTTACTACATAAATTTTCCGTAAATATTCATTATAGATACCATCAAGTCACCTTGATATTTTCAATCTTAGATCGTAGAGATCTAACCATCCATTAAAAAAACAATACTTTTTGCAAGAAAATTGATATTTTTTTAGCTGCACATTACACTAATAATTCTTTTTCTTTTTTTAATAAATATGTATAAAAAAAACAAAACCTTTGGAGTAAGGAAGAAAGTAAGCATGCGGTTTTTTCGTCCTGACAGTTTTCACCCACTTTTTGTGGGTATTTCCCGAAATGAAAGTGCTATGTGATATTCTCGGCAATAAACCACCTGTTCTCATTTCTCCAGCAGCCAGAAGCGATCAGCAACAAACATTTAATTGCCGTTTGAAAGTTTCTTTGGAATTTCCACCGTATATTTGAACAGAATACCACAAAGCTTTCGTGACCATGAACTTCTAAGACGCCTTTTTTCTTCTTTTTTATCATGACTCATAATGATATTGAGGAAGTCATAATTTTATTACTATGATACATTTATGAAATGCTTCACTTAAAAAAATGATAATGTCATTGTTTTAAACATTTTTGTCTGCTATGTTCGAATGTTAGAGTGTACCGAACATATATAATCTACATTGAAATTCTTTGTAATAATTTGTTAGGAATTGCATCGTTGCATATTACCACGAATTCCTAAAATTTACATGAATAGTTTGTAGTAAAGTAATAAATAACTAAAGTAAAAATATTTTTTAAATTATAATATACAGAGAGAATACATCAAAATTTATAAAAAAAAAATACGTAGCTT
>JAPDSC010116948.1:78869-106256 GCA_026290005.1 Latrodectus geometricus
TGGGTTAAAATATCTTGTAGCACTTTTAAGTTCTTAGGCTGTGCACTAACTAGTGTCCAGAGATTTCCTTCTTTGTGACACGATCCATAGACAGTTCTGTAAGAAGGTAATGTGGAAGGAATGTTCAAGCGGTTTAAAACAAATTTCAAAAGTACTAGCTTTCCGATACATGATGACGAATGTACTAAGATTTTTATTAAAACAATTTTGTTAAAAATAATCATTAGTTTCTCAAAAAAGTTACTGTCACTGCAAATAAATATTTTATTTTCGTTGATTAAAATTGGAAGAAACATTTCCTGAACCATCATGTAAAACTCATATACTGTCAATAAAAATTGAAAACGACAAATTGCAAAAAAAAAAAAGTTTTTTAGAAGTAGTGAATATTTTTTTCCGCACTGTGGCATAATAAAGAAAATTTTCAGGAAGGATTGGAATTCAGAGAGAACAATTCTAATTCCAAGAAATATTTTATGGGTGGAATCCATTTGTTTTACATTGCTAAATGCAGTGTTGGGAAGTAGAACTATTTCCGGCAAACTGGAAATATATTTTAATTACTGTTATGACTATGCGGTTTTCAGCTTGCTGTCACACATTTAGTTTTGAAATTCTCCAGGAAGAGTTCGTATTGTGGTTTAAGAAAATTTTGAAACTGAGTTGTAGAAAAAAACTGCCTTGAACTGTGGGAGGTGATGGGCAAGTAGTAGGAGGTTTTTTATGAGACAAGACAAGATGAACGAATATTCTCTTAACTAGAACATTTATTAAAAAAATTTTCTTTTTAAAGAAAAGTGCTCATCTTGAATTTATAAGCAGTTATAAACAATAAAATGAATTTGGAAATAAATTAGTAATAGTCTATTAAATGCTCTAAGAAATAAGTGTTAACTACGCGATTGAGGAAAATTTTTTCAAACATTTAGAACTGAACATCAAACGCTGCATCAATTTCAGCGCTGCAAGTACGATTGGCATCGTCGGAAAAATTATCGCAAAATTTTGACGCATGAGCTTTGAGGCATATTATAAGAAAAATTTCCATAAAATGAGAATATAACTCAAAAATAAGGTGTTAATGCTGCACATATGAATGAGCTCGTGGTACACGAAAGTACTTACATTTAATCATTAAAAAAGTAAAGAAAATTGCTACACCAATGCTGGAAATTGAATATAAAAAATTTGCTTCTACTATCAAAAACGATTACTAAAAAAGCATCATATATGAAGCTTTAAATATGTAATCTTTCAATTTCTCCAGATTAAAAATATACCTCAAATCTAGAATAAAGAAATTAAGCAGTCCAAATAGGCCAAGTTGTCCTATATCGCCCATATTTTTTTTGTCTAATCTTTTTATCCAAAAATATAATTTAAGAATCTTTGAATTCTAATAATATGTTATTGATGTTTTCTCTGATTTTCCCTCTCTTATTAACCATTTTGAAAATTACAGACAAATAGTTTCATTTTTAAAAGCATGCTTGAGCACCGAATTGATAGAAACGCCACGCTGCTAAAAAGTCTTTAATATGAAAATGCAACGTTTTTTCTTTTGAAGAAATTTCGATAGTTTATTTCTTTAATAATATGATGAATTTTTATGACCAAGTCAATGAAAATTTTTGTTAATATCATTTTGAAATGATTATCCAACTATATTAATAAGCACATTAAAACAGTTTATGTAATTTAAAACACATCTCAAGGCTTTTAAATTAATTAATCTTCATATTTTTATCCAGTATTATCTTCTTAAAATAAAAAAAAAATATTTTTTACAATTTCATAAAAATGTAAATGTTGTAATATGTTTTAAAAACGTATCAAATTGTTTTTAAAAATTAATTTGCATCATTTTTTAACATTTAATTTTTATATTTAGCCTTATATTTATATTACACTGAAATTTTAAGCAATCATTTGCTGCATGAAATTAACTCAAGTTTTTTTCCATTCATGATTTATTTTAAAGAACATAATTTATTTTGATTGCTACATTTTCTTGAAATTATTCACTTTGTACCGCATATTAAAATGAGGGATATTTTGTGAGTCTAATAATTTAGTAACAAACTGTAAGGTTTTTAAAATATGGGATACAATAATATTAAATTTTATTAAATTATTATTTACATTAAAAGGCACAGAACTTTGATATTTTCCAAAAAAATTTCTAATAATCGCGAAAAACAATAAAAATCTGTCACATGATTTTTCGTCGCTCTTAATTCCGTTAAAAGATACGAAACTTAGTGTGAGTGACATTTCCTCAAAAGATAAAACTGAATTCGAGTCAAGTAAATAAAAACATATTTGTTAAATTATTGACGGGCATTTAATTTGCAGAAAGAAATCGGACTCGCATTCAAAAATCACAATAACTTTGGGAAAGTTGCCAAAGACGTGAACATAATTAAGTCTTAAAATTACATGCCATCAAGGAGAGAAAAAAAAAATCTAAATTGACTTTACTGATTGCTCGCTACCTATTTATTTTATCAATTAATGTAATAATTGATGGATACAATTTCTTTAAAACCCACAATGTTATTTTTAGAGCCTCTTTTATTCCAATTAATCTAAAACGGTTGAAAATTGCTCTATGATGTGAAATCCCCGCAACTTTTTACTTTATTTTTAGCACATGCTTCTCATGATCAACAAGTGGGAAAAGTCATTAATCACCTTTTTTCTTTCCATTCAATCATCACAGAAACCATCCTATAACAGAGCATCCTGTGAAACGTGATAGATCACAGCAAAATTGTTTTCAGCCGACAAACCATTCCGCGAAACCCGTGATTCGGAGTCTATAATCAAGGCTATGGGCGGGAAGGGTAGCAGTCTCAAGGTCAATTTCTATAGTCGCTTTCCAGTTTTGAATTTATACACTTCACTTTTTTGTTATTTTTAAATTTATAATGACTTGCGGTTTGTGACTGCCTCTCAAATAAAAGGGTAATTCAAAACACGGTAATAATTTGAGATGCGTCCAGGAAAACAAAGCACTTACAGGTGTGTGAATGTCGCATTTCACTTAGTACACATCATACGGGGTGATATATTACAAATAAAAAAAAAAGTCATTCATAAAATCTACTCATCATTAAAGAGGAGAAATTGCTTATTTAAAAAGGAAACTATTATTTTCTTCTGAAAGGTGGCTTGTTTATTCAATTATTGATCTAGAATATTTTACCACCAATTCAATAATAGTGGATGATTGAGACGGAATTTGGCTTCTTTTTAGTATTTTTAACTCCGCAGAGTCCCTTATTAGAAAAGGCTAAGAGGTTTATGCGATATCTCCTGCTTAAGCAGTTGCATAAAGATTTTCAAAGTTAATTGGCTATGCTCGCATCTATTAATAGGAAAAAGTTCCTGGAGAATCTTAAAAATGTTTGATAAACCAATTTTTATATTTTGTGAAAGTATCTCCCTTACTTATAATTTATCTATCCAAAAGCATAGTCTTAAGGAGAACAAATACAACTCCTTCTCTATTCTGTTGTCACCAGTAGTCAGTACAAAGCAAATCTTTATTAATCATCTAAGAATCAAATTAATTTCCATTTCCTATTTTTCATCAATCATAGAATCAAACCTCAAATCTTTTATTTCAAGGTGTTTGATCTAATTATTGAGATATAATGGGTCTTTATTTATTGCCTATCTAAGTAGTGTAATAGAAAACGTTACATGAAAATGGGCTGACTTAAAAGGTTCACTTTCCTAAAATACATCGTTTTCATTAACACATACGTGGAACAAAACGATGGTAGTTCGCAATCTGTTCGGTTAAATCAAAATTTACTTGTGAAAATTTCGCCAAATTATCTACTTATCAAGAAATTGTATCGCCAAAATTCAATTGCATTTGTAAGAATGCATTCAATATTGAACTGAAATAAGCAAAAAACAAACTGAATTGCGAAACGAATATCTATCATTAAAATTATTTGCCTGAAATTGTTTCAAAATAAATTGAAAATTCCAGAAATATGCATCATGTAATTAACTGCATAAATTATGATTCATTGATTAACTACGCAATTATTATATAATATTAACTGCGCATATTTACAAGTATTACATAAATATTAATTGGGTAATTAATTAACTGTAAGATTATTTTATTACTGAAAATATTTTTCAAAAATTCCTATATTTTGATCTTATGCCAAAATTTACCCTTATTGAGATTTAATAGAAAATTATTGTCACTAATATACACTGTATTTACTCTTTCAATAGATATTCATTATATATATATTATAGTTGTTGCATATGCATTTCAGTAGTTATGTACTTGATATTATATTTACACATACTATATTGCAATCACTATATTACATACATTACACTGTTACGCAAAGTGGCTTCACGCACAGCTCAGTGGAGAAATTTCTTAGTAATTAATATTTATTAATAAAGAATAAATTATACACTCTTTTTTATCTTTAAATACTTCAAATGATATGCATTACTAAAGAAAAATTTATAATAATTATTAGGAATTGATATATTTGAATTAAACTGAATTATTTTAAATATTTTCAATGTCAATGAAGAATAATATAATCTAAAATAAAAACACTATATTATATCTAGTGAATTCTTCATTGATAAAAGTCTTAAGAGGTACTTTGGGATCAATTTAAATTCTCTGAAATTTAGAACCTTTTGAAAACTAAATGTAACTCTTCTATCACGTGAACAGTAGTGTTAAAAACCACCATATGTCTTTGATAATAACTTCGAGTAAGATCTTAATATATTTTCCCAGTCATCAAAATAAATTTAATCTCTGCAATCTTCGATTTAAACTATCTAGTTAAACATATTTCTGGGTTTTATCATTTATAAGCGTTTGATTACTGATCGCTCAATTTCAATCGTTCATGGAAAACAATGTAACGTTAATTATGATATATTTATCACTCTCGGCAATCAATGGTAAAATCAATCAAATTAGGAAGAAGTGTTAAACATTTAATCAAACAATAGAGTCTAGCATATGAACCTAATACGCACGGGTTTATTACAATGGAAAAACCACATTTATTTTCCTCATAAAGAATAAATGGTATGATGGATTTTCCTAGCCAGATTTCGTTTGTTGATTTTATGATATTCCGTCATCAGTATTGATAAAAATAATTTTAAACTATTTCAGATATGTAAAGAGGAAGCAGTGGTATTGTGATTGATAGCGTTTTTAATAATACATCTGACTAATAAATGAAATTAAAGAAAAAAAAATATGCACATTGCAAAGAAAAGTGCAATATTTTAAAATAAAATATAGTCTATGTGGAGAAAAATATTAATTTCATTCATTTAAAAACTAATAAATTAAGGGACATATGTTACATACGTTATGATTTAATTGAGCAGATTTCTGATTTGATATTTAAATCAACCTGAGTAGAACCTTATTCGTGCGTATTTGTCATGGCTTGATAAAGGTTGGAAGATTAACTAGGAATTGGTATTATTTTACGTCTAGATCCATTGTCTCAGTCTCAGTAGCTTCACTAGTACTTCCCCAATCTCTCAATAGCTTCACACCATTTCCCATAAGATCAACAAAGAAAGCATCACTTGCCACGGGTAGCGAATGGAAAGGTAGCCACATTCTCCCTAGAGTGTATTGCTGGGACTCAGTGAGTTGTCCATCGGAATGGCCTGTATGTGAAGAGACGGGTACCAGCTCAGATGTGACCTCATGATCTGAGCGTGTTTCAAAATTACAAGGCTCTTGGTAATAGGCTTGTGTTCCAAATCCGTTAGCCTTAAGGAATTATTCGGGGCTCGCCTGCACCTCTATGCATGTATACATGTTACTTCATGTCGTTTCTTAGAAAAGACCTTACGTAAGGACATAGGCTAGAGATTAAGGATTCAAACTCCGTGAATAACAATGCAGCCCAAATCAATCTTAGTGGCTCCAGAATAAGGACAATAGCTTTAAAGATAAATCAAGATCACTTTGACTTGTTTGTCGTAAAGTGAACAGTAACCAAATTCCATTAGTCATGAATTATCTACAAAATTAGAACCTCTCTAAATTAATATCACTCGATATCACCACGAACTTAGATTCATGAAGTTGGAAAAATTGGTGTGTCATCATTTTACGATAATATTTAGCACTCTAAGAATAATTCTACTAAGACTTATGGTTTGTAAGGGACTCCAAATCACTACAAGCTCCATAGCAGAGATTAGCATCAAAATCTTGAGCTGTTAAACTAGAGACCAGAGCAGTGAGAAAACTCGGAGGCAATCTCGGTTAAGGTTACTGAATAAATGCTGTAAAGTTGTTCTCCAAGAAATAACATCAAAGCAGTAACCATGGGCAAAGAATTGCTTATCTCTTGTTCAATACCCATGAAATATCATGCTTTTGGGCAGAATTATTGGTAAGATAAGAAATGGATCCTTTACACAAAATCCAACAAAGAAAACTGAAGTACAACGTAAAATGCTTAATACGTAACTTCTTAATTTTGAAGCCTGAAATATAGGCTTGAAAATTGAGAGATCAATGGAAGATCACTCAAAAGCCACGGCATGCACTTGATAAAATTTTGAGAGAATATTTCACTTTTAATTTCCTTACAATCCCGTCAATAGCTATAATAGGAAATTCAATGGTCATAGTATTCACTGCTGAATAACAAAAAGCATTAATTCATTCAGATAGATCAAAAATGATCAGAAAAATACACACTGATGAACAAAATTCCGAATTTCTTTTTATCTGATTACCGGCTTATTTTAAGCCCTGATTTATACTGTCTAAGCAGAAGATGATTGAATTTCATAAATGATATCAAAAGTTCATTTCCTTTGACCCACCAAATGGCACTATTTGAATTTAAAGTTTAAGTTAAGATAAAAGAAACTCCATATTTTATTATACTTTAAAAATTTTACTATTCTTTTAATTTTGTGATTTTTTACTATGAAAAACTTTCATTCAACTTTATATGACCATAATGTTTGTTTTGAAGCACAAGCAATTTTACATCTAGAACTATCTTAAGTTTCCTACATTGAGATATTTCATCTATACCATATAGGTATTTTAATATAAATTATTTTTATATAATAAAATATAATAATTAATAATAAAAAATAATAGTAGTAAATAATAAAATATAATCAAAAATGATATAAACTATTTGTAGTCATATATAAAAGAAACGAAAAAGCTAAGGTTTTTAATTTATTATAATTTTAAAAGAACTATAACACTACGCATTTTTAATTTTACCCCTATTTGATAAATCTTAAATCTGCCACAAGATTAGAAAAACACTGTTATGTATGATACCGACAATATTTTAAATAATTTCACACTTTAAGTGCTATCTTCAATGAATTCTATGAATTTTCATCGATGGAATCATTTGGCATATAATTAAAATCAAATGCCAAACCAGAAAAAAATTAAACATTAATTATGGTGTTAATCGAAACAAAAGTATTTCACGTTGAATGGTAGCATATAAAATCGTTATGCATAAGAAAAGAATAGAAAAGTTTCTCAAAAAATAACATAAAGATCATAATTTCGTTCAATAATATATTAATGTTAATTAAAATACTTATTTCGTAGAAAATTTACATTTAACAGAGAAAGTAATTTCAATTACAAATGTAAAATTAATATATTATTTAATTTTTCATTTTGCTCAATGCAGCTATTTATACAGTTAATTTACAACCATTCACTTCTTTATAGTTATTCATAACACAAAATTCAAATTCAAGGACAGACTGTTTTTAATTTTAATTAAAGAAATGTTTAATTGCTTTTACTTTAAATGTAGTTTATGAAAGATTATTAATCTAATTTCCAGAAAAGTACGACTGAGTTATAACTGTTATATCATATTAAGATTAATTAAGATGAAGATTAATTACAAGACTTATCTGGGAGTTTAGAACAAATAGTTTCAAATTATCAAAACACTTCTGATGTTACATGAATAAAACATGATCTATTCATGAGATTTTAATACCTCATTAGGGAAAATAAAGTTTAGCGAACTTTTTATTCATTTTTTGATTATGATTAACAAAATGTATTATAAATTATCAATCATGAAAAATTTAAGAGCCAAGATTAGTATTCTGTATTTAACTTCAGTTGGTTCTTGAATTGTAAAATGTGATTCATAAGTTGAAATATATGCATTCTTTTAACTTTTAAATAATTAATTTGTACATAGAGCAAGTTCAATGAATTATTACTGGTTACTAAATACAAATTCATGTCCTCATGAAGGCTTTTGAACTATTTTTCATCCTTGAATAACACGAACTTGCAATACAAATATATTTTCTGCTAGCCTTAAAAAATATTACATAGCTTTTCTCGTACTTATTCATAACCCTTTAAAAAAGGCGCTAATTATTTAAAGAGTTTTAGATATCTCTTAATTACAAATTTTCCATAACTGGAAAGATATTGAATGTAATATAATGGAAAGATAAGAAAGATGAATAAAGTAAGCTTGTGTTAAGATGAGTAATAAAAGAAAAATCACGTTCTCAAAAATATTGCTGACTTGATTTTATCAATGATTGAGTGACAAAATAATACAGAATTGAATATGACACATCCAAATCTCATTTTCGTATTTTTCGATTACACATTCTTCGCAAATATAAGTTATAATCATTTCCATATTTAGACATAGGACAAAATAATAGGAGCACCCATTTAAAAATGAGTCTTCCTTCGACCGTCCAATAAAGTTCTGATTCGTGTGGCAACAATATGTCATCTAGTAGTGGTGAGAAGTACAGTATCAGTGAAGCATTTGGCAGTGTGAAAGTTTCATGAGAAAATTCTGTCTCTGACAAAACTGTATTATATCCGACCTTTTCAGCGTGAAAAAGGCATGATAAATAAAGCTTGTCTCACTGAAGCGCCCGTATCCAGATCAGCTAATCTGAACAGACCAGCCTTGTGGGTGTTTCAGTCAACCCTGTGTCATGGGTTATGACAACCTACACAAAACTGATTGGGTAAAGTGTCTTTTTGCGAAAGTGTTTTTAACAGTAGCAAAAGTCAAAGGACCATGATAAATAGGTGTTGAAGAAGATTATGCATTTTAAATTGCAAACCATAGATAACGTCCGAGATTAATACTCAGCTTCAAAATTCCGCATCCATGAAAATTATTCAACAAGCGTTGCCTGCAGTGAACATTCATTGCAGAGTAACTATTCAAAGGCCTTCCTTTAGTTTTAGAGCGGAACGCTTTGAAGAATATACATAAATGCCAAGACTATCTAAACTGGATACAACTGCCATGGGAACAACTCATCTGGTCTGATGAATTTTCATTTACATTATTTCAGACTACCGAATGCATGATCGAATGGCAAACACCGACAGAAGCATTTTTTCTTGACAGCCGTAAAACATTAGTTTTTTTTCTCTTTTTTAGAGAACTGTGGCATGGGCTGTAATATCTTCCCGTGGATTTGGGCTTGTCGTTGTTTTGAAAGGGAAAATCATATTCTCTCTATGCTTCAGACTCTCTTGGGGGAACATCCTTTGTTCCAAAATGACAACGCCAGTATTCCCACGTCTCGCTGTGTTCAAACATGGTTGCATGAGCATAATGATGAAGTGGAATATTTAACCTGCTGTCAGTATTCTTATCTCAATATCATTGAACTTTTGTGAGGTTTTTAGGGAACAAAATCTGTGGTCTGTTTCCTCTCCACACACAATGTCTGAACTCGAGACATTCATGCAAGAGAAATAGGTGCGAATTCCGATTAACTTTGTGTTCAAGATCTTTACTTCTCAATCTCAGGTAGAATGCAAGTTATCATTCAGACTAAAGATGGTCCAACCTCTTACTGATTAAAAATTTCACTGGTGTTCCTATTATTTTGTAATATACCTATATCTCTTTACATTATCTTAAAGCATTTCAGTAATGTGCTTATCAGTTAGGCAGCTTTCTCGTCTATTATTCATTTCAGTTTATTACATGCTTTTTATTATTTTATTTTATCCACTACTCTATATGTCTATCTATATAAAACTTTTCTCTACTACTCTATCTATACAAAACTTTTTCAATGAAATTTACTAAAGTATAATTTCTATAATATATATTTTTTTTTCAAACCTTTTTTCTCTTTTCTTCGTCCTTTTAAGAAATATTAAAAATATTTCGATATGTTTACATGTTCTGAGTACCATTTCTTTAACAATGATCCTGAACAGCTCAAATTCAAGATACTTAGTTTTATTTAAAGTGGTCCTAACATAGAAACAAATAAATAGTGGAAAATATATAAGTCTCTCTCTCCATATGCATTACATCAAATCAGTCATTTTAAAATTTGTTTAAGAATACTTCGCTCATAGTAATTACTTTGAAAAATGCTTATGAAAAGTTTAGTAAAAAAACTAATATTTAAATTGAGTAGATTATATATTCTAATTTAACATCTGTAATTTCTACATTAAAAATGTTAACATAATTAAAATTAAATCTCACTTTCAATCAGTTTTCTGTAATTATTTATAATTATTCTCAGTTTTAGTCAAAAATATTATATTATTAAAGTTTACCTTAAATATATTAAAAACATTTAGCCATAAATGGAGACAACTTAGTTATAAATTAGTTTCATGAATATTTAATATCTATATATATATAAACATAATTTATTAATAATACGAAGTAATGAAAAATCTAATCGTTCTAGATTGTTCTGAAATCTAATATCACGTGTAGAATCCAATTTAATTTTTCCCGTGTTATAATTCCACGCCTCCTAATTCATATTAATGCTGCTTTCTTTTTGGGGACGTGTTATGGGAACTGAATCATCATTCGAGCTCGCTATATTTTGACGATGCGGTCGATTTTATCTTGTTTGAGAAGGTGCCACATGTGTCAAAAGCTGCTTATATAAAGCATATTTTTATTACTTGTTTACTATTGACCTAGACCTAGAAAGTCTGATATGGAGGAGTTCATGGCCATGATACTAAAACCTGCGGCGTGTCTCAAGTAGGGTAGCAATTATGTAAGAAACCGTTTCAATAACAGGATCATATTAGCGTTGAGACTATGCGTATCTTAATAAAAATATAGCAAAATAAGGAATAGATTTGCTTTCCGAAGAATGAGGTGGCCATTTTTACATTATTTTTTTTAATTTAATAGAATAAAAAATGTGATATTTTATTCATCCTTTTTTTAATATGTATCAAACATTTACTTTCTTGATAAATTGTTTTATTCCATGTATTTTAATTGTCCTTGGATATAACCGATGGGACGGTTCAGATGAAATGCTGTTTTGTTTTTAACAGTAGAAAATCTTTCTAGAAGATTCTGGGATAGTGAATACTTCCTTTTCCTCTTTCACTCCAAATGACCAGTAGCAAAACATGCATTTTTAATTTCCAAACATGAGTATTTTTGTGTTATCTTATAGAACCAAATGAATTTGCATCGAAATAAAAACACAATATCTAATAGAAAGTAACCAAGATTTAAAATACTAAGTCCTGAAAAATGTAGCGGATTGGCAATATAATTATTTGACTTTTTATAAATGATTATACCACATAAGAATATGTAATATGAACATTATTTAAGAATTATTTAAAATATTTAAAATTCCAATAATTATAAAAGTCATATCAAATGAATAGTTATTAAGTTATTCCTAATATCGATATAATAATTAATCAAAATTATTTATTTTGTAACTCTATATAAGTTATAAGAGAGTTTGTTTGTTTGGGTTTTGTGCCGCAAGGTCCAAAGAGGACAAGCTGCGCCAAGTTACAAGAGAGAGACTAATATTAAAAAAGCACTCTCCCAGTGTGTGAAATACTGCCAATCTATCTATTTAATTCACACAAAAATTTCAGCTATTGCTATTTAGAGACATGCACTCGAAATTGCAATGTGGTAATAAAATAGTGTTTTCATGATGTTACTATGGTGAAAATATTTCTAGGCTCCCTAATGAAAATAGTTCCTCTTTTCCTTCTTTAGTCGATCAGCACATTGAAAAACCATATACAGCATTGAAACAACAACTGTATGATTAAAATTGTCGGTGCAGAATATTTGCAAAGTAACATATTGACCAGATCAATCAGAAAATTGTTGTTTTAGTTACAATTTTTTTACGTATCTATCTTCATAAATAGTAATACATTGCATGAAAATGATTACTGAAAACAGTGATAATTATAACATCACAGGAGGAATCTCGTTTTATTGGGTCTCACAGTTCTGAAAATCTTATGTGGGTTTGATGTTCATATCACAATCCTCCAATCTTACTTCGATTTGGTCGCAGAATTGTGCTACCCCAAACACTATGGGAGATCACTTTGTTGGGAGTTGTTGAAGATGCAATATGTGAAGGAAAATCGTTAACTTGTAGTCATACAGTGTCATTGACACTTTAATTAACATTGGACCAAATTTTTAGTGTATTATGGATTTGTAGTAATCATATTATGTATTTTTGTTACAACTTAAAAGAGAACAACTGGTCCGTCAGGATACCAGTATACATGAATCAAATATTTTTAATGTTTTATCAGTTAATATAGAGTTCTTGTGAAACTTGCTCGAAACAATTTTTCGTAGTCTTTGCTTATAACTTCGCCGATAAATTTGCATTGCTTCGACATTTCCTCGTTTCTGATAAAATCACATTTTTCCATTTTTTTCAGTGTAGAAAAGCATTTTACTCTTTTCTCCTCCAAAAAAATGCCTTAATCGTATTAGCCATTCAGCTACTTGTTTTGCAGATGGTCATTGCACTACATCCTCTTCTTCTTGTCCGATGTTTGCAAGCTTTTTTCATTCTTATTCATTTTCAATAGTTTTATTATCTGATATTTTTTTTCATACATATCGCATCTGAGTCTATACTCAAAAAGTCCTGCAAGTAAATTTCAGTCATCAGAGGGATTCTTCGACAGAATTCAAGCATGAGTGACTCATCTTCGCTCAAGTCACTGCATAAATTTTCTCGTCTTTATTCTGTTACAATAAGCTTTTTTTTTTTTTTTTTAAATATACCCTACATTTTTTTGTGGATTCCAGTGCTTTTGACAAGCAACGAGTTTAATAATGGCCTAACGATCAATGTAACGGGCATTTGACAAATATTCGATATTATCCTTCCGTCAACATCATTTTAAGCATAGATTGACAAATGCGTTCTCCTATTAAAGGTCAATTTCATAAGACTTCTCCAATTCAAAGCCATAATCACTCATTGTAAAACTACCGTATGGTATTTTCCCCTTGAAGCTCTTAAATATATCCCAATCCATGGGCTGTATTATAGAAGTTTGATTAGGCTGGAAAAACTCCACAGGAATCCTTTCAAGGTCCAAGATTTCAGCGTGAGGAATGCAGTTATTCACAATTAGAAGAAATTTGCGATTATTTGCTAAAAGTCGTCAATCTAAGTCTCTCAGTCAATTTTCATAAATGCTCCCAGTCATCCAAATTTTAATGTTAGCATGATATACAACAGGTGGTTTTTGAAAATTTATGAATCATATGGACTTTTTCATTTGATAAACAGAGACATTTCTTTTTGCACCCTTCATACTGTCTTCAAACAACACGATAATTATTTGCTTCACTTTTCTACCCCCATTACATTTATCTTCTTCAAGCTAAGTGTTCTTTTGAGTAAGATGTTTCGTCTATGTTAACATTAACCAACCTATCTCATCAGCGTTGAAACGATACTTTACGTAAGACTCGAAAAGCTTCGTAACAATGCATTAAAGAGGGCACACATTTACAGGTACTGTTCCATTTCTAAGGATTTTTTTCCAAGTTTTTAAAATTTTCTAGAGGCGATTCTTTGAAATTCAATACTTTTTGATAATTTTTGTCTAATTTAATATTTAGAATTTTTTACTTCGACTGGTAATCACGTTCGTTTCTTCATATCATTACTATAAATACAAGCAATTATTTCCAAAAGTTAAATATGCAGGGGAACATGTTAATTTTTTTAAAACTCAAATTAAAGTCAATGCGAATTGAAAAGTCTGGAACTCGCTGCAAATGTTGATGGATAATGAAAATATAATATGTAACGCCCAACTGCAAAATATATAATTTCTTGATAAATAGTAAAAAGAATTCATAAAAAAAAGAAGCCACCATTCTATTTCAGTGAGGATTATAGGAATTATCAGTGAGAGAAAGGATGAAAGTGTTAACAAAAATTAGAATGATTTCTTTTCAAGACAAATTTGCTTTTTTAACTTCTAGAAACGGAAGATTATGAGCTCTGGCATACTATCAGACTTGTTGAATCAGGGCACTCAATGAAAGATCCTGGTGAATTTTTTGGCATTCATTATTCCGTCATTTTTTTAATTCATGAAACAATTGAAAACTCCCTAATTAATCATCCGATGATCTGTATTTGCTTGCCTAAAGGTTATAATTCATGAGAAAATTCTTTATGAAATTCTGTTATACACCAACCAAATTTAAAAACGGTCTCCACTCGCGAGACATTTACGATTATTGTAGGGACTGATATGACAATATTGTCACAACTGTGAATAGAAGGCAGCACAGGAAGGGTCAGAATGCTTAATTTTTACAAATTTATATTTCTTATCCGTCCAGCTCTAAAAAGAAACGCAAATAAAAAAAAAGGTCGGAAATATCATTTAATGCCTGCTTAATAAAGTAGTGTTATGTTCACAGATGAATCAAAATTCATCGGGTGACCCAATAACAAATTTATTAGATTCTGAAAAGTACAATTTACTACAGGACATAACACATTCCTAATTGGAATCATCACACTCAAGACAAGGATTTTGATGGGATATTATTTATACGTTTATAAATGAGATTTCATGGAAGTTGAATTATATATAAGCATAAAGCTTTAGACTCCGTTGTAAGATTGCTCTTGAACTTCAGAATGATGTATTCTATATCAATTTCTGTAATGGGGATAACGAAGATAATCGGGGACATGACTTGTTGAAAGTTTAACTGGTGAGATGTAAATGTGCCAATTGGAAAATATCTTCAAAACTTTATTATAGCTTAAATTAAAAAATTACATATTGAGCAAATTTTAAAAAATATTGGCATAAATGAGACGCAATATTAATATATTCTATAAAAAGTCGAAAGGACACGCTTTATACATCTATACATAATAAAGTGTAAAAGCCTGTATGTGGTAAAGATGAAAAGATAATGAAAGGAGGAATTACTCTAACCTTACTTTACATCTAATAAAAATTCTGAGTTATATAATTTTTAATTATTTTAGAAGATATCTAGCTGTAAAGATACATTTATAAACAGTTAAAATACTGAAATATATCTCTATCAAGGTATCTTATAATAGAGAAAATATTAATATTCATAATATATTTAGCATTAGTAAATATGTCCTAGATGAGAAATATCGAAGTATACCTACTTTGTTATCTAGTAGAAATAAACATATCTAGAGAGAAAGAATATCTAGTTTGACAGCAAGTGAGTAAAATAATATGAATTAGAGTAAACTGAGTAATCGACTTAAAGGAAAGAAAAAAATAAAACATATGTACATAACTTATATTTAAGTGTTTTAATAAAATTCACTACTAAACACTAAACATGAAAAAATATAAATAATCAAATGATATTCATTTGACAACACTAAAAATAGCAATTAGCTACATTTTATAGAAATTTAAAACAAAGATCCTGTGAAATCAACATACACAGCAATCATTTCTGGCATATATATTAGTACAATATGTGCATGAGAAATGTATTTAACAAATTTTTGATTTAAGAAAATTGTTAGCGAATGTGTTGAATATCATATCACATCTTTTTACTGTTATGTAAATTTCACGAGTTTAACAGATCACATTCTTAGTGTAAAATTTTAAGAAATCAACGCAATTAGTTCAAAATTGATATTTTATATAAATTTAGGATTTAAAGAAATGTATGGACATTTGTAAACAAAAAAAGTTTCATTTGTAAAAATAAATCAAAAATGCTTCATTGTCTAATTTACAGATTCCAAAATAAAAATAAAATAAGGAAATATCTTCTTGAAAAATAATCATATTTTAAGAAGAAATATGATATGGTTTTTAAAAAATGCTGTAGACTTACAAAGGAAAATATAATTACAAATTTGTTATTTTTTAGTGGCATTTTTGTCGAATACACTTGAAAAAAAGTATTTTTCTATTCTCCTTGAAAATTCTGAAACTATAAAAACATTTTCCATAGCTATTTTTTTAAATGTAATGTTTTTAAAGCTTTCAGGTATGAAAGACAATAATATTTTTATTTATAGGAAAGAAGATTTGTGTCATATTTATTAGAAATGAATATTAACAATATCAGTGGAGAAATTAAATGTAGAGTTTAGTTACTAATACAGCTGAATTTATATAAATTTCTATTTATGAATATCTGATATTTTCGAGGAAATTTCCAAAGCTGCTTTTCAGTAATTATGAAAAATTTTTGGATCTTTTCTCACTAAATGTAAAGAAAAAATTATATTTAGAAAATTTCACATTACTGAATAAATATCCAATAAATTCGTTGATGAATTTTTCGAATTTAGGATTGACAACTATTTTCACATTTATCTTCACATATTATTTCATTAAATACACTACTGGCCATTAAAATTACTACACCAGGAAGAAATGCAGATAACAAAATGATATTTATCGGACATATATATTATACTAGAAATAACAAGTGATTAAATTTTCAAAAAATTTGGCTGGATAGATTCTGAGAAATCAGTAACCAGAACAACCACCTCTGGCAGTAATAACAGCAGTTATACGCCTGGGCATTGAGTCAAACAGAGATAGGATTGCATGTACAGGTACAGATGCCCATGCAGCTTCAACACGATGCCACAGTTCATCAACCGTAGTGACTGGCGTTTGGTGACGAGCCAGTCGCTCGGCAACTATTGACCAGACGTTTTCTATTGGTGAAAGATCTGGAGAACGTGCTGGCCAGGGCAACAGCCGAATATGTTCCGTATCAAGGAAGGTCCGTACAATACCGGCAACATACGGTCGGGCATTATCATACTGAAACGTAGGGTTTCGCAGGGCTCCAATAAAGGTTAGAGCCACGGGTCGTAACACACCAGAAATGTAACGTGCACTGTTCAAAACACCGTCAATGCGAACTAGAGGTGACCGAGACGTGTATCCAATGGCACCCCATACAATCACGCCAGATGATGGACCAGTATGACGATGACGAATGCACGCTGCCAGTGTGCGTTCACCACGATGACGCCAAACACGGATTAGACCATCATGATGATGTACACAGAACCTGGATTCATCTGAAAAGATGAGGTCTCACCATTCGTGCGCCCAGGTTCGTCGTTGATAACACCATTGAAGGCGCTCTTGTCTATGACGCAGCGTCAAGGGAAACCGCAGACATGGTCTCCGAGCTGAGAGTCCATGTTGCTGCTAACGTCGTCGAACTGTTCGTGCAGACACTTGTTGTCTTCCAAACGACCCCGTTTCTTGACTCACGGCTCGTGAAGTGGTTACACGATCCATTACGGCCATGCGGATAATATGCCTGTCTTCTCGGCTGCTAGTAATAGGTGGCCGTTGAGATCCCGCATGGCATTTCGGTATTACCGTCCTGAACCCATCGATTCCATATTCTGCTAACAATCATTGGATCTCGACAGACGCGAGCAGCAATACTGCGATAAGATAAACCGCAATCCCGGTACGCTACAATTCGACCTTTATCAAAGTCAGAAACGTGCTGGTACGCATTTCTCCTTCTTACACGAGGCATCACAACAACTTTTCACCAGTGAACAACGTTCAAATGCAATTTGTGTATGAGGAACCGGCTGAACAATTTCCTCATTTAAACACAATGTAGGTGTCGCTACTAGTGCCTGCTTTGTCTGAATGCGCTGAAAAGCTAATCATTTGCATATCACAGCACCTTCTTCCTTTCGTATAAATTTCACGTCTGTAGCATGTCGCCTTCTTGGTGTAGCAATTTTAATGGCCAGTAGTATAATTTCAATTATACACATATCAAGCACGCGGATTTTTTTCTGTAAGTATAATTTTAATGCTTTTCAAAAGCTAAAAAATTTTCTGCTATTTTATCAACCTTTTAAATTTTAATTATCTATAAAACTTATATCTTATTTAAAAAAAACTAAAGAAAAGGAAACAATGAGAAAAATGGCTAATGAAAGCGTACTCATCAAGACCTTCAAAGAGACAGTGATATCGTTTCTAGAAAAATTTGCGAAAGCGATTTATCACTAAATATGAATAATGTTATCTAAGAAACTTAATTGTGGAGCATTATGGTTAGTTTAAAATTAACACCAAATTAATTTCGAATTAAAATTGGTATTATGGTTTTAGGTCACCAAAAGAGAAAAAAGAGCCTAATATAACAAAATTTGGTAATATTTTTGTATCTGAATAGAAGTTCTCTAATAACAATTAATTGCCAAATAAAAGCTGGTGTTAGGGAAGAAACTTAATCATCCAATTATGGGTAAATTTTTATATTTAATGTCTTTGTACTTTGAATGACTTAATAACTTTTAATTTTCAAACAGAAGAAAAAAGTTTTTCTCTGTCGTTTCAGCTTACCTGAATATTGAAAAATGAAATAAAGTATATGAAATCAAAAAATTAATTTTCTTTGGGTGATAAAAATTAAATGAATTTATATAAGTTTTCTGTTAATGTTGGATTATTTATAAAAAAAAATATTATAAAACGAAACATACAAACTGAGTTAATAAATGTAGGAATATTTTATCCATCTAATTTTCTATGAGTAAGAATTGTAGTTGAAAATTTTCATGTTTCTAAAATTACTTAATCACATCATTTAGTTCAATGTCACCTTAGGTTATGGTTGGAAAATCCTCATTTTGTTATAATTATGTTAATTGTACAAATTAATTTCATTCATTTTTAAAAATGTATATGATTCCGACAATTTTCCCTTAAATATATTATGTCCTTATAGTACCGTTTGGTAAAATGATGTATTTTATTATATAATTAATAGCTAAATCTGAAAATTTTATGTTTTTATCGTTTTATTGCTTTTAGAACTTTATTTAAGAGCATTTATTTCTCATTTTGTTATCTTGTTAAAACCCGTCTATTTACAATACGATAATTAGTTTGGTTTTTTGTTGTGCATTTTTTTAATTTCTGTAAGTGAACAATTTGCTTAACATAATTGTCTTAATTTTTTAATTTGAATGTTTGTGTTTTTGAATGTCGTTAGGGTTAGAGGTTTCAAAAATAGAGCCATTTTTTGTGTTTTTTGTATGGTTGCTATTACTAAGAAAGAATTAATTTTCAAGTTTGAGTAAGTGTTGCTGTCCAATTTCTAAAACTTATGTCATTCTCAGCAAAAGTAAAAAAATCGCCAAAAGTCACCACCTTGACCGTAATACTCACTTTTACAGGATTTCGAATGGATTGACGCCATTTGATTTTCAGAGTGATAATTGATACTTCAGAATTTGTCAGTACTCTTTTGAGCTCATCTAAATTACCAAACTTTGAAATGGAGTTCAGAAGTAACGAAATTTACTTTCCTTATTTACTTATTTACTTTTTTAAGTAAATTTATTTACTTTTTAAGAGAAGAAAATTTAACCATTAACTAATTAATGAGTATTGGATTAATTTTAAAAGATTATTTATATTCTGACAGAGAAGCTAAAGGAATAAAAGTAAGAATTTTATTAATATATTTTCTGTAATGGTTTTCTTAAAATGCTGAAAATATTTCTGTCATAAAATTTATCTAAATACACTAGTGTCAAATGACTTTATAATTGGAAAATCACAATCTTTGTTATTTTAGAGTTATATTTTTGAATTTTTAAGTTATAAATTTCCTTTTTTTGTGACATTATTTGTTGAGTTAATCTATATTATTTTCGAGAAAACTCGTAAAATTTAGTTTTATTTATTGTACTTTGCATCTCATTATAATTAGCAGCCGGGAAAATATCAACATTCTCTGTTTTTTTGTATTGTTGCCATTATTCAGGTCGAGTAGTTAAATAGACTTCTGAGAATCAAATTAAATATTTAATATTTCTATTGCAGTGGGGTAAAATTAAAGAGTGTGCTAACACCGGTAAAATTTTAAAGGCGATTACAGTATTTTGAGTTCCTGTCAAAAGATAAATGTCTATATGATGATAAAATTAATACGAAAACGCTATACAAAAAATTACTTTTTAGAACAATTATTAAAAACTCTGCTTTCGAAGAATTAAGCTGCATATGTAGACTACATGTGAGTATTTTTACCTAATGTTCCACAATTAGTAATTTAAATAAACAAAAGCATGTAAGCAATTTCTTTTTTTATTACTAAATACATACATAGATATGAATTTTTATATTTAAATTTTTATAGATAAAATTCGGCTAAAATGAGTATTACGGTCATAATCGCCAAGACGAAAAAAAGAAAAAAAAATCAGCCAAATGTAATAAAAAATTTGGCGATATTTTTTCATAACCAGAAAAAAAAATCCCCAAAAGCAATTAATAAAATATTAGGTTGGGGAAAAAGTTATCCATTATTTTTTCGGTAGGCGTGTGTAGTGATCGTTATCTCGTGAGGTATCTATCAAACAATTTCATATTTATGCTCATTGGAAAGGTGATATTTGACACTAAAATATTCTCTTGCGGTTTTTTGTTTGATTCATTCAGTTTTGAGTACAAGGTTTTAAAATTAGAAAACAACAAACAGAAAATTCGATATATTTTAGTTTTTCTTTTATAATGGCGAAAATGCTAACCAGGTGGCTAAAATTGTGAAAGGTGTTTATCGTCCTATATATGACTGTAACAACCAGTTACGCACAATTTTGGTTTCGTCGATTCCGTTCGGGTATTTTTGATGTTAGAGATGCACCTCGCATGGATACAACATCGTCGAGAATGTCTATAAAATATCAAAAATTATCAAACTTGACAGCATGTCAGCAGTCGATGCTTTGCACAAGACCTAAAAATCTACATGAAAACTGTTTTAAACCTTTTTACAAAGTGAATCTGAAAGAAGTTAGAAAAAGTTCACGTAAAAATAATGGATTTCTTTTTCCCCAACCTAGTATAAGTTTATGTTGACTAGGAAACTCAAGGCAAAAACGATTATAACAGTCATGGTGTCAACATTTTGGTGATTTTTCCCCGCCAAACTGGGACGACGTAGGTATAAGTAAGAATTTCATCAACATCCTTAATAGGAGTAAATTAGCTTTTTCTTGAGTGATACCAACCATATAAGAAATAGGAAAAATGACTAGTGGTATTTCAAATTGCTAACCTGCACAATTTATAAGAACATAATATGTTACGACTTACTTGAATTTTCTTAAAAGTAACATAAATAAACATTAAAGAAAATTGGCTAATGAACTGTCTGGAATTTTATAAAATAATTATAAAATAAAGCACACACAACATTTCACAAATAAATTTTCTTAATTAAAATGCTAGTTAACAGAAAATTTAAAAAGGAACCATAATTATAAAATAACGAACTTTAGATTTTCCAAATTATAATTTTATTTAATTAAGTGTAAATAAAAATATGATTATTTTGAAGTACAATTTAAAATTTACTATAAAATGCTAAAAAACATATTTTTCAAATTTCATATAAAAATTATAAAATAACGAACATAATAGAAAATTGAATAAAATTAAGAACATTAAGAAATTCTTTGATAAGAAAGTTAAGAAAAATTCTAACATAAAAATTAAGAACTTTCGATAGTAAAAACATTTATGTAGCACATTTTATCATAGAATTATGAGAAAATAGAACAAAAGAGGTAATTTTATCCAACTTTAACTTCCTAACAAATTAAGGTTCGGTAGTTAATGGAAATGGATTCCTAATTAAATATAATTCTATCTTATTCAAATTTAATCTAAAAGCTTTTCTTACCAAATGTCAAGAAATAAAATTATAAAATTCTTACCTTTATGGCATATAACTTGATTTCATTGGCAAGTGAAATATTTAATAAGTCATGGAGAAAATCGAATACCACAAAATAAATTTGCTTACATCAAACGAAAATTTAGAAATTTCAAATAATGCCAATTAGAATTATAAATATCGTTGATGAAAATTACCCATAATGCACTATGTTCAATATAATAAAAACATCAACCGATATTTGGATATCAATTGCTTTTGGTGAATTTTTTTGATATCGAACAAAAAAAATCCCCAAATATTGATACATTTGGCTGATTTTAATGACGTATGATCATAATTCTCACAAACATAATCGTGCTGAATTATGGGTAATTTTTTTAATCAAACGATTTATAATTCGAATTTGCGTCTTTGTATTTCTAGACTAGCATTTGTTGTATTTCCATTTTTCGTACTATTTGATACCAGTCTGGTTTATAGTATCTTTTATTCGGGATGAAATCAGAAAATAAATTAAAGGTAAAAATTTTTTTTAATATTATTACCAACAAAGTTGAAACTGTTTTAGGTATTTAACTGTTTCCATTACCATAAAAACTACCATTTTTTTACTTTCTTAGAAGTATTTTAATTTCTTAGAATTTGATAATCTTTTTGATATATTTTCTCATAATTCTTCTGAAAGATGTGTTAAATTAATGTATTTCAATATGAATTTTTGAATTTTGTGCCAAAATTCTTAATTATCTTTTATTTCAAAATTAGAGAAATTCTTAAATTTTAATGTTACTTTCGTAAAATAAGGGATTTTAAAATATAATCGTTTGTTGGAATCTGAAAAAAATAATCATTTTTACACTTAAAAACTTTGAAAATTTTATTCAGAAACAGAATTTTAATAAAGACTTTTTATTTGGGGAATCTTATAAGTCCATGTTATAAAATTATAAGTTACAAAATTTCAGACTATTTAGTTTTTTTGTTGTATTATATTAAATTTGAATTTCTTTATAATACTGTTAAAAATTTTAATTAATTATTAACATAAATTCACACATCTGTTCTAATGTTTTTAAAATGAAGCTTTTTAAATTGCTGCTTTTATTATTTCCATTTTTTACAGCCGTTTTCTAAAATGTTCACACACTTTGAACTCTTATAGAAATTGAGTTATACTTTTGAACTGAATATGTATATTAAGTCCAATAATTTTGCACATTATTCCCATTTGCTTCAGAGTAAAACCTAAGAGATTTTTTATAAAGAGGAGAATGCATGTCATCAAAGGAGAAAAGAAGGCACAAAATTGTGAACGTATATCAAAATTACTTTTAAATAAATTTATATATTAAATTATCACTAAATTGATATATTAATTATAAGTTACATTGACTTATTACTACAATATGGTAAAAATGCGGTAATAATAATTGAATAAGCGAAGATAATAAATAACAGTTAAAGTGAAATTGAATTTGTTTGGATCCACACATCAACTTAAAGAGTAATAATCACCAGAACACTTCATTAGAAAATATTTTTAGTGTAGTTTAAATTAGTTTTTCATAATTTTAAGAATAATATTCATATTTTAAAAATACTTTTTTCCAGTTAATTTTTAAATGGAATAAGTGAATAATTTTGGATAATTGAGTATATTTTTCTCTTTAATACAGCACATATTTTAATAATAAAATTTTCGCTATTTTTTTATTGTCGCCAAACGATGGTATGGTATATGATTTCCCTTGACTAATAGTGTTATATTCAGAAATTAATGACATTATTCGGCAAATACTAAGCCTAATTTAGTTCTGACTCAAAAATTTAGCAAATGCAATCTTTAAAATATTTCGTAAATATATAGATATATAATCAACAATTGTTAAATTATTTTCTATTTTACAAGGAACGAGACAATTTTTTTTCTTTGAAATCATATTATCAATAGTGGGCTATGTTCATATTTCGCAAAGGAGAATTCCGGAAACATTTCTGTTTGATTTGTATGCAGGGATCTGTATCCATCTCACCAAGTTCTACAGTGACTGGTTGTAATGATTATCAATGCCTTCGTTTGTAATTATTACACAATTAGGCATTGTGAACCCATCAAATCCTATAAGTTAAAGTGGATTCAGA
This sequence comes from Latrodectus geometricus, assembly GCA_026290005.1. Classification (NCBI taxonomy): domain Eukaryota; kingdom Metazoa; phylum Arthropoda; class Arachnida; order Araneae; family Theridiidae; genus Latrodectus; species Latrodectus geometricus. The sequence goes on from JAPDSC010116948.1 coordinate 103,085, forward strand.
AACCACGTAAATATCCACTACTGAAGAGAAAATCGAACACACAAACTATTTTGTATTCGTATAATGTTAAGCAGTTGACTTCTTTATAACCATTATAAAGTAATAAAGATTATATCATCTTTCTACAGCATTTAACTTTTTACTTCAAATAATCTTAATAAAAACCAAGCAGAAAAAGACTGTTATATTCCGTTTGTGTTATTGTTGCACATCTTTTTATGAGAGCATTTCCTAAACAATGTGATAATTCATATAATAAGAAATAATTTCTTCAACATTCATAGAACCACAATCTGAAAATAAATAACAGAAATCCATCAGTCTGTTTCCTTTGTCCATTTTTATATTCCAATTTCATTGATTAAAACTTGAGAGTTATCACAGAAATATTATTATGTGTTTTCCTCTAATACTCATCATCTGACCTTCCATTTGGGATAAGATATTGTTTAGAACTAGGTCAGTGTAACATCCAAGTTCATATTTGATTCAAATTTGGCAACGTTTCATGTAAGTCCTTTTGTAAATTTGGTGGAGACCAAAAATTATTTAGAAAAACAAATAAAATCCTCGGCAATCAATACATATTCACTGCTGAAGTCTAAATATTATTTAATTGAAAAATTGAATTCGTATTTAAAAATATTAAAGTAAAATAGGGTTAAGAAATCACATAGACCAAAAAAGATTTATTATTACATGAATAATGAATTATCCAAAATTTATACAATAAAATCTTATGTAGATCAAACTATGAATTGAAACTAATGAACTTGACATAAAAAAAATAAATAAGCAACAGAGGAATAAATGTTTATATTTCACAAATGTTCACAGTGAAAGTGATATTCTAGAGAACACATTGAGTATCGAGCTTCAAAATTTATTTAAATTATTTTATTTCGTTAAAAGAAACAACATTGAGTTATATAATGTTACCATAAAAATAAAATAATAAACAAATTCAAAGTAAAAAATTTCAGTTAATGTCGAATAGTTATCGCTTTGTCCTGTGGTTCAATAATTCACAAGTTTGATTCCCATCTTGAGTTTATATGTTTTTTGTGCTCCAGAATCTTATTTAAGCTACCAGTGCTAGTTTCTTATGTCATGTCAAAAAATGTCAACTGAATAACTAACAAACTGAACCAATTAAATTTAATTTACTGTCATATTCTTTTATCTTTATCCAAAGTAAATTTTCACGTAATTGATACATTTATTAAAGAGGGATTAATCTCTATCAGAATCCAAGTAAACATTTCAAAAAGAAAAAAATTAAACTCATATTGAAATGCAGACCAAATTTTGATAAAAAATTAAATTTCTTAGGTTTATATCAAAAATAAAATAACAATTAAAGTAAAAGCTAGTCAAATAATAAAAATTAAGAAACATTAAAAACTACTTTCCAAATAGCTGATATGATGTCCACGTTTATAACTGAGTTAAGTGCTAAACTTTATAATCAAGAGATGATGGATAATGATTTAAAACTGGTGGGAAAATGTGCCTCACTTATAATAGGAACTTAACAAGTTCAATATAGATCATGTTACTTGGAGAGTCTATATATTATGGATATTCATATAAATATCCATGTCTCTTGTTGTGTTTGGGTAAGGATTTTTTTTAAGAAAAATATGCCAACTCAAATATCAATTTCTTCATTAGATAGAGGCTCAAAACCACGAGCCGCTACTTGATTAGGTGCTTTGGCCGATAGAACTAAGTAAATAAAATTGTAATGTAGTGAGCAACTAAAAATCTCGATGGCATCATATTGTACCTGGATAAAGGCACTTGAATTATTTTTAACAAAATCCAAGATATTACTTAAAGAAAGTAAATTTGTTTTTATTTCGTTTATTTGTTTTCAGTCCATTCCTGCTCTTTATTTCTACCGAATAAAAAGCTGCTAAGCCTTCCATTTCCTATTCTGAACCACAGTCGAGTGCCGAAGTAGACAACTAAGCGTACACTCCACAAGAATCTACAATGGTGGATGTATATTGGAGCCAACGAAACTTTTAACATACAAAGGCCCTCGTGCAATTTTACGATTCATTTTCCAATTATAGAATTTACAATCTTTACACGTCCAGAATAATGCTTTTTAATATTAACTAACCATAACCCTGTTTTATTCCATTTTAACAAGAGCTTAAACATTAAAAATGTTACTTTCCTGTGCCATGGAGACAAAATTTAAATAGATTCAGATTTGCATGGTACGTATCTTTGTTATCTCATTTATGATGAATACCAGACAATATAGAGTTATTCAATCTTTCAAATTTTGATAGCGCCATAGAATTACATAAAATTGCTTTTTACACTTAGAATGTAAAAGATGCACGTAGAATAGGCACTTGCGCAATTCGGGACACTTTTTTGAAATGGAAAATAAAAAACTGTACAAGCGATTTTTATTTTTATTTTGAGAAAGGACTTATAAATTGGAGCTAAATATGTTTTGGATCATTCGATTTATAGAAAATGCTTTTTCAATTTATTCCAATTGGTTGTCAAATGATAGTAAAGAGAATTTACGATGAAATAATTTTGCAAATTATTTATTCCTAAATTCATTAATTAACATATTGTGTCCATTTGAATTACAAACATTTAATGGTTTTTGATATTTGATTTCATGGATTTTAGAAAGCATCAGTCTACACTACTAGCTTGTGGTAAAATTATATAATTCGCTGTGTTACGCCACATGTACGAATTAAATTTTTTAAATAAATTATAAAAAAATAATTCAGAAAGCCACATGAAATAAATCACTGAATTCGTGTAGATACAAAAGAATAAAATTTGTAAGTTTCTTGTCAAAAATATAATAAAAAAACAATGTTAACAGTTTTTATTAAATAACTATATTTTTTATTGGCAAAATTTTTATTTATCTTTCAAATAAAATTTAATAAGTTGGAACAGATGAAATACTTACTGCATGGTGAAATCCACCACAGACATGTTTTGAAAACCTGTGACAGTTCCTTAATTTAAACTATTAAGGATGTAGCATCAGCATGATGATGTGATACATAATAAAGTCGCAAACAGTTAAGAAATTTAGAATTTTCCATATTTTATGACCATATAGTGCTAGTTTGTGATAGGAATGCTTCGATTATGACAGATAATGATTAACCGAAACTGA
>JAPDSC010116950.1:4015-14304 GCA_026290005.1 Latrodectus geometricus
TATATATATATATATATATATATATATATATATATATATGACTTGCTATATTTACAGTACAATTTAATTATGAGTTAGGAACTTATACAAGTTGATATATTTGATTGAATTTTATTATAATTTTATAATTTTGAGCTTCTACAATATTAATATACCTTGTATGGAAAATGTGCTTTCAAAACTTTATATACTTAATTTTTATGTTAATAGATATTAATGTTTTTAATCTTAAAAATATGGGGTTTTAATCAATTGAAATTTTATAACAATTTTATCAAATTTGATTTTAATTTCGGTTATACTTTATATATGAAGTTTTCGATACAATTAATCAAATATGAGAGATAATTCTAGTTTCATAAATGTAAATGATAGGAACATGAATGCTTAGTGTGTTATATGATTTAAGTGACATATTTGATTGATGTTATCCTTAATAAACTACTTTTTTCATTGATAGATTGAATTGATTTTCAACCATGCTCTCTCGACATCGAATGATTAATAAATTAACTAAAATTTGATCTATTCTATGAAGTAAATTTTTACAATGTCTCTCTCTCTCTCTCTTTCTTGAAAGGGCAATAAGTCAATAAATAACTTTCATTCTTTTATTATTAGAATTGGAGCCTGTATTTTGTATTATACAAAATATCACATAATATTTAGAATCGATCTGACATATACCTTTTAAGGAGTACCTGAGAGGCAAGTTGTTATAGAGCTTTACTTCCAATTTTTATCAGATGCATTACAAATATCCCACTATAAACATCAGATCAGCATACAAGGAGATGGAAATACAACTATCATTGGGTTAATCATAGATGAAATTAACTAATTTCTAAATAATGAAATCTATCAAGTACAAGGTAATTAAAATTGAAGTTGCGGTTCACCATAACTTTATGTTTGGGTCTATTCTTTGGACTGGAAATATTTGGTTTTGACTCCAGATAGAGTGAAAATAATTGCTGCGTTACCTCCTTCTGCATGCAGATCTTTCTGGTGGGTATTTGAAAGCCTTTCGGGTTCTCTCCTCTGCCTAAGTAAGTAATACGAAATTCTGGGACGCTATTTATTAGTGGTCTACCAGGAAGGCAATAAGTGGCAAATATTAAAATGTCTTGCAAGAGTCTTCGATTATTATCCTGTCTATATTAAGTGGTTTCAAATAATTAAAGTTATTCTGAAGCTATAAAAATGGCTGATAAAATTTCGCATAAGAATACACGCGGAACAACGAAATTTCGCTTGAATGTGTGCTCAGTTCGTAAATAGCGTTCTGATATTGCAGAATGTTGACTGCTTGATTCTACTTTAGTCATAATGAGGAATCCACATTAACTCTTTTTTTTCAACTTGTGGTCCATAAAATATCTTACTTTTATAATTTATTTTAACTATAAAGACTGTAATATCAGCCTATAATATCAAAAACTTAATTAAAGCTATAAATTCAGTTATTTCAATGTTATTCCCTTTAAAATATTACATTTTAATTTAATAGATACTTACGAAATGAAGACCATAAAAATGACTCGAAATGTATTACTTTAAATATTCGAATAAAGTTTGAGCATTTAAGAAGAATTAAAGCCTCCAGTCTCAAATTGGATCATAAAATTTCATTATGAGAAGCTTTATATAGAAAAATAATCATTTATTTGCACTACAGGACATTAAGTTTGTGATGGATTCTCAAATATTAGCTAAATATAAAAATCTTAGTATCGAATATTTAAAAGCTGTTTTTTTTATTAATTTTATTTATAATAATAATATTATTTTATGATTTTTTATAAAAATATTAATTTATTTAGAATTATTATTATTCAATGAAATTTATTATTATTTTTCATAAACTTATTATAATTTAACAAAATTTTTTTTATAAAATAAACTTTTATTGTCTTACGAAGGCTGAAAATGAATGATTCTAACGATTGTATAATTATAATTAGCCTATAAATTTTCAACTTTATGGAAAATTTAAAAATATTTCATGATGCTTATAGAAAATAATAAGATTATGAAAAACAATATTAAGAGGGATTTTTCATTCCATTATTTATTAGCAGTTTTAATATTATGTTAATAATTTTTTAATTAATAAAATTTTACATAATGGTTTTTCCTTCCTATGTGTTATTTCCTTATTGTATGAAATAAAATCAGAGCATTTACATACATAGAGAAATCATGTTCTCATTAAAGGTATTTCCAATGAGTAGATGATTTATTTACGCTTATTATATTTGCTTTTTATTCAAACAACTAAAGTGAGAATATAATCGAATGCCAGAAAAAGGAGATGCAGTAAGGCATATTATTTTCATCACTTTAGAAATGAAGAATAATAGAACACAGCTTTATAATAAAAAATATCTGTGTACTATTATATTTTATGCATCAAAAACACTTAAAATGTTTAAGTTTTAATTACTTTAATGCAATTCTCTTTAAAATGTTAATTTAATATATATTTATGATATAATTTCCATAAAAATGGCTTGAAAGTATGCATTGTCTTCTTAACTATTCGAATAAAATTTTAATATTTACGAAGGATTAAATCCTTCTGCCTCAAATTAATTTATAAAATTTCAGTGTAAGACAGAGAGAGATAGAGAGACATTTTACAAAGGTAAATAATTATTCCTTTGCTATTGGTAATTAAATTAATGATGGATACTCATGCAACAGCATATTAACCCGTACCTAGCTCAGAGGTGGGCCCCACCAGTTAGTGGAAGCAACCAAGTCTTTTTTATTTAGAAGCAGGGATCAAGCAGAAAACCCTAATAACCAGCAAAACATCTGCCACACTCTTAGGTATCATTTCACATGGAGGACATTGTAATCTATTTAATGCTGCCTCAGCCACCATTAGTGAACATATCTTTGGTTAAACTGGGATTTGAACTCGCTGCTTTTTTGATAACGTGAACGAGGCTTTTACCAATCAGGCCATCGAGATTTGGATTCTCCTTTAGTATTTAAACATATAAATTTTAGTATCAGAAATTCAAGAGTTGTTTTTTATATTCAGTATCGCATACTGAAGAAGAAAAACAGCTGCAATTTTCTAGAAATAATAATCCTCTGAGAACTCTACATCATTATCCAAATTAAGCGCAGTTTTCTACTGAGCTGAATATTTTAAGAAGTATATAAATCCATACACACAACTATATTACACCTAGAAGAAATAAACAAAAATGTAATATAGGCTAATGCAAATTTGAATTGGTAAGTACTGGTAGGTCGATAGAAATAAAATGATTATGATTATATATAAACATGACTGCTTTATCTTATTTGTTTTTTACGGTTATAATTATACAATTTTAAATGTCATATTTTGTATTTATAGTGAAAACAGAGCTTTAAAAAGGGAACATTTCTAGCCAAACATTTTCATAAAGTGAAATTGCTTATAAAGATGAAATCATAATTTAATAAGTTTTCCTTAAATTTCAATTCACTCATTTTCATAAACTATCAAAATGCTTCATAATCTATATTTATAAATTAAAATAATTGATCCTTCCAATTATTCCAAATACATTAGTTCCAATGAGACTACTACAGATGAAGAAGTAAGGGCTTACTTCTCAGGCCGATTTTTAGATAAGCATTTCATATCCAAAACCCGAAAATAAAAAAAAAATAAAAAAATAAGCCAGAAGAAATCCTTTTTGTAGTTATCGGTAACCGTAATTTTTAAAGATAATGTTTTACAGTTCTTTTGTGTGACACTTCCTCTCAATATTAAACCATTTAGAACAACTTAGATTGATTAAAATTTATTATAAATTTTGTCGATGAAAGTTGATGTGATTTTACTTTCAAGAAGTTAAATTTACTTAAAATGTTGCTGATAAAATACTCTTCAATATTTCATTAAATCTCAATCTTATAAATTACTGTAATAAAAATTTGGATTTCTCTCTTCCATTAATATGACTGCTTAACTATTAATAGGTTTGATGCCGAGAATCAATTATTTTGTTTTTTGTCATTAATCTTTATAAAAATTCCCTGAATTAATTAAATTTCAATAATTTTATTCTTAGGAAAATGGATGCACCTTGCTTAAATTGTTTTTTTTAGACAAATATGCCTTTTCTAAACACTGTTTATTATAGCATTTAATTGCTATGAATTTACAAGACTAATTTATGAACAACAAAAATTAGATTAATGATAATTTTAGTCATTGGAGAATCCAAATTCTTTTCGTGATTTTTAATAAAAATCATTATATTTCAAAATAAAATAATAAACTTAGACACATAAAATAACGACTTTTCCCGTCATTTTGAACCCAATTAAAACTTTACCGTATGTAAAAATTTTAACTAAATGACTAGCAAGTGCTCTGGAGATATTGTCCACAGGCACTCAAATATCCATTACAAAATGAACTGGAGAAAGAAAAGATGCTACAGAAGCAGTCTGACGTGCTTATAAAAAAGAGAACAACTGGGGCACGTGTCTGTATCGTAGCGGCGCTAAAAAGCTGCCGGATTGGCCGTGTCAGTCTTCGGCTATGGCTGCTATGGCACATAATAAAGGAAGAGGATTAGGGTGTCTTTATGCGGAGGGCGCCGTGCCATGTGTTTGCGCGCCCCCTGTTTTTTTGTGTGCGCCCTTTTCCGTAGCAGAGGGGGTTGTGGAGGGTGGGGGCACCGCTGAAAGACCATAATGGCTCTTGTATCCCCATAATCCACAAAATTAATTGCCTGCGCCGGCCGTGTCGATTAAATCCTCAATTTTCTCCAGGGAGGTTGCCCGGATTAGGGCAGCTCTTCGGGGCCGCCCGATACGCCTCGGATTGGAACATCTGGGGCGGTGGGCAAGGGGGGAGGAGCTGCTTCTAATTAAGAACGCCCATCGACGAGGTGTGCTTATTTTTTTTGTATTAATATTATTTTCTTTGGTTCTCTCGTCTCGGATAGACGTTCGTAAAAGACCGATGAAGATTTTTTTTTCAGTTCATTTTTTAAAATTTTTTCACTTAAAGAGGGAAAATGGTATAAGTTTATGTGTCTTTTATTCATATATATTAGGTATATCTCTCATAAAATATGCAACTGATATAATTTTATTAAATTTTAAACTAATGAGTCATAATTTGTGGATAACTATGGTGAATATATGATTATTCCATTTCCGGAATGTTCCAATTATAGAATGATACCAGAAGAGTATAGATTTTATTTTATATTTATTTATAAATTATTATTTCTAAATTATTCATTTTTAACAATCCATACAATATATAGTTTTAGAATTTCAATAAGATATATTAATGGAGTAAAATTATCATTAAAGCTGCATTGGTGCATGTTTGAGGCACATTTAAGTTGAAATCAAATAAAAGTGTTTGCTTTGTATGACTCAAATATGATTATGACTGATGGATATTATAAGAATTGCTGAGAACTTGTTATAAATGACACATGTAAAGAAATTTGTTTTTAAAATCAATTAAAGAATCAAATTCCAGATATTGACTTTATAAGATCTGAGCAGAGGTAGATCGATTGATAAAGATATTAGTTTGAAACCGAAAAGTGTTCATTGATTTTTCTGAGTAAATATAACGCATTCCTTTTTAAATGGACGTGGTTCATTAGTCCTCCTTTAGTCTGATTAAGAAATTTGGATGTTAGTGTAAATCGAGAGTCGATTTTCATCTTTTGATTGTGATTACAATTATAATGTCATTATTCTAGACATATTACATCAATACAATCAAAATAGTATATATAGCATTTCATGTCACACTAAAAATAATAATCACACTCCTTTAACATAATATGCTAAATATTTCTAACTTTTTTTGCTAAACGATTGGTTGCAAAAAATTTATTTATCTTTCATGCCTTAAAAAATTCCGTGCCTGCGAGATTTTAATTTTTTCCCCTTGTTATATATTTGTTGAGTAAGATTGGTATAGTTGTTTGACGTGAAAGTTCATAGCAAACCATCAAAGTTTACTTTTAGCAGGGGTTTAGGATCTGTGAGCATAGCGAAGTACTCCTTAATTTGATCTTACTAAGTAATTTGTAAAACAAATTTATTAACTTCAGATATTTTGTATTAATTAAATTTTAAGTACGTCGTGATGACTTAAATTTAAATTGAATAATTTTCAATTTAAAAATTTAAATAAAATTGGAATCATTTTGTAGGCTCATGTCAGTAGATATTTTAAGGCAGATGCATTAAATAATAGCATGTTATATATGTGACGTAAAAAAGTGTGGAAAAATACAAAATTATTAAAAGTAAAAGAAAGTCTAGCTTGTTATTTCTCAGCTAAAATCCGGAAAACTATTATTCTAAATGCTATAATTATCTAACATATCTAAATAAGTAAACGTGCTAGCAAATATAAATAAAAACTTTTTTAGAATATAGGCTTAGTTTGTTTTGACATAGAAATGAATTTTATAAATTCTAATAATCTAAATTATTTTCTTTTCCAGGTTTTTTAACAAACAAAACAATAAAATCGTCTATTAGTACAAAATACTTAATTAAAATTTCTGTTTTGTTTAGTATTTACTAGTAAAACAAGTTAGGCATTTTTTTTAGTAATTTTGATTATTTTGTATTTTTCAATACCTTTTACGCCAGATATATAATTAATGCTATTATCTAATATATCTGCCTTAGAATATCTACTGAAATGAACGTACAAAAGAGATCACATGTAATTTAAATTGAATGCTTATTCAATGAAAGGTTACACACACACACACACACACGCACACACACACACACACACACACACACAGATGAGGTTAAGATGCATTATTTAACATCGTGATTAATATTAAGCACACGTTAAATGACAATTTTTGTTATTTTAAATAATGTAATTGAACATTCACACACAAAAAAAGAAAAAACAAAAACGCAATAAACCATATTTATTAAATTAATATGAAATATAAATTATAAGTAAAAATATATAAAACTTATTGAATTTAAAATGATGAACATTATTGTGATATATAATGATGGCTTTTAGATCGATAAAAATACTAAAACAAAACTTATGTTAATCTTTTTAAAAATAACTCTATTTAAAATTTGTTTACAATGATTTGATTTAATGATGCATATACATAATTTAAAATAAAATTTTAATAGTTGTGACTGTTTATTTATTTTTTTAATACAAGTCGAGAGAATTTGTTGTAAGTATTTTTCACATGCACTTATTACATTGCTAGTTACACTTATTACATGCACTTATTACATTGCTGGTTATGTGAACGTTGGATGCATGAGGGTTCGACGGACTGACGTTTTCGATCACATCCACCTCAGTGCACCACTTCACGTGATGACAGGCAAATTATACACATGACAGTGACAGATAGCTCAACTTCATTTCGAACAATAGGACAGCACATTCACACATCATCTAGTATCTGCGTGTACCATTCGGCACCGTTTATAGAAGAATGGTCCATCTACAAGACGTCCATTGCTTCGTCTACACTTGACGCAAAACCACAGACATCTCTGCCGCCAATGGTGGGATGAAAGAAGGATGTAAACAGCAGAATAGAATGATATTCTCTTTACTGACGAGTCTCGCTTTTATTTGAAACACCACGATGGTCGCATTCGAGTCTGGAGATATCGTGGGGAGAGGATGCTGAATAGCTGCGTTATGGACCACCACACTGGTCCTGCACTGGGTATTGTAGTACGGTATTATATATCACAATCACACTCCTCTAGTACGCATTGCCAGTACTTTAAACAGTCAGCGTTACAGCTTAGAGCCAGTTGCTCTTCCTTACTTTCAAGGCTTACCCACAGCCATATTTCAAAATGAGAATGCGCGACCACACGTGGCACGTATTGTCCAAGGATTCTCCAATCGCCAGATTGCATTGCTTCCCTGGTCCGCTCGCTCTCTGTATCTTTCGCCAATAGAAAACTTGTGGTCCATGCTTACTCAACGATTGTCCCAGATTATATCCCCAGCTGCCACACCAGATCAACTTTGGCAATGTGTGGAAGCTGCTTGGTCTGCTGTATCAATCATGCTGACATATCCAAAGTCTCTTTGAATCAATGCTGAGGCGTGTGACAGCGTAAAATTGGATATATAATTATTGGGAATGCATGTGTTTGTGTCTTTAGGGCCTTCTACAATTAATTCCTGAAAATCCTTATGGCCTACTTAATTAAATTTCATAAAAGATTTTTTTTAATAAATTTATAAATAAATTATATTCTTTCGTGATTAGGAATGGCAAAATGCTCTTCGGAATTTAAAATCCCTGTTTCGGTCCTTTTGTTTTTGGCTTTAGAGCCACGGAATATGGATGTTGCACTTTTGTGTTCTGCATGATGTCTGTCGGAGTGGCTGTTTGGAAACTTTTCAAGTACCCTCTCTTGGAACACGTGAATACGGTCCACTATACATGAGTAGTGTCATGACATAGTGGGAGTTATTATAGTCGTAGTTTTTTTTTTGTTGAGTAGTGCACATCACGGTGTCAAATAATACATTTATATAGGCTATCCTAAAAAAAAGTTTATGTTAAAAACAAAAATACTTTAAGGAAATTAAATGCATGATTTTGAAAATCGTGAAAGAGAATAATTTTTCAGCTCATAGAAGTTTGTCAATAGCATTGGGCACAGATAAGCAACAAATATTAAGTATAATGTATAATTATTCTTAGTATAACTAAATATAATATAATGTAATATAATATATAAATGTATATATATATATATATATATACCCAGAACTCTTTCCAGTACACTTTATGGAAACTTAAGTTTTTGTATGTATATATATCGTAGGATTTGTTCAAACAATCATGGATGCCATGAACAAATAGTTAAGTTGTAATGTGTTTATGCTGATGATTAGGAGCAAATATAGTCATTTGAGAGAATACTTAAAATTACTTTATTAAATAAATGCTACTGTGAAAGGAGAGCTAAATGTTGCTTCAGTCCTGATATCTTCCCTTACTGTTATGAAGGTCACCTGATTGCATTTAATTCAACTCTAAAATGACAGTTATCTTTGGAAAACATTATGCTGTAAGTCCTTATGACGGTATACATTATTCCAGATGACTTTATTGATATCGCGAGATTAAGGTTAATGATATTAATGCTCCTTTATTAGCATATTGATCTTTGAATTATGCATTTCAGATTATCAAGACAATGATTGGAAGACATGGAAGAAGCAGTCGAACGTAGGATATTCAACAATGATATTAATATGGCAAGTTGTTTTTTAATTTTATAATAAATTTTTACTGTCATGCTCTTTGGTTTTCATAAGATTTTTCTTCTTGTATTAACAAACATTGTAAAATTCATAAAATTTTCCATTTGTAACAATTAGAGATTGTATTTCATATGGTGATTTATTGTTTGATATAATTAATTAGGTTTATGCATTTGGACTATCTGAATATAATTAGTCTTTTTAATTAATTTTAAGACCCTCGACCATATCTTAACGGGACTATTAGTAATGATTCTAAGAAACTGCATGTCTGATAACAAGACAAGATGAACTATAAATGAAATGATAAAAGTTTTATTGTGAAACTTTAAAAGGCTTTTTTTTTCAAGTGTAACAGAATGCCACTATTCTAACTTATTTTAAATGCATGTCCTCAGAATATTACCTTTTTTATTAAGTATAGTTATATTTTCGAGCTTCTCATAATATTAAAGTTCTTAATTGGATTATCTGTAGCTATGAATTATACAAAAATATTTTAAAATACTTAAGTATTACTGGAAAAAGTGAAAAAATTTAATGTCTTGCATGAAATGTTTGATTTATCATAAAAGAGTGTTTTTTTCATTATAAATATTAACGAAGTTAGCTCTCAATGAACTTAAGATAATTATTTGTATAATTAGTATGAAACAATTGAAATTTCAAGTTAGTCGAATTATCTTTTTAGTATAGTTTCTTCTTCAAAAGCGATTAGTTATTCTAGATCATAAAGGTATTTCTATTGTCCTTGAGAATAGCAAAATGTGCTTAAATCCTGCATGTTGTTGCACGTTTTTGAATGAATTACACACACACAAACATAAATATATATATATATATATATATATATATATATATATATATATATTGGTTACTTAAAAATTAAGGAAAAATCGAGATAACGTTTCCAGAAACAATACAATATAAATCGAATTTGAATATGTTTGTAAGCAAAAGAAGCTGGACACTATTATCCAAAATAGTGGCGCTACTG
>JAPDSC010116952.1:0-15538 GCA_026290005.1 Latrodectus geometricus
ATTCATAATAAAGCAAACTTATTGAAAATCTACTGTTTAATTTAGAAGTCATTAAATCCTTTATCTTGACGAAAGTCGAATTGAAAAGATTTTTTTAAATGTAATGTATTTTTTTATTACATTTTAATTAATTGTTGGAAAAATTTTAATTATGATTAAATACAAAAATACTTTGAAATGTAAAAGCAATAAAATATCGAATCTTAAATATTTTAAGCTTGAAAGTTATTTAAATTTGTAATAAATGTGCAGAATAATAATTGGTTGAATTATGAGATTTTTGTGCAATATTAGGCTAGGAATCAAGTTACAACAACATTTTAATCGCTAAATTTTCTACTATTTAATTTATTTCATTTTATGATATATTCTACAAACATTTCTGCTATTCGCGTTCAAATTGCAAAGGTACCTGTAGCATTTTTAATTACATTTGTTTTTTTATTTATTCACACATGCATTTTCATTTTTCTATTTATACTCACTTTTGTTCAAATAACTACAGTATTTATAACCTCAAGTGATTGCGGAATTTTATTCACAAGTCTGTTTGTCGTGTCGATAAAATTTTGCCTTTGTCGGTAAGATCAAAAGGTCTTCAGTCAGCAAGTTAGAAGTTCTGCTCTTAACTTGAAGCGGAAGAACTGTCTGAAAATAGTAACCGAAATTGTGTCTTTGCCTCCTCATTATCTTTTGCGTTAAGTGGACAGTAGAAAATATGATGGATATAAGTATTTCTCCCAGCAAAAGTCGTTAACCTGTAAAAAATAGAAACATATTCAGGACCTATAATAAAATATTTAAATTCTCATAAAAACAGACTACCAAATATAATTAATTGAATGTATATCAGAAATTGGTATTATTTTTATCACACATTCATGTTTGTTCTTTTGTTATCTTTCAAATATTAGTAAATTTTTATTAATTTCCCAACTTATACAGTAGATATTAATTTAGGAGCATTCACAGTTTTGCGAGCAACTGGTTTGTCTCTAACATGATCTCCTGGATACATATTTTTTATTTCCTGCCAGGAATCAAGATTTTGCAAAATCCCTTTTCTGTGAACTCCTTTTCACGTGCATCTTTTGTTCCTGTTTAATTTTTGTTTTTAATTTTTTTTTTTATTTCACTTTGTCGTAGAGAAACTTTATGACGGTAAAATTTTTATTAGAGAGAGAAAATCGTAAATTCCTCTATCAATAGAATTAACTGCACTGATGATATTAAATACTCGGTTCTTAAAACTTATTTTATTTATTTATTTATTTATTTTTAATGGTGGGCATTAGGTGGTTGACCCTTCGCCACAACAAGTCCAGAAATTGCTACAAATTTAGCGTTACCTGGTGGGCCCCTATGAACCAAGTCAAGGAGGCGAGTAGCATTACCCATGTCACACCTCTCCAAACCCGTTTATAGGGTGGGCCATATTCATCCATCATCTCAGAAGAAGAAAGGACAAAGCCGCCTACTCTGTCTAGTGGTTAGTATGTCTGACTGCGGATAGGGAGGTCTGGGTTCGAGTCCCGGTTCTGGCATGGATGTACTTTCTCTCCTGTTTTTGTTCTTTCCTTTTATGAATGACTGCCTACCCTACTAACGGGTACCTAGGACATGTGTGTTCAGAGGTCAAGTCAATCTTCTGCCCCTGTGGTTCCTCTCCAAAAAAGAAGATGAAAACTACCCTTTGCCAGATTTTCTGGATTGGTGTGGGCTTTCTTGCAACAGGAGGATAAGCAACAACAACAGAAAGGACAAATATACAGAGAGAGAAAGAAAGAAAACGTCCATGCCCAAATCGAGATTCGAACCAGGGACCAACAGCCCAGGAGTCAGAAACGTTAACCACTCAGCCATTGGCCTACAGTTTTTAAAGTAATTTGTATGAAATTTCTTGCTTAATCGAAGTTCCGTCTTATAGCCTGTGCATTAGAGATAGCCTCAAATATGAATATCATAAGGCACTTTTGCTAAGAGTGATCATGGCTTGGAATTGTTTAATGAAATAGGCAGTCTAGGCAAATAATTACTCTTGAATTTTGATAGGTAGACTTTTCGAAAGAAACCATTGTAACAGAAGACAGACAAGAGCTTTACCTGACAACTTCAGTCAAGATGGCTTCAACTTCGAAAAGAAAATCCCACTGTTAAACGAAATTTCATTTCAGGAATTTTAATGAGGACTCAGATCTAATTTGTATATAAGAAGGATTAAATGATTGAGAACGTAATGAATGGACAAATGTGATTTCAAAAATTTAATTTTGAAAAAGAAAAAAAATAGGTGACTACATATATACTTTTTTCCTGATTTTTATTTATAAAATGAAAGTAAGAATTTTTTTAAACAGGAGTTTTATTTTGCATGTGTTTTTTATACAATGCGTACTAAATAATTTTTAATCAAACTTTATTAAAAAAAAAAAGTAGAAGTTTAGAAAAAAATTAGTTTTAAAATTTAAATTTATTTTTTTATTTTATGAACCTTCTATTTTCAAGAACTGTTGCTCTTAACAGTACTAATTTTTTTTTAATTTCACAAAATTTATCTTTCTACATTTAAATATATATTTCATTACAATAAGTCAAATATTTGATTTTTAAGTGAAACTAATATAAACTCTTTATTTTATTTTTATTTTTAATAGTGTTAAATGTGCTTATATCAGACTTTACGCATAAGGATGTTTACTATAAATTGATAACATAAAAAAAATACTATAATTAATTTGTTTTGTATAGTACACAAATAAACATAATTAATTTATTATAAAGTTAATTATCTTTGATTTAAAAATTCTCTTAAATTAATTTCATTATGAAAGTAAAATCTTATTCTAAATATTTCTACTTTCAATTTTTTTTATAGAATTTGGAAAATGCAGATCATCTTAATAAGCGCAATTTACAAGTTATATTTGTTAAGAGATTTTTCTAAATGTAGCGCAACCAGTAAGCGAATGCTTTGAATATGTCAATAGTCTTGGCGCCGGCCTTTGATTAAGGGCGCCATGGAACTTGATGATAATAATCTTGGCGCCGATCGATGAGGATTAACTTGGCGCGTGCTGGAGTTTTCATAACAGAACTCATGAAACCATCTAGTACTTAAATCCCTTAAGGATAAAAAATAAGTAAACACTCAGAATTGTTTCAGTCCGAACGAATTAACTAGTTATTCCAAATTCCTGGAATGAACTAATAAATATCCTATTATGCATAAAAAGCGAAAGTGGTATATTTTATTATCATTTAATCCCAGAGATTTGCTATCCCTTTATTTTACCAACAAATAATTACTTTAATTATCAACCCCCCCCCCCAGAAAAAATCTATTTTAATTTTTCACTCTTAACAAGTTTCTCGACGAATCGTTAAACAAGGGTGGTTGGTCTCTTTATCCCTAAGATCTCGAATGAGTGGAGAGGTGGGAAACTTGCAAATTAAAGCACTTTTCGAAGCTCCTAAATTAAAACGGAACGTGTTTCCGGCCTCGTTTCAACAATCAACAGTGAGGCTTGAAATTCCTGATTGGAAACTGATGGAATAATAATGACAAACAAAACCGAAATAAAAAAAAAGAAAGTTTATGAAAGGAAAGTGAAAGGAAAGCGGGGAGGAACAATTACTTAGTAAGCGAAAAGTCATCCGCAGCGCGTGGAACCCAGATAGGCATCGATCGCCACAGGATGTCAAAGTGGTGACGCATTTCAGCCAGTTGGTGGTTCTGGAGGATCCCTCGCTCTCCTCTTCACTTCACTTGCTATGTCGCCATGGATTAGCCAGATTTGCCTTTCTATGATTTCACTGTCAATTGATTCTGAGTGTTGAACCCAAAGGCACGTGGACATAGCTAAATAAATAAATAAAAACACGTTTTTGCTAATTTGGGATGCATTTGTAGAGCGTTGTAGGCATTTGGCTTAAAATTTATATCTTTTTTTCTCTCTGAATGTGAATTACCAATATTGAGTTAATTCTTTTTCTATTAAAGCTTGAATGTAACACATTTGGCTTTATTATTATTAATACTTTCAATTTAACACTTCGTTCAAAGCAAAATTGAATGGAAAGATTGGCAATCAAAAATAAAACACTTAGCTTCGTCGAATGTTTTGATTTGAAATTTTTTTTTAATTAATGAATAATGAAAAGGAAAATTCATTGATATATTTATAAGACAATAAATGTATTTTAAGAGCATTCATTATGTAATAAACTGTGAAACTGGAATGTTTATTTTTATTTATTTATTTACTTTTTGTAAAATAAGTATCTAACTTTTTAAGCAAGCATTAGTTTTGAAACCAAAATATTTTAAGATTGATTAACGAACTGTTTTCATTTGAATGATCTTTCTAAAAGACTTTTGCCATCATGTCAGGTTAATAACTTTCGTTGTTAACTGGTGAATTTTTCTGCCTAATTTTTACTATATCTATAATAGAAATAAATTCTACGGCAAATTTATTTTAACTTAATGCGAATGCTAATTGCTAAATAATAATATGTATCTATGTACAAGAAAATTATGCAAACCTTTGAGTTTTGCTGATTTCGAATACACATTTTTAAATATTTCTCACAATTTTCTTGAAATGGAATCCATAAGTAAACATAAAAATAAGTTATATTTTCTTGATATCAACATATACTGGAATTCCGGTATTTATGATTAATTAAAATGAAGCCCGAGTTTATAATTATATACATGATTAATATATATCTTAAAAATTTTTTTAATTGCATTTGTAATAAAAATCAAATATAAATTTGAACTGAAAATAAATTTGATCATTGACTAACTTCAATCAATTTTATGTTTTGTTGTTGAACTACTTTCTCTCTATTTAAAACCAAAGAATACTTTTACAGATATTACCTATACGTTTTGATTTATTTAAATTAATATTAGTTTAAAAAAAATCAAAGAAAAATAATAAAAGTGGTTATTATTCAATGAATTGCATGCAGATTTTAACGAATTTAAGATCCATAAAGGTGAAAGAAAAGAAATTAGAAAACAATTATGTGTTCGAAACATAAAATTAGCGAATTGGATTTCAGTTTGGTATGGGAATAGTATTTTCAATATAAATTATAATAATTAAAAAATTGATGACTTCTGTAGCCTGTTAATTTGATTGCTATTGCAAAGCAATTGAAAAGAGGATAAAAATTTTGAACGGGAAAAAAAAAAAAAACTATATGCGATTATATTAAATTATCTTTTTAAAAAATTCGAATATTACTAGGGATTTAATTTGAAAAATAAGACTTTGTTTGTGCAGATATTTACAAGAATTCTGTTAGATGCGGTATCAAAACCACAGACCAAGATAGGTTCACAATTATTGGTCTGTGATCAAAACATAGCGCAAACTGTCTATTCCTATCAGAGTTGAGTTGTAGGTGATATTACTTAAAAACAACTCCAGCAAGGTATTTTGGGTACATATAAAACAATTTAGAAAAAAATTGTTTTGAAGGATTATCATTTAAACTTTATGTAATTGATGTTAAGTCAACTATTTAAAATCAAAATGAAAATCATCTTTATGGATAATAATTAAATCATGGATAAATGATTTAATTATTATCCATGATATGATTAGTGTTCTACATTTACGTGGCATGGAAAAATATAAAAAAAAAATCTAAATATTAATAATAAAGATAACGTAAAAATATTTAGGTTATTTTAATCTGACTCGAAGTTTCATTGAAAATAATTCTCTCACTGAATTTTCCCACAAAATTTCCTTGGAAACCATTGCATCATTTTAATTTCGCACAATATCATTGAAACTACAAGCCTTGGAAAATAAAATGTGCATTTATAAATTATAAAATAGAGAGAATTCTTTAGATAAATCATTTTCAACTAAATGTCTATAAAATAATGAATAAATTTATATTAAACATGATTAAGCTTGAAGGAATTTAAAGATTTGGTTTATTATTTAACTGTCTCTGGATACATTAAAGGAAATACAAATTAAATGCTACTAAATATATCAATTATTACAAGGATATTAAAACAATTAATAACAATATTTCAACGATTATTTCAAGTCAAATAGATTAATTTTTCATTAATTTAAATTTTTAAAATACAAAAACCAAAGATAAGATCAATTGTTTTATTCGATAGATTAGTTAAAGGAATCATCTATATTTCCTAAAAGATCTGCATAAATTTTAATATTAATATTATAAATATAAATGAATGTAAATTCCTTTAAATCATTATAAAACAGCAAAATGTGTCATTAATAAATTGAATGATACTGAATTACCCACCATGAGTTTATTTATATCATTATTCTGTATTTATCATTTTCCGGTTCATTTCTTGAAAGTTCAGATATAGTTTTTCGAAAAAATTTTCCGCATTCCAACTCCCAAGACATTTCCTTTGAAGTGTCAAGTTTTTTAATTTCTTCTACAATAGTCTGACAACAGAAAACATGAACTTAAGTTACCTTGTTTCATTTCATGCTGACTTCCAATACAAAGCATAGAACGGAAAATACGGATTGATTCCCACCCATACTGCAACTCGCCCTGATTGAATTTACAAAGCAGGGCGTTCCGACACTTCTAAGATGAGTAAGCAAAAAACAAGGTTCCATTCAGGTATATAATTTAAATTTTACCCTTTGATTTTACCTTTTTATTCTTCTAATAATTTACAAGCTTTTTCATGGTTGTCTTTATTTCTTTACTCCACCTTGGTGATTGGTTTGATAAGTAGATGCTGTACAAAATGGGGCATTTAATATGATTGGTCAACCGAGATGACTAAATATACCACCGAAATTGTTTCAAAGGTATAAACATTATTCCTTAAGTCAATTTTTGATTATTGGTGAATTTTATTTCAAAATAACTTGGAAGTATTTTTAATCAGGTAATATTTTTGAGGTGTTGTTACTAATGACATTTGGTAAAGCCAACCCCGCCCATCTAGACTAAGCGAATGAAGTCAGAATGATCGTATTTTGGAAAGAGCACCCTCATACGAAAATGGAAGTACGATTATGGCTCATAAATGGCAGCACCATCTAGGTCTTCCAATTTAGAGATTGGAACCAGAGAAGACCCATAGCCTGGCTCCAACCACCCCCAGAGGTTTTAATTTGGAATAGAAACATGGAGGACATTGCGACCCGACATATTTTACGTGCTCAAGTCGCCATTAATGAACACGACGGATATTTGACTATTCGAATTCACTACCTTCCGGTAACGACAACGACGTCATACCAACCAGGCCACCGCGGTCCTTTTGAGGTGGTATATATTTCTGTTCTAAAATAATGTTTAGATAACAAAAGAAAATAAAACAACGGACTTGTATTTTTCACAAACTATTTTTGTAATGCTGCAACCAAAATAATATGAAATAGTGAAATTTAAAGAGTTAATAAAAATTTGTGTTTTTTCTTATATTTTTAGCACAGTAATTCTGAATGTTAAAGGAAGATATTCTATTGATTGATTTAGAGTTAGAAGCCAAATTTTAAGAACTACAACTTCCACTTCAACAGTTCGTAAGCTTATTTTCCATTCGGTATTGTATATTTTTAATATAGCGTGGAATCTATTTTAAACTTAGACTAATTAAACCTCTTCTGTACAAAATGACAAGTGACAAATAAATTAAATTTATCTATTGGTTTGAATGGTAAGAGAATAAAATGAATCAGCAAATCCTGTCTTAAAAAATAAGAACGTGGAAAATGGGTCCGGCAAATATCTTTGGAAGAGTTACAACTGGTATCAAAGCGATCTATTTTCAATCTAATAAGACATAATCGGTAATTACATCAAATTAGAGTATTTAATTAAAGTTGCTTCGCTTAATTTGATTGCATATTCTCTCAGGTATTTTACAAATTTTTCTAAAACATTAAAAATAATTTAATCCTTTCTCGCAGTGAAAAACAGAAAAAGCCAAATATTTATTCAATTATTGCATATGATTAAAGTTATATGGATTCAGCAGTATCAATCACACATAACAAAAAATCCAGTGCTACAATAATTTTTTTTCAAAGAAAAGCAAAAATTTTAACAAATAGGGGTTTATCAAAAATATAGTTCCTACCCGAAACCAACAGTATATGAGACCTATCAACTTTGGTTGTAATATTGATCAGCGAGAAGGGTGAAAAAATCTGCTTTGCAAAATTCAAATTGTGTGATGATCAGGGTTACCAAAGTTACTAAAGTAAAAGTCATGGTTTATTCAATTCAAAGAAAACTTCGCAAGTGAGGCCAATTTGCAAAGGCGGCATACTCATTACAGCAAGGTAGCGAGTTCTATATCCGACCCAGATGAAGCTTCATCGTGTTCATTCAGGGTGAGTAAGTAATGTAAAATACACTACTGGCCATTATAATTGCTACACCAAGAAGGCGACATGCTACAGACATGAAATTTATACGAAAGGAAGAAGGTGATGTGATATGCAAATGATTAGCTTTTCAGCGCATTCAGACAAAGCAGGCGCCAGTAGCGACACCTACATTGTGTTTAAATGAGGAAATTGTTCAGCCAGTTCCTCATACACAAATTGCATTTGAACGTTATTGCCTGGTGAAAAGTTGTTGTGATGCCTCGTGTAAGAAGGAGAAATGCGTACCAGCACGTTTCTGACTTTGATAAAGGTCGAATTGTAGCGCACCGGGATTCTGGTTTATCTTATCGCAGTATTGCTGCTCGCGTCGGTCGAGATCCAATGACTGTTAACAGAATATGGAATCGATAGGTTCAGGACGGTAATACAGAACGCCATGCGGGATCTCAACGGCCACCTATCACTAGCAGCCGAGAAGACAGGTGTATTATCCGCATGGCCGTAATGGATCATGCAACCACGTCACGAGACGTGAGTCAAGAAACGGGGTCGTTTGGAAGACAACAAGTGTCTGCACGAACAGTTCGACGACGTTTGCAGCAGCGTGGACTCTCAGCTCGGAGACCATGGCTGCGGCTTCCCTTGACTCTGCGTCATAGACAAGAGCGCCTTCAATGGTGTGATCAATGACGAACCTGGGCGCACGAATGGCGAGACGTCATCTTTTCAGATTAATCCAGGTTCTGTGTACAGCATCATGATGGTCGCATCCGTGTTTGGCGGCATCGTGGTGAACGCACATTGGCAGCATGCATTCGTCATCGTCATAGTGGCCCATCACCTGGCGTGATGGTATGGGGTGCCATTGGATACACGTCTCGGTGACCTCTTGTTCGCGTGTGTTACGACCTGTGGCTCTACCCTTTATTCGAGCCCTGCGAAACCCTACGTTTCAGCAGGATAATGCTCAACCGCATGTTGCTGGTATTGTACGGACCTTCCTTGATACGGAACATGTTCGGCTGTTGCCCTGGCCAGCACGTTCTCCAGATCTTTCACCAATAGAAAACGTCTGGTCAATGGTTGCCGAGCGACTAGCTCTTCACCAAACGCCAGTCACTACGGTTGATGAACCGTGTTGAAGCTGCATGGGCATCTGTACCTGTACATGCAATCCAATCTCTGTTTGACTCAATGCCCAGGCGTATAACTGCTGTTATTACTGCCAGAGGTGGTTGTTCTGGGTACTGATTTCTCAGGATCTATCCAGCCAAATTTTTTGAAAATTTAATCACTTGTTATTTTTAGTATAATATATTTGTCCAATAAATATCATTTTGTTATCTGCATTTCTTCCTGGTGTAGCAATTTTAATGGCCAATAGTGTAGTTCGCGTGGTTTCGATGCTTAAGTAAAATTATACATATAGGGATGGTAATCTAAATCTTGGTTTTTATATTTGGTGGTTATATAATGAAGAACCAATTTCAATTTTTATTATTTTCAGACTCTATATATATTGTAGGCGGTTACTAGATACTTGAATTGAAAAGGTAATCCAAACAAATCTAACTGAGGATATATTTGGCTTGGGATCATTTGGTACAAAATAATACTGTAAAGCAGATGTTCATAACTCTCAGCAATAATAAGGTAACTAGTGAGAAAGAAAACACCTTCCCAAAAATGATCTTACCTATTTTGCAAATTTTTTAGACTGATTCTTTGATTTATAATTATTTATATTAAAAAATATCTGAACCATAAAGCTAGGAATGAACTATTAAACTAAATTTAGCTTTATGATTTGGGCAAATGCTACTTATTCGTCATCAATTAGAAGCTAATTCACTACCCATCTATTGGTCTATACTTTATAAGAAAAAAAGATAGAAGTTATTAATATTGGCTGTTGTAATTAATTTATTTTAATTAAAATATGTCATTAAATTATTATGAAATGTTTATAACAATCATATTTCAAATTGCAGAGTAAATGCATTTGTTTTTTATGACCTATACTTAAGTGCATATTATCTAATAGCTAAAACTAATAGCATGTTGTTGTTGTTAATGACACTTGACAACGCCAAGCCCGCCCGTCACAGAGACTAGGCGAAAGAAGTCAGAGAGAGAGAGCATCTTCCGTTTTTTTAGTTGAGCACCCTCATACGAAGGTGGGAGTGCGACTTTTGGCTCATAGATGGCCGCACCGCCTGAATCTTCCAATTTAGAGATTGAAACCAGTGAAGACCCAAAGCCTGGCTCCAACCACCACCAGAGGTATTAATTTGTAATGGGAACATGGAGGACATTGCGACCCGACGGATTTAACGTGTCCCAGTCGCCATTAGTGAACACGATGGATCTTCGGCTATGCCGGGATTCGAACTCACCACTGTTTGGTAACGAGAACGAAGCCCTAACTACCAGGCCACCACGACCCACAATAGTATATTGTAATATAACTAATATCTAAATGAAAAAAATTCTGCATATATGCTGTAGTTTTCTTTTTAACACGTCAAAATTTCAAAAATTCTTATTGATACATAATTAAATATGCATTTCTAATGATAAAAATTTAAATAAATACTTATTGTAATTTTTTATATAAAATACGCTTTTAAATTCTATAAAAATAATAATTTAAACTAACAATAGAATATTTGTGAGTTATATTAATATATTGAATGGGAATTATATTCAATAATATAAAAAATTGAATCAATAATTTAAATGGAAAATCTAAGTAATATAACAAGAAAATGAATCTAAAAAGGAAAGTTAATTTTAAGCAGAAAATAAAACAATAAAACAAGAAATATTAGAAACATAACCAAAAAAATTTCTTGCGTCGCAAAAATAACTGAAAAATAACAAAATGAAAATGATGTGAAAGTTAAGTAATTTTCTTTTGAGTTAAATTTTTTTTTAAATTCATGACGTTAATATTTTCCGACATATTTATTCATGGCTAATTAATAATGAGATATTTCTACGATTATTTCCTCATTTCAGGAAGGAAGTGTAACGTGAAACCAAAGTTGATGGATGAGGTCAAATACAGAATGGAAAAGCGACTGGATCTTAATTGATAGATTGATAGATCGTTTCTGACGGAAAATAAATCTAATGGAATTTTGATATAAATGTTTATACTTTGTTACATGTTACTTTGACTTAGTTAATTTATATTTTTTAATTGCAATTAAAAAAGTATTGAGCTTGTTAACTAAAATAAGTTTTTGTAAGTAATTTCATACCACAAGATAAACATAAATTTCTCTTCTTTTCTTAAAGAAAGTGTTATTTGATATTGGAATTAAAATTAATCTAACAAATAAGACTAATTTTAAGGGGTATATGCCATTGTGTTCTGGGAGAAAGTTATATTCACCCATATTACAAATAATCAACAGAATTAAGGCACTGAAATTCATAGAAACAAAAGAACAACTTCGTTCTTTTCATATGGTGTTTTTGCGCAAATTTAGTCCCCCTACGCATGCGCATTGAAATGAGTTTAACCAAAAGTAATTTTGATAAATTACGCTATCAACTGCTAGATATAACGATTGGTTATATGTTGCGTGTTTGAGATTTTTAGTTAAGCCTAAATTTAATTTTAAACTAGTATTTTCTTTCATCAATCGATTTTTTAATTATGTTGAACAAAACATTATTCTCAGTAATATTTAAATAAAATGGCAACAGCTTTATATTTTACATCCAAACAAAATTATTTATTTGAAAAATTTAGCTATGTCTCTTATGAAATAGACGTTAATTTCTACCTTTGCAAGACTTAAAATTTTATTACATATATTTTATTAAATACTGGAATCATATTTTTTTCTTCTGAAATACCTGTTTCTTTTATAACAGATACTCAGTCGAATTTATTTTAATAGGCATGAACATTCCTTGCATTATGAAAAGACTAAAATTTACGAGAAATATTTTATAGGAAATTAATACCATAACTTCAAAGGAAAATATAAAACAAATATCTCTGCAAAACATTGCATTGTGAAAAACGACTTTCAGATATTTGGAATTTATTTACATCACAAAATATACTCACTAAGTAAATACAAATAACATTGTTATCTTCGAATAAAAAACGAAAATAATCTCGTGAATTCTGTTTTAAAAATCAAATGAACCTTTTGTAAATTTTACATAAAAGACTGAAAATTATAAGTATGTATTAAATACATAATGCATATGTTAAAATTACACTTTATCATTCTATTATGATTGCATAATTTATTTAAAATTGTGTGTAATTTTCCTACTGCACATATATTTCTGTAAAAACTACTATATTTTTTATTTTAATTAATTTATAAATATTTTTAATATGTACTGGTATTCCTTTTGTAATTTTATATTACTTAATTAAAAATGAGTTTAATGATTTTGTAGCTTAAAAAATTTTAGAACGTCATTTAATAGATTGCAAGTGATGATTACTAGTTAAATATTTGCAGAGCAGTAAACTAGGGGCCTTACTATAATGCTTTGTAAAAAAGATACGCAATTAATCAAAGCAATTATTACCTAAAATAAGCTAACAATATTTCTTAAAATGAAAAAAAATATTTTATAACAGCCTTATTCCGAGATCAATAAAAGAGAAATATTTTATCTAGTTCTTTTTTATATAAAAGAAAGAAATTTCAAAAACTCTCAGTTATAAAAAAATGGAAATCTTTTTTATAGTTAAACATATAGCAGTGTATAGCTGCTTTAATTAAGTATAAATCGTAAATAGAATATAAAATTAATAACAAGCATAATTTAACGTAACTAAGAACACGAAAAGTTATTACTTATACTTTGATGAGTTTAAATTATAATTTTAAACTTTGCTTTATAGATATATGAAATAATTGCAAAAATATATGCTTTGTATGAATTATAAACGTTGGCGTACACCCTGATTGGTTTATCGCTTTCTCTACAATCATTTTATGCACACCAGATAACCCTCGTGTGCACCTGACCAGGATTTTTAGTTTAAAATAAGTTTCGAGCTACTACCAACATCCAAATCAAAGGGGGCAATCGAACTTATGGACTATCAATTTGAAAGTCAGATTACTCGCTATTAATCTGTCATCCCACATATATATCGAGTTTAATATTCTCGTGGAAGAAAAATGATAAGTTAACTTATAAAATTAGGTAAAAGATGTGATTTCTCAAATACGTCATTAATTTAATCTAGATTGAAATTTAATGAGTTTGTGTGCATGATTTGCTTTCTAAATTAAAAGAAAGCGTTAATCTGCGCTTTAGGTCTCCTACTCTGCCAATTTGGCGATAAATGCACCAAGCGTGGTAAACCAGACGTTTTTATACTAATGAGCTCTTTATGGCAACAACCTTATGGCAAAAATAATTTGCGCTTTTTCGCACATGCTCATTAATTGGTTTTTTCTTTTAGCATTTTCATTGGTCGTTAATTAGTTTCAGTTTTAAAAATCGGTCATTTCCATTGGTTGCTAATTAGTTTAAAACCGTTAAAAATCGTATTCCATTATCGTCATGGCAACAGCATTTTTGAAAACCTGCCAAGTACGAAACCCACAGCACACTTTCGCCAAGTTGGCAGAGTAGGGGACCTAAAGCGCATTTTCACCAAAGAAAGCTTATAGCTTAAAATAAAGATTTTAAATTACTTCGAAAAAATTAGTATACTGAACACACATTTAATAATTAAAGAAACAATGTTATACATTCTTCGATGTTTTAGCTGTACTAATTACATTTAACTTGTACACCAGGCTTCGGCTAATCATATTTTAAGTTGTTTGGACTATTTAGGAGAAAATTTACTCTTATCCCCTCCTTATTTCTGACTTTTTAATCGTCAACGGATTTATGGATCTGGTCTAACACTTTCAGACTATCGGAGATAATTAACAACAACACATTCAACCTGTAAACATTCCCATCATAAAAAGAACTTTTACTTAAAACTTCTCAAGAAAAATATTCTGTAGCTTGTATATCATTCTAAGTTTCCATACTACAAAATATCAATGAAAAGTCCTCCTGGAACACAATACTGGGTGAATGTTCTAATCCCATATAACAGCAAGCAACGTTTAGTCTATTTGCTATGAATGAGCTTAAGCCCCGTATTCGGTTGATACTTTTTAAATTAATTAAATCTTTCTAAAATAAGTGATTTAAACTGTTTTATACATACATATATATATATATATATATAGAAATCAATCAATAGCACAGGCCAATAGAAGTTTTATTACCAAAGTTTTTTGAGTTGATTTCATGAATTTCCTTTTTTACCCAGGAAATCAAATTTCTAAGATGTAACATTTTGTAAAAATATTTGTACGCTATTTTAAGTTTGTTGCATTGATCAAATAAAAATCCTAAAAGATGGAATTTTTATGTTATATTATATTTATTGAAATCTGTAAAAATTGTGTGCCTAATTTTAAACCCTTATATAATAAGAAGTCCCCATAAAAATGTACAAAAACAGGTTTAGAACCCCTAAAATTTAACAATTAAAAAAATAGAGTTGATAAGAAAAAGCTGAATTAATATTTATATTCAGTGATCCAAATATGGCGGAAATCAAGTTCTAAAATCTAAAGAATCAAATAAAGTTTTTCGGTTTGTAAAACTCTAAAAGCATATTACCATACTTATCACAATTTAATTTTTTTCCCCAAAAAAGTGAGCCTCTATCATACATAATAATTCCATAAATCAAAATATCGTGTTACATGATCTAATTCTCCCACCCAGCTCCTTTGATATCAATCAATGTCGAAGGCACGATCAATATATAATAGTCCATGTGGTCGGACATATTTGCTAGGATTTACTTCAGCGAGAGGGTAACGGTGAGTTTTCTTTCACACGCGCGTGCCAAATATACGTGCCTTCCACCTTCACTTGATGATCAGGCACATATTGGGAAAAGTCATTATCCGGGCTTATGTGCATGCCTCTCCCACCCCCCTTCGACATGTATTCCCAACGCTCAATGCGTCATTTGAGCAAATAACTATGATGTCATTGTCTCCGTTAAAAATATCGATCACGTGTGTGGTCTGTCTTTGTACTCCAATATTATCCCTCTGTTAGACCAACAATAGCATGTTCTGTATTTGTTCAGC
>JAPDSC010116952.1:17223-35957 GCA_026290005.1 Latrodectus geometricus
TTTTTTTTATACAAGAAGCCTTTTTTTTATACAAGAAGCCTTTTTTTTTATACAAGAAGCCTTTTTTTATGCTACAATTTTTATAAGAATTTAACTAATATATACTAAGGTTTATATTCTTTGGATATTGCAACAATAAACTTGCAGTTCCCCAACAACAATATCAGTTTTATCCTTTAATCAAAAATACTCTATTGGTCTCTATATACTTTTCTCAGATCTTTCTGGAATATCATACAACTAACAGTAATCGACTCCATAGTTGATTCTGGTGTAACTAATCATGTTATGTATGAAAATCGTTACTGAGTATTAGAACCATCAATAGTGAACTTTAAGCTATAAATCATCTTTTTATGTAAAAATTTTAATCTTCTACCGAATAGAATTTAAGAGCAAACAGCTGATTTTTCATTAAAATCTGAAAATTCTTCCATAGTGGTTTAAGAAGACGTTATCATTCTAATCCATTAATATTATTCATAACTCATTGTTTGCTGTTAAGTGCTTATGTTTTATGTTTATGATTTGGATCACATTAGCTTGGAAGGGAAACACGTAGTTTTCATTTGAAAGATAGCTACTTCGATACCTGATTCAGCCAAAGATTGTTGCGCTAAGGTGTTCTATAATGTTAAAAGTGTTATAGGGTCCATTGTCTTTTAACAGGTGCGGTATCACTTGAGAAAAGACCGCCAATTCAGGTATTAAATTCATTATTTGAAGGATATATTACACCTCAGGTTCAAAATTTCAACTTGGTTGATTGTTTTAAGTTGCATTTCAATGGCCAGAAATAAGCAGTTAGAAACATATCAAAATGACCAATCAAACAATTAAAAAAGTACTAATTTTTAATCAAAAAATTGCAGAAATATATTTTTATTACCTAAAAAATACCACAAAATCGTTTCATTATAGCTATAAAAAAATTTGTCTTAAATAATATGAGTGTTTTCAATTAAATACTACAACAAAGGAAATCATAATTTCTTCATGTCAAATAAATCAAAATAAAATAAGAAATCGGTGAGGTGGAAAAAAAAACATACCGTGTCCTGAGAAAAAATAGGGAAGGGAATTTGAAACTTAATCTGCCCCCTAAGAAAAGCTGTATCTCTACCCTCTGACACGTACTGACAGAAATAAGACAGAAGTTCTGGTTACTGTCTGTCATTGCCTGTAAATGGGTGACAGTTTTGCTGTAGGTCTATCTACCCAACCGATAAAAATGAATTAAGTTTCTTTTGACAAAATCATGGTGTGGTTAAGTTTATTTTTCTTCATCTAAGAAATATTCTTTATCAAATAATTCAAAAAGTGGTTCCTTATTAATCTTATGTCTGGAAATAGTTTCTTTTTTCTCTTAAATAACTTATGTTTAAAAGAAATATATTTTTCCCCGTGAGAAGTTTATATATATAATATAATATAAAGTAATAAATACAATGTATGGAAAATAGAAAGCAAATACAATATCTATCAACAAATATTATAGACACTCAAACCAGCGCAAAAGCAGTTATTGAGAAAAATGCCGATACAAATTAAGTAAGATGTAATTAGAAGATCAAGATAAAACAAAGAAGAGACTATACAATTTAATACCAATAAGACAAAATCGAGAAAAAGGAGACGAACAGACACTCTTCGTGGGAATAGCACGAATATTTTTAGATCTTTGTCTTTCGTGCTAGTCAGAAAAGGTTGTCTTATTTGCATAGTTGACCATCTCCCTCCTGATGAAGACATGGTCCCTATGCCTTTTCTTTATTTGCATTTATATTATATTACATTGTTTTTCTTGATTTTGTCTTATTGGTATTAAATTGTATAGCCTCTTTGTTTTATTTTGATCTTCTAATTACATCTTACTTTATATATATATATAAATTATTTATTGGCAACGGAAAAGAAAGTAAATTAGTTTTAATACTGTATTATTAAGGAAGAAATACTACCATTAAGTACTACTACCATTTATATTATTTAAGCTAAGTGAATCTAGTCAAAATGTTAAATAAGCTTTAATTTATTTCATTTATATAGATTAAATTGTTAAACATATTTGGTGCCAAAAATAGAAATTATTAAATCAAATGTTAAAAATCAAAATTCAATTACGTCAATAACACTTAGGTAGTAAGAGCCAATGAAGTTCGAACCGATAATTCACGGTGATATTGTAAATTTTAATCATGGGAGCATCGACAAACATGCAAAATGGAATGAGAAAGTCAAGGTAACATCATGTTGTTTAGTTTGAAAGCTCCAAATTTCAATGAAGTTCCTGTATTTAATGGCAGGACCGTGCTCAATCGAGAATTAGGAATCAGGCTTTCTATCAACAAATACTGCCTACTGTGTAAGAAAGGTTTATCCAAGATCCATTCGTTGATGATAAGTCATGGGCTTTTCAACGGTCTTGGGCCATCCCCTTCGAGTTAAAAGTTTGGTCGAAGAAATATTGTACTGTAAGTCTTCAGCTGTTAAACTATCTTCAACACGAAATCAGATTGAGGTTACATCAAGGATTAATTATATGACTGAGTTATTATAAGACTATATTCCAACTCTATCTTAGACACAGTTGAACACAATAAGATAGATGTGGAGTTCTTACATTTTTAGGGGAATAAGATCTTGAAAAATTTCTGGATTTCTCATCTCGTGGCACATGATATTTATGAATTGTCTTACAGAAAAAAACACATAATGTCAACACTCAAGTGTTATTTTAAACTTCGTTTAGAGCTGTTAAGAGGTCTTGTTGTTTGCTGTCAGATCTTTGATCTCAATCATTTCTGAACTACAGGTGACATAAATTTATAACTTGAGTCACTTTTTCTATCAATTAAATTTATGTATCTCTTAGCTCCCTAAAACCAACTTATGTCTCTTCTTTTATCTTCCATCGGTTCTTCTACAGGAATAAATGCGAGGGATCTTCAATTTTTATTATCTTGCATTACGTGCATATGGCTAACTATGTATAAAAAATCGCTTCTCTAATGCAACATACAAAAATAATCTACCAGGAGTTTAGTTCAGGACTCTACCAGGTGATATCGAGGATTGCTTTAAGGAATCAAATTGATATTAACCTCAGGCAAATTATTTCCGTTTTGTATAACTGTCAGGGTCAATATCCACAATCATTAAGCAATTGGGTTTTCTTGCCAACATTAAATACAACTCTACCGACTGTAGAGATGTTATTTAATGTTGGCAACACAGGAATGAATGAGTGGTTGAAAATATACCACTGCAACCTAAAATTCACGCATTAGGTTGCTCGGAGTATATATAATAATAATGTCACTAACTACAAAGAATCTAATTTTAACACTTATTCATTTTTCAAAGTTCTGGATACCAACTTTTTTTCAATGTGGCTACAGCTAAACTTTAATAATCTGTAATCAACTTAATTTCTGATTGTTAACAGAAAATTTTAAACCATGAGGAACAAAAACATTCTATTTATATAAATATGAGCTAACTGTATCCAAATCAGACTATTCGGAGTATCAGGCTATGGTTTCAGTCCTGTTCAATGCTGTTGAGCAATGAGAAATAGATTTCAAGTTTCTACTATTCACAGGCTTATGACATAGTGAATGTTGGGAATTTTCCAAAATTTTTTATTTACTACGTGTAAATAGACTTATTATCTATGAAAACACTTTCCGGTTAATAATCTGAAGCGGATTTTTAAATGTCGTACGAAAGAAGAGCTTTACTATTAGCCTATCTGCTTTGATTGTCAAAATTTTTAAATACTCAAGAAGTAGAAAACTATAAAATTGTTTTCTTAAATAAATGGAACATATTTGTGAAGATTCTTTTTTTAAAAATATTTAAGACTTTGTTTGCATATTTCAAATACGTATCTCGACTCTTGAAGCTCACAAAAAGTATGTTAAATCTAAATTTTTCAGTTGAATTTTGGTTGTAACAACTGCCTATGGCATAAAAAAAGTACTCTTATCTATCTCTTACATTGGAGTCTGTGGAAAATGCAATAATACTAAAATAATCCAGAGGCAAAATCTTCCCGGTGTCTTTCTCTGGGCTGGAGCAATAAACAAAATGTTGGAAGAAAAAAATATATATCATTCTCTGTTTGTTTTTCCTCGCTTCTTCTATTGCACAAACTTTTTGCAACTCTGTCCATATTTAGAATGGGTGGTGCCTTTTCCCCCATCCCTCTACTAATGGGAGTGTTGAATTTATTTATAGTTTGCTTCCCTCGTTGACATAGGGGATGCTAACTGCGGTTTCGCTTACTGATATACACGAATTTTTCGTTCTATTTTCAAGCATAGCGGAAACATACCACACGTTAAAAGATTGCAACGTCCCGCTCTTCATGTCTGATACAATCAAACGATTCCCTAGCACACCCTTAAAATTTTGCACTCCAGAATGCAACTCCGATAACGTCAAATCCCAAATGTGCAAACGATAATAAAAAAGAAACTTTAAACTGCTAATCTCTTTTCACTCTCTATTTCTTCGTCAAAAAAAATATTACTAAGAATCATCTTTTCTTAAAAGTTCTAAGTTATCGTTTGATCTAAACTTTTATGTCCTTCAAATGAATATAGGGCAGTAATTTTCTTCTAATAATTCATTCGTCCATCCTTCCTGAAGCAGTGCGTCAAACGATTTCCTGTAATTTGATCGCTCAGCACATTATTTGTGAAAAAAACCCTTTTACCATCCATTAGATAAAGGAAGAAATTTTAAGCTAATTTCTGACTCCCTTTTTGAGGCAAAATAAAGTAATTTTGTCTTGTGTTTAACAGAACAGATTTTGTAATATATTCTTTTACAGTTTACTTTTTATTTGTAAATTTTGTTTAAGCTTTTGAACTTTCAAAATTATTTAGTTCGAATTGTTTATAGTGAAATTTCCATGTCAATTCTTTTATTCTAAAGAATTCTGTTCTGCGATATATTAAATTTTTTAATTGGAGAAAAATTAGAAAATATTTAATTGTAACATTTCGAACAAAATACATAATATCATATTGAAATGTGTAGTAATTCATTGGTAGTAAAATAATACCTTTGAATTAATTAAGATTCTTCAGTATAAACTGAAGTAAAATAACTCCTTTGAATTATTGCAAATGCTTGTTAATTTCTTTTGAAGAGAAAAATGTTGAATATGGTATACATACAGATAAAATTTTATATTTGCTAAAAACTAAGTTTTAAATAACTCAAATAAAAGTTTATAATGAGTTTGAACAGTTTTTTTTAAGAAACGTTTTACAAATTGTAAAGAGGACTTTTTTCCTCAGAAAAATACTATTCAATTTTTGGCGAATTTATACGTGGATTTTATGATTTTGTTCATTTTAATTTTGATAGTTAATTTTAATTTATAAAAAAGCAAATTGTATATTAATAAATATCAATGCCAAATACATGATCTTTCTTTCAGAATTTCAGAAGAATTTCTTCGAAGAATTTTAATTCGTATTATAGGATTTTTCTTTAAATCATTGTTTCGTAATTTATTTCTCCTGTTGGAAAACTATGGGAGAAATTTTTTATAGTTTAAGCAAATCTCTTCTATTTTTATAACAATAATCAGACTTTGTTATTAAGAGAATTACTGTTTTGAGGAAAATAAAAATGTTCTGAAATTAAAAAAAATCATTTGTGTTTTGTATTCACTGCAAAAATAGTTACAAATATTTGATGCATCACAACAACTATATATTAGGTTGGGGAAAAAGAAATCCATTATTTTCATGTGAACTTAATGTAACTTCTTTTGGATTCGCTTTGTAAAAAGGTTTAAAACAGTTTTCATGTAGATTTTAGGTCTTGCGCGTTACGACTGCTGACTTGCGGTCAACTAAATCATTTTTGATATTTTACAGACATTTTCGACGATGCTGTATCCACATGCGAAATGCATCTCTAACATCCAAAATACCCGAACGGAATCGACGAAACAAAAATTGTACGTAACTGGTTGTTATAGTCTTATATAGGACGATAAACACCTTTCACAATTTTAGCCACCTGGTTAGCATTTTCGCCATTATAAAAGAAAAACTAAAATGTATCGAATTTTCTGTTTGTTGTCTTCTATTTTTAAAACCTTGTACTCGCAACTGAATTAATCAAACAAAAAACCGCAAGAGGATATTTTAGTGTCAAATGTCAGCTTTCCAACGAGCATAAATCTGAAATTGTTTGATAGACACATCACGAGATATCGATCACTACAGACGTCTACCGACAAAATAATGGATTACTTTTTCTCCAAACTAATATAACTGCAACATTAATTCCTTTAGCTATTAAATTGATCGATGATTAACAATAAATGTTGCAAAAGAGCTTTCGAATATGATAGAGTAAATCAATTTTATTTTTAATATGTAAAAAAAAACATTGTATTTAATAAATAAAAAATATTTTAATTATTAACATATTTATTTCGATATTTTATTCATTCATTTTACATTTATGTGATGATTTAACACCTTAAATCATTGATTTAACCCATTGTGATTTATTATTCCACTCTATGAACCGCCTTAACACCTGCCGGGATGTAAGGCGTGCCTTTTCACCTCAATTTTTAAAGGTTATGACATCTTAGCATGTGTGGAATTTGTTTTCGTTTTTCAATGAAAATCACATATGCAGGAATGGTTACGAAGATTTCCATCAATTGTCCTAAAATATGTTTAGTGTCATGTCAGTATTCTTTAATTAGGAAAAGGAACAGACGTAAAAAACACGAAGGAATAAAGTGAATAGGATAATATTATTTTATGTGACTAGCATATTGAAATAATGATTTTGATTGTGAAGAAGGGAAGGTCGTTGTATACAATTTATTCAACAGAAGTACAATAAAAGTTTCGAAACAAACTAGGGATGATATTTTTTTACCTTTAAGGATAAAAATAGCCAATAATAAAAATTAACTATTGGCGAAGATAATAAACGGCCAAAAATATGCTTGGCGATAATAATAAATCTGTAATCATAAACCTAATTTGGAAAAATCCATATCGTAGTTACATTCATAATCTTTATCTCAAGATAAAAATAAGCAAGTGATAAAATTCAACTTTAAGTAAGATTACATATATATTAAAGGAACCCATAGCATATATACTCGGGGACAGTTCTATTTTTTTAAATTCGAATTAAGATGTTGATTCACAGATATTTTATTAGAATATGCCAGTTATTCACATCTGAAAACTTATTTTTTATTTGCAAATTTAGAACATAAATTGTTTATATCCAATAAAAATGTGATCATTAAAATATAATTCGATTATTATGATTTACATTGTTGCATATAATCATAATATGCTTTGTACCATTTTTAAGGATATACTCAGTAAATGTAGGCACTTTATTGGCACAATAAACTGGTTTGCTCAAACATAAACCAACATAAGTTCGTAAGAAAACTTAAACAAGACATTAATAGATTTGATTTGGAAAAAAAAAATTCTCTTAAAAGAATCATTAATGTTGAAATTTACAAGATTTCTTATAACGTAAGAAATAAATGAATATTTTCTCAACTGTTAATTGCAAGATATAACACGTCACTCAATAAATTCATAGGAGGAATAATAAAATGAAAACTTTTCGACACAATTTAATATCATTTATCAACTTAATATTCTTCACAAGTGATGTATTCAATCTAACTCTCTAAACTTAAAATTTTTATTTATGGTAAAATTATTTACTTATGGCTTTAAATTGTATACAGTTTCAGCAGTTATTTTATGTGATAAATCCTTTTCTCCAAAACAATTTATTTTTAGTTCTGCAAATAGATGTTATTTATTAGAAACCATGGCACACGAGACACAAGGGTAATAGCACCAGGGGAGGGGGGCAGACGGAGAATCACAGTTAAAGTGAAATTCGTGAAACTCTGCCTTTGTTGTGATCATATCGTGGGGATCCCAAAATGCAGACGCCACAACCTTACCAATTTAAATTTGTCTTTTAAGTCATTTCAGTGGATTCACTACTGCTGTCAACTCAACTAACAGGTAATTAAAATGATAAATGTAGGTTTCCTAGTTTGCGATATAGTTCATAAAAAACCTTTATTAGACAAAATAGCCTTAGATGAGTTAATGCTCTGAATCGTAATGTATCATAGTTTTCAATAATGAGAAATGTGGAAGGAGCCATTTCGAACAGTTTTCTCATGAACCAATGCTCAAAGAAAATACTAAACACATGCATTCTGATATCTTTAAGATGTCGACTATCCTACGAAACTAATTTTCGATAAACCAAAAATATTTTTAAAAAAATATTTTGTGGAACAAGTATTGAATTTGGGCTTTCAGTGTCAGGCATGTTTTCACAACCAAGTTTAAAGTCAGAAAACTTTTTTTTCTGTTTGTGTTGATGGATCATTGTCAGTATATTAATCAGCACACAATAATAGAGCGATCCCACATATATAAAGTTTTTACTTACATAAGAAATTTTAAGACTTATATATAAAACTGGTGTGTATTAATAAAACTACTTTTTGTATAATTAAAATAATTCATTTAGTAAATATTTAAAATATCTCATTGCCTCATTCTAATGATATTTGTGGTAATAAATTTCCATGAATTAGTTTTCGGATGCCGATAACAACATATCTGTTGAAAAATATGAACTCCAGAGTCATCATTTTGAATAAACAAACGCCGGTTTGCTTTGAAATTAATTATTAAAATATTCACAAGAGCAAGACACAACATGAAAACAGTTACAAAATATACAAAAGAACGAAGCTCCGTACTTAACAATAAATTCGGAAACAGAACTTTACAGAACAGTAGCTCAGTCATGGCGGGTTTCGACTGTTTTCTGGTATTGTTACCATTCAATGACAAATAAATACATGTTGCCATTCTAAGTCTGATAAAAATAATTCTTTCCTTTAGTATGTATTTTAAAATATTACATTTTATATTTTATTGTATCATTTATCAAATTAAGATTAATTTATTCTGAATTTTATAAGTTTGATATTTTAACATAGAAATTTCAGTCATATTTCATTCATAACATATTTATGAATGTATTTCATTTTTGTAACACTTGAGATGTATTTGAAGAAATGTTATTAGTAAATTAAAATTTAGATTTGATACATGAAGTCTTGATTTATAATTTTTTCTATCATTAGAAACGTAAAAGAATTCAATAATTCTGTAGTATTTAGGAAATTTTAAAAATATAACTTGGAATTTTATGAAAATTCAGAGTTGGGAAATAATATTCTAATTTCTTAGAAATTTGTAAGTTTATAGAAAACTAACATACCAAACTAGTTAACTTTTGCAAGCCACAATTTACAATAAAACATGCAAGTAGTTTAAATACTAAATTACTATTTGCAAAAACAATAATGCTGTTTTTAACAAAATTTACTATTTACTTAGCATTGTTCTAAACCCTGTGATGAGCAACTAAATGAGAATTCTTATACAGATCACATAAAAGTAAATCGAATGATGTGTTAAAAGCTTGTAAATTTCTTTTAGTTTATATCACCTCTCAATGTATTTCCGATTGGTGGCGTATTATGAAAGTCGAAAATATGTTCGCTTCACTAGAAAAAACAATACTCTTTTCAAATATTAGGTTGGGGAAAAAGAAATCCATTATTTTTACGTGAACTTTTTGTAACTTCTTTCAGATTCGCTTTGTAAAAAGGTTTAAAACAGTTTTCATGTAGATTTTTAGGTCTTGTGCGAAGCAACGACTGCTGACATGCTGTCAAGTTTGATAATTTTTGATATTTTATAGACATTCTCGACGATGTTGTATCCAAGCGAGGTGCATTTTTAGCATCCAAATACCCAAACGGAATCGACGAAACCAAAATTGCGCGTAACTGGTTGTTACGGTCATATATAGGACGATAAACATTTTTCACAATTTTAGCCACCTGGTTAACATTTCCTCCATTATAAAAGAAAAACTAAAATGTATCGAATTTTCTGTTTGCTGTTTTCTATTTTTAAAACCTTGTACTCATTACTGAATTAATCAAACAAAAATCCGCAAGAGAATATTTTAGTGTCAAATGTCACCTTTCCAATGAGCTTAAATTTGAAATTGTTTGATTGATACGTCACGAGATAGCGATCACTACAGACGTCTACCCAAAAAATAATGGATAACTTTTTCCCCAACCTAATATAAAAAAAATTTAAGTATCATTAACAAAAATTACCCTATTAGAATGTAGAAAAAGGGTAAGGGATCCGATGTTACATATATTTTTTTCTACACACAGCGTTTACGTAAAAATGACAAATTTAAAAAGTGGTAAAGAACAATACACCCCCACAAAGCATGCAGAGTTCCAGAATGGTGTGTATCGCGACACACTTCAGTAAGCTTAAATCAGCATTGATTGCACACAGTTTCAATTAATTACAAACTGTATGATAAAAATTTTGAGATGAAGCTTAACATATGCTTTAAATTAAACTTAGAACAATATCCTTAAATGAATTTCATTCTGTTCTGTGTTGCCATTTGCAATTTAATCCTAAACAAAAGTTTGGTGGAAAGCAGAACAAGGATTTCCTTCACATAGATATCATCATAAAATAATAAAATGCAATATGCCGGAAAGAGCCCATGAGAGGACAACCGTGAATCTACTTTAAAGTAAAGGTAATTTGAGTCTGAAGTAGTAAAAGTGCAGCAGCCATAATAATACTGTTGAAAATATGATAACCGTTATTAAGTAAGCAGCTGCTTTTTTGCATGAAAAATAAAACTTTTAATGCGTATTTTATTGTGAAATCAAAATTAAGGAATTTTTTGTCTTTCTTTTTGTATTTTTATATCAAAATAAGTAAAAGTAATTGTAGTTTTTAAAGGGCATAACTATTTTTATCAGTCTATAGATTGTTAACAATTCAATTGATTAATCTTTTCTTTTTCTAACATACCTTTCAAATAACTTTTTCATCGACTAACCAAATGGTTTCTATTTTTTTCTCTTTTTGAAAGGAAACCGTATTTCAATCCTCTTTCTCTATAGAGAGGTAAAAGCAATTGTACAGGGCTTAAAATTCTGAAAATTACCAGAGCATTAACATGACTGCCTTAAAATAATGTTTTTAAAATGGGTGATTGCGCCCTCTTTTGAGAAGAACTAAAAATTGAATTATATCATTAGGAGATAATGATTTTTTGAAGGACAATTGAAGATGAACTCATTAAAATTAAGAAGTAGGTAAAGTTAGAAAAGTAAATAAGATATTTTTTATTTACTGAGAAATAATTAAACCTGCATTAGTAAAAAAAAATATTTCATAAATTAATATTATTCGTTACTTGGTTGAATAAATCATATAGCAAATTAGAAGTAGTGAGAGACTCAGTAATATTACATCTTTTAATATAATACGAGTATTGCTTATTGTTTTGAATTTGCATAAGGAAATACAATCATATATATATATATATATATATATATATATATATATATATATATATATATATATAAATGTCCATTAAAAGCGCATAATTAAATTTATTTAAAGGAACAATTTTTTGTTATGTTCTAATTTTTTTCTTATTTAGTGTGTTTCAGTTGTCACATCCATTGTTAAAAATTTAAGTAATGCTGTATATATAAATTCTTAGTTATATTTCAATTTTTATTAATAATTTCATTTAACACTAAAAGCTGTATCAAAATTTAACAACAAATCAACAATTTTTTGCTATAAATTTATGCTAATTAATGTTTTGAGTTGTGAATTTCATAAATAAAAACAATATTTGAACTGAAAAAGAAAGCTACAAATTTTACACTTAAAAATATCATTGCATTAAAAAATAAATAATTACATCTGAAATAATGTAAAATCAAGCAAAAAGATTTTGTTGTGAGAAAAATAATAGCAGAATAATATCATGATGTTTATTGCAGATGTCAGAAATGTTGAAAGTAGTACTCAGGAACAGTAAAAGTAAATAAGCAAAAAAGAAAGGTGCAGGCACGAAATTTCGCTAATAAGTACAATGAGATCCTATATGCAAATTATCCAAGTTTGGTACCAATTTGAATAAACACACACTCGGCTGTGGCGCTGCAATCAGGGAGTGGGTCCTTTATAAATAAAGTGACGCAAAGTGGAAGATTCAAAACCATGATGATCACATGATGACGCTAAAAGGACTTTAGTAAGGGAACCAGTTTGCTAAAATCTTCCTAACGTTTAGACTGTATTTAAGCCAGTTTGAGAGGGGCTTCATCATCGGCTTGAAAATCGCAGGCTGGTCAACGTGCCATATTGTTTGCTGTGTTTGTAGTTCGAAGTGTGCTGTCGGAATATGTTGGAAGTAGTGGACATAAGATGGTACTCAAGTGCGACATACCGGATCCAGGAAGATGACGAGATGTGAAGATCGAAGGATTGTCTGCCAAGCGCAAGTGGATCCCGTAGTAACTCGTTTCATGATACATGCAGGTGTAAGATTACTAGCTTTTCTACAAACCCTTTCCAGATATCTTTCGGAAACGAACGCTCGTTTCGCGTATTGCCTTAATACGGCGACATCGGTGACGCCGTCTACAGTGGTACCAAACCCACGTGAAGTGAAATGCAACATATTGCCAAAATATGGTTTTTAGGGATGAAATATCGTTTTGGGGACAGTTAAAAACCGCGGAAGGATGTGGAGGTGCTTTGGTAAACTTCCACCCACGCAGTTATCGACAATTTGCCAGCAAAGCAAGCTTAATGTTGGTGGGGCCATATCCTAGATAGCCGATTCACTCCAGTTGTGGTACGAGGAACCTTAATTAACATTTAACATTTAGAATTGCGTAGGACACTAAAATGACACCTGTGAAGAGATGTTTATCCTTTTAAGCTTTGTTCTAGTCAAAACATTTTTGCCAGTATCAGTTAGTTGTCAATATTATGCAACATTTAGGATAACCTGATAATAATCTATCTTCCTGGAAGTATCTGATTGTTGCATCAGATTAAATATTGGTTGAATACTTTACTTAACTATGTAACTAATGAGTAATGAAGAATATATATTGGTGGAATACTTTATGTATGTAATAATGAAGCTTGTGTGTTGATTAACATAAATCTCTTTTCGTTTTCGAAACTTTTTAGTGGATATTCATTGGCGTCATTTATTTAAATAGCCATCCCAAATCTATTTCATAATTATGAAATAGATTTGGGATGGAAATCAAGAATTAATTCTTGATTTAACCCTTTGTAAAAAGAAATTCATGCTAATATAAAATACTTGAATAAAATTTGTCACCATTAACGATCTTATTATTTATATGATTCTAAATTGCATCTTATACTTAAAATGAAAAAAAATAATTATTATTGCATGAGAATTGTGAGAGACCCTTTCTAAATATGACCAACATCTGGTCATCCGGGTTGCTATCTTCATAATGATTATGGAAGCTTTTAAATTTCAGACTTTTTTTAAAGTTCACGAGATTCAGAAAATTATGAACTCGAAATCCTAATTCCCGTGAATTATATTTCTTTATAATATATTATTTCTTTCCCCAACTTGGGATAAATATGTTCTATAGATTTGACAAATCTGGAGGCTTCTTTTGCTCAATTTTTCACTTTATTGAAACTTTTAAAGCATAAAGTGAATCTTTGGTGGTATCTAAATGATTCGTTTTAAATTATTTTTTAGAACATTTTATATTATGCTCTTCTTACACCACACCCTCTCAACATTTCTCTCTTTTTTTTCACATTAGAATTTCAACACGTACCCTACCTTTGACCTCCAAGTATTAACTGAAGATAAAGGCGTCACACATACACATTGACGAAGAGAAATAGAAAGATACTTTAATTCTTTTTCGTATATAAAATATCAGCACCTGCTGTTAAATTATTATTTACACTTAGCACTTAACATTTTGTTATCATGGAAGGAATGATAAATGACTTCCTTTATTTTGGAATTCTGCAAAAATTCAACAAAACATTTTCACCTGTAACCTAAGGAAATTTCTGTGCAATTTAATACATTTCTACTGAACAATCTAGAATTTCACATAATATTGATGGATGAACTCAATGGAGAGAGATGATGTATTTAAAGTTTTCCATAATGATTAATAGTCATGATTTACAATAGTAATCTTACAATTCATAATTACAAGGAAAAGTTAAACATTTTTTGATATTGATGAAAGAATTTATTAGAGAAGTTCTTAACAACTCTAGTATTTTCTGCAAAGATTCCAATAAATGTAATCATACATTTTTCAGAATTGAAAATGAATTAAAAATTTCTATGGTATTGATGGGCTCACATTTACTGTACAATAGCTCTTGGAGCAATTTTCCGAATTTGGAGATAAATAACATTTTCTGGCAACCGAACCAATTCTGACCAATCACAAATGAGGGATTCTGATAAAATGGGAATTGACCAATGAAAACTGGAATATTCTGTTTATTTCCAGACCTCCTATGTCCAGATTGGCGATGATGGCGAGATTTTTGGTTATTTTTTGAAAAAGTTGCCAAGAGCGACCGTACAGTAAATTTTTACCTACTGATGAAATAACGAAGTGGAAAGCTTCTCAGTATTTTCCTCTATGATCTATATTACTTTTAACTGCATTATTTTATATTCAGTACCATTACAATAATAATTTATAACGTAAAATTTTACATAATGTTCATTAACAGATAAATATAAATTATCCAGTATTTCCTGAGCATTAATGTGCGTGATGAAAATCAGAATGAAATAAAAAAATGTGACAAGGATTCTCGTTTTTCATCTTTTTATGTTTCTAACAGTATTTAGATGTTTGCTTTTTTCACCATCAATTACAAAATAAATACAAAAACTTCGAACGAAAGTTCGAATGCTCACCAATATAATGCACTGTTTTTAAATGAATATAACTTCCCAACCAATTATTTAGTAATGATTTAATAATAAAAATGTAAAAATACTCAAAAGTCACTGAACATTCACCATATGAAGAAAGTGTCCTGTGGCACATAATTTCCCGTTTTTTATTTACAAATTATCCGTAAGCTTTAATAGCGGGATTCAGACATCGACATAGAATGATTTTTACTATGAAAAGAAAGTTACCTAGATGGATTAGCCAGTGAAAAAGAAAAGAAGTCTGTTCAAAAGAGCCCAAGTGTTAAATTAAAGGAAAAATGTTCTTATTTGTACAAATACCAATTTACAAATCTATAATAATAAAAGCAAGTGTAATGTGTCTGTCCGTTTGTCTGACCGAGCTCTCCAGCCAAATCTATCGCACGCAGGGACCTGGAATTTTTTACACGGAGGCACAAGGGGGCTGGCCACCAGACCTCGAAGCCCGATTTTCGATTTTTGAATTAGAAAAATTTTAAAAAAATTATTCATAAAACTTCTTCTCGAGATCGCTGCTTGCCGATAGTTGATTCCGGGGTTATCTATAATAATAAAAGCAAGTGTAATGTGTCTGTCCGTTTGTCTGACCGAGCTCTCCAGCCAAATCTATCGCACGCAGGGACCTGGAATTTTTTACACGGAAGCACAAGGGGGCTGGCCACCAGACCTCGAAGCCCGATTTTCGATTTTTGAATTAGAAAAATTTTACAAAAAATTATTCATAAAACTTCTTCTCGAGATCGCTGCTCGCCGATAGTTGATTCCGGGGTTATCTATAATAATGAAAGCA
Organism: Latrodectus geometricus; assembly: GCA_026290005.1. Classification (NCBI taxonomy): domain Eukaryota; kingdom Metazoa; phylum Arthropoda; class Arachnida; order Araneae; family Theridiidae; genus Latrodectus; species Latrodectus geometricus. The sequence goes on from JAPDSC010116952.1 coordinate 32,978, forward strand.
AGTTTAATGTGTCTGTCCGTTTGTCTGACCGAGCTCTCCAGCCAAATCTATCGCACGCAGGGACCTGGAATTTTTTACACGGAAGCACAAGGGGGCTGGCCACCAGACCTCGAAGCCCGATTTTCGATTTTTGAATTAGAAAAATTTAAAAAAAATTATTTATAAAACTTCTTCTCGAGATCGCTGCTCGCCGATAGCTAATTCCGGGGTTGTACCAGCTCCTTTTGAGAAACAATTCTGGCGACCATCTTTTGGAAAATTTTCCGTTTAAAATATTTAGGATATATTGTTCCTTTTTATCGACGGGGAATGTTGTGTGTGGGGGGGGGGGGGGGAAGAGAGAGAGACAGTCTACGTGTCCTACACTACTATTCCTGCGCTATTCACTTATCTGCATTTTCTAAATGCACGGGCAACGCCGGCGGGTACAGCTAGTCTATTAAATAAAGAGAAAATAACTTCTCAATGTTAACATATAATAGTGTAAGGAAATCTTTTATGAAGATGTTGATAAAAGCTATGTTTCATTTCGAAATTTCGAGGACAGGGTTTAATAAATTTAAATAGTAATTAAAAGTAAACTTACTGCAATGATGTTATGATGTTTTTATTAATATATTAGGTTGGGGAAAAAGTAATCCATTATTTTTTCGGTAGTTGTCTGTAGTGATCGATATCTCGTGAGGTATCTATCAAACAATTTCAGATTTATGCTCGTTGGAAAGGTGACATTTGACACTAAAATATCCTCTTGCGGTTTTTTGTTTGATTAATTTAGTTACGAGTACAAGGTTTCAAAAATGGAAGACAACAAACAGAAAATTCGATACATTTTCGTTTTTCTCTTGTAACGGCGAAAAAGATAGCTGGGTGGCTAAAATTGTGAACGGTGTTTATCTTTCTATATAAGACTGTAACAACCAGTTACGTACAATTTTTGTTTCGTCGATTCCGTCTGGGTATTTGGATGCTAAAGATGCACCTCACATGGATACAACATCGTCGAGAATTTCTATAAAATATCAAAAATTATCAAACTTGACAGCATGTCAGCAGTCGTAGCTTCGCACAAGACCTAAAAATCTACATGAAAACTGTTTTAAACCTTTTTACAAAGCGAATCTGAAAGAAGTTACAAAAAGTTCACGAAAAAATAATGGATTTCTTTTTCCCCATCCTAATATATATATATATATATATAGTGAGAGAGAGAACATTGTACTTTAGAGGTGAAAACCGATTATTTTAATTTCCTATTAATAAACAAATGTTTTAAGATTAATTCGTGTATTCAAATCTTGCTTGTTAGCTTTACGAACAATATCCTAATTCAAACCTAATTACTGAACATCAGTTAATGTTCTCAAACTTTTTGAGAAAGTGCGATTTTGCTCCATAAATCTAGTAAATTTTTAAGGACACAGAAAAAGACTTTAACTTAAATTATAAAAAGTACCTTGTGTATGTATTATATTTGAAATATAAAAAAAACTAAATATAATGGGTTACTATAGTGAATAAAATAATAAACACAGTCATACAAAAACTGAAAGAAAAATCATGAATATCCTTGCCAAATTTTAAATCGGAAAAATAAATTCACTGAAATGGACTATATAAAAATTCCAAAATATAATCCAGAGTAAACAATTTAAATACATTATGATAATTTATTAAGTATTTAAATCATCTTTTTAGCTAAATGAAAAGAAAACTGCTAAATTTGTTATATTTATAAGGAGTACGAAATAAAATGCATTAATTTTTAGATATACACTGAAAATAAAATAATTGAAAGCATTTCAAAACATGAGTTAGCATTATTTTCATAAGTAATACTAAAAAACAAAATACTTAAAATATCTCACAAATCAATAATGTTATTGAAATCATGAATTTTAGTTATTTATCAACAAACTAAAAATTCCGGATCTTGCAACCGGATCAGATCATTTCGATTTGCTGATATTCAAAAATAATATTACACAAAGCTTGAATTTTTCTATTTATATTTTGAATTAATAATTATTTTCAAAACTATTTGAAAAATATTAATTAAGATCTTGTCAGAGAAAAAGGTATTTAATGAAAGGAAATGAGAAAGAAAGATTTAATCAGATATAACAAAATTCATTACTACTTATTTTCTTCGTAACATTATATTTGAAATTTTTAATAGCTCATCCTTTTATAGTTAGTGTTATACTCTTCAATTGAAATAAGTTATAAAAATAATTTTGAAATTATTATTTAATTTGAAATTAATCGTTTAAAATTAATAATGATCATTTTAAAATTATACTGCTAAATTTCACATTATATTATTGCTAATATTCTTGAGAAAAAATGTCTTAAATTAATTTATTAAAAGCTTTATTGAAAAATCTTTGCTTGATCTGATGCCTTCAACAGTTAAACTTAACAATCAAATACTCTATTGAGCAAAAGATGTAGAATATCCAGGAATAATTTTGGACGGTATATTAATATATTCTTTCATCAAAAGTGATAGAATTCTATAAAACCTTTTATGTTTTCAGACTATTTATCACTTCTAATTATGATATCATATTTCATTAGACCATTTATGACTTCTATATTTTAATAAGTTTATTAAAAATTTAAAATTGCATACTATGGTTCTGCACCTAATGTTAGGATACAGGTCAGAGCTAAACTTTAAAAATAAAATTCTATTTCAAGTCATTGCTGCATCCAGTAAAATAGATGAAACATTTTATCAAACTTATATTGAAGAGTAAGTAATATTGAAATGTTAAGTAATACTTTTTACTTAATGAAATTTTCATATTTAAAAAAATTAAATTTGAAATTAAATTAAATTTTTATGCAAAGATTGGGGTTAAATGCATATTTTTCATTTTTATTCTTTTGCTTTTTATAAAATTCAAAAGCTTGTTTTATAAAGATAAATCATTAATGTATTAATACTTAACTAAGTGAATGTTTTCCCATTCTT
>JAPDSC010116956.1:0-11672 GCA_026290005.1 Latrodectus geometricus
TATGCTTTAAATCTTTGAAGAAAAAACTTCAAGTTTATCAACTTCAAAATGAAGTTTATTTGTCACATTTCTGCTTTCACTTAAAACTAGCTTTCAGACTATTCAAGCAAGTTTATTATAACCAGACAGTGTCACTCAAAATTCCGTTGAAAGTTCTTTGACAAATTAAACATTATACATTGTCAAAATGTGTTATGTAGTGGAGATTCAGTTCATTTTCTTCTCTGAATGAATAAGAACATAATTGACACTGGTATATTTCTTTTCTTCACAATATTATTTCTTTATAAGATGATAATCTGTTTTTAAGACAATATTCTTTGGAATAAATGAAAAACAATTTCATAAAAATGAATTTCGTTTAAATATTTTAAAAATGTCGATATAAAATTGAAATTGAATTTTAACCTACAATTTTATGTCAATAATGCACTTGCTTCAGGAAAATGAGTATCATATAATTATAATACGTTACAGAAAAACACAAATTCTGGGTATATGGCGAAGTTTAGATCATCGTATAATATAAAATTGGGGAAAAAAAACGAAAAAGAACTATAACATTTGAAATAAAATTAATGAAAGTTTACAAAAGAAAACAAAAAGAAATTGAAACTTAGTTTAAGATGTTTTTTAATAATATGTAAATATATTTAGAAACGAAATCACTGAGAAAACAATGAATGTGTTTAGCAAATAATAAAAATATAAGTACATAAATATAAAAAGTTTTAACAAATAATCAAATATACTTACCGAAAATTATTTAATTAATTTTTGCAGGTATGATTTATTATATTAAAATGAATATATATATCTTGAATCAAAATTATGCTTTATCGGGTCCATTAAATCAGCAAATCAAAAGTTCAAACTCCGTTTCCATGGTCTTTTGTGATTGTTCTGATATTTCTTTCAAATGAATACAATTTTAATTGATATTTTAGCTAATAATGAAACTAAAATAACAAGTCATATGAAATTTGTTTTATATTCGATTAGCCCTTTTCTAAAATAAACTACAGTTGATAACAAACAGTTGTATTACGGAATATAATTTTTAAAGATACCTTCTGAATACCTTTAGCAAATAAAATGTCTAGGAATTGTTAATAATACGGTTTTTGGAAATTTTCTTTTGAACGCATTTTTGATATTCAAACTAAATCTATTAGATCAATGAAAAAGCAATACAAAAAATAAAATACTACAGGAAAGATTTTAGCAAATATTTCTTTTTATGTTAACAATAATTAGCTTCGAATTCAAGTTTATGTATTTGGTTGTTCGATTGTGATCATAATTCAAAAGTAAAGGTAATTTGGAATTTTAAAATAGCAAAATAAATATATTACAAATTTCAAATTTCTTTAACATTTCCATTCAAATTGTAACATCATATTCAAAAACGTCAATATTAGTTCTAAAAAGACTAAGAATAGAAATAAATTATCTTTGATACATATTACTTAAAAACAAATCGAGTGAATTATGGAATGTTTAAAAATATACAAACAATAATATTTAGTGTATCCGTGTTCCAATGCATTTCCTAACAGTAAACAATACTTTAAAAAAAAATAAATATAATTTTTTTTTTAAACATTAAACTAGAGGAAGGTAGAAAGAGTGAGAGATTATATGCTGTATATATGTTTTCTAGATTATATATAGAGGAATTTTTAAGAGAGGAAAATATCAGATGCCTCCGTTCTTGAAGTGAGTAGAGATCCGGAATGGAAGAGCATTGCTTCGCCCTGTATTCAAATCATTGCTAATTGTGGTTTAAATAAATTAAAACACTGTCATCAAAATTTCGTAGTGAGACACAGCCTGTATTTTAAGATATAAATTGACCAACATTTGAAACCCGATGATATTTAACATTTCCATTCAAATTGTAACATCATATTCAAAAACGTCAATATTAGTTCTAAAAAGACTAAGAATAGAAATAAATTATAAATATTCTAAAAATATTTTATAAGTTTTTTTAAGGTATTTTTAAATTTAAATGAATTTATCATATACATAAAAGCTACAATACAAAAATTAATATAAGAATACAGATTTTGATAAGTATTAAAATTTATTGATATCTAAAACTTAAATAATAGTGTTTTAAGTAATTAAATAAAAGTCAAGTAAAAAAATTATTCATATTTAATATACCTTAAATCTTTAAAGGAAAAACTTGATTTTCAAGTTTTTTTTTCTGATTTCTGTTTTCACTTAAAACTAGCTTAAAACTATTTTAGCCCGTTCATTATAACCAAACAGTGTCACTCAAAATTGCATTGAAAGTTCTTTGATAAATTAAACATTATTCATTGTCAAAATGAGTTATGTAGTGGAGGTTCAGTTCATTTTCTTCTCTGAATGAATAAGAACATAATTCGCATTTGTATATTTCATCCTTTGACGCATAATTTCTGTTTTCCGATTCAAAAACGTGACTGGTGCTTGGTTGTGGAGAGTGATAGGTAGATAAGTCGTCAATATACTTTTCTTCATACAGTATCTTATCAAAAATCAGATGTTGAGCGGTATCATTTGAAGTAGCAACATTTATTGGATCCCTGCTTTGTAGAATCTCCGTGTTATTTGTTGCGCTCTGGTTATTCTGTTGAGAATACGAATGAATCAAATTTTCAGGACAATTAGAATTTATAGAAGAATTTTCCTTAATATGGCTCCTTCGATGATATTTGAAAGAGGCTTGATAAGTAAATCTTCGTTCACAATGCATACATTTATAAGGCTGCTCTCGAATATGGTTTCTCATATGTATCATGAGATCACTGTAAGTTTCAAATTTTAACTCACATTTTTTACACTGATGTATCCAATCTTTGGCATGCACGAGCTTATGTTTTTTGAGATCAGCATGTCGTACGAATTTTCGATCACAAGTTTTACATGTATATGTTCGTACTCCATTGTGAGTCAGTTCTTGTTTTTGAAGATGAATTAACTGAGTGAATGTACGAAGACAAATCTTTTTCTTATATGGTTGTTCTCCATTGTGAGTTATTTCATGTTTTTTGAGATGTTGACGTTGAGTAAATGTACGACCGCAAATCTTACATTCATGTGGTCGTTCTCCAGTGTGATATTTTTCATGTCTTTTGAGGTTTGAAAGGTGACTGAATGTACATCCGCAAATCTTACATTTATATTGTCGTGGCACACTGTGAGACCTTTCATGTTCTTGGAGTCTGTCAGATCGAATGAATCCCTTGCTGCAAAACTGACATTTATATGGTCGTTCTCCAGAATGAGCCGTTTCATGTCTTTTAAGATCACTAGATTGAATGAATCCACGGCTGCAAACCTTACATTTGAATGGACGTTCTCCAGAGTGAATCCTTTCATGAAGTTGTAGTTTGCAAGAGTGAAAGAATCCTTTTCCACAAATTTGGCATTTATATGGTAGCGCTTTAGTATCGGAATTATCTTGTGGTTGGAGACTTAAGAAGGAAGTTTCACATCCTTCATATAGTACAGGATTATAATCACAATTGTTCATCTTTTTTTCATTCATAATCAATGTTGCATAGAAGCACCAACTAATAGTTAGTAGATGAAGCTCAAAATCAATGTTGAAACGTTTGGAATGCAATACGTTTATATGAATTTCAATTTAAATATATTTCGCAGTTCTGAGATTAAATGCGAAAATTTTCAGGAAAAATTACACATTTTCTTTATAAGTGATTACCATTCTCTGACGTATTATTACGTCACAATCTACTATTTAAAAAATGTAACAAGTGAATATGTAACAAGTGAAATGTAACAAGTGAAATGTAACAGATATTAAGATCAAATGTTTATAATATCATTTACAATATAAGTTTGTATCTTGAATATATATATATTTTGTTACTTAGTAAAATATAATTGTTAAATAACTGCCCACGTAAACTCAATATAATATAATAATGTCCAATTAGTTTTAAAAAATGAATTCAAAATGAGTTCCAATTGCTCGATAGAAGATGTGGTATAAATGCTGATATTATGTAAAAATTTCAACTCTAGCTTTCGATTAGGCATAGCTGTAGAAATTTATTCCTTACTATTCAAGACATCAAGGAGAGAAATACTTTTAAAAAAATAAAATCCTTTTAATATTTATGATATTCATTGAAGTATCCATTTTACTGAGAGATTTAATAATTAATTTTGAAAACAACATTAATTTGAAAATATTTGCCCTTGAATAAGAATTAATTAGCAAAATATAAAAGGAATTTAAATGGGGATAAAATACAGACCTATTTACTTCAAGTAAAATTAATTTTATTCCATGTAAAATATTCAAATCAATAGAATGTTTAAAATAAAATATTGCATATTTTGACATTACATGATAAGTTTTTTCATCGTAAGCCTGTCCAAGGCAACCTTGTCAATAGATGATGTGTTGCCCAACAATGTAATGATGAAACAAAAAAGAGGAATAAATTAAAGTTCTGTAGAGTTGTCTCAAAGGAAATTTAAAAGAATTGGCAGTAAGGCTGTGAATTTCCATATACCTTTGATACGCTTGGCTACACAGAGGTAAACAAGATGAATTCTAGACTGCAATAAAATAAAAATGCTTTTGCAAGATGTCAAGTACAGTAAACAAATAAAAGAAAGCAACTCTAACGGAACTATATAGTTTATTTTTATTTCAATCCAAAATAGGACATAACTTTCTTACAATGTGTAGAAATTTAAACTAATGTTGCGAGATACCACAATAAGTACCAACCCTAAAGAGGTGACTTAATAATTTTGTTTCAATAAAATACTATTAGATATTTTTTATTTTGATTTATAGATTGTAAAAATGGGCAGAATAATGAAAGTTCGATTGATATTCTTGAGCGAATGAATAAGAAAATAATTCACACTTATATATTTTGTTCTCTATTTTTGATTCATACAAGTGACTTGCTATTGCTTGTGGTAAATCACACAGAGCAGACAGACTATCAAAATACCTACATGCATGCAAAATATTATTAAAAAAAAAGGTATTGAGCAGTAATATTTCAAGAAGCAGCATTTACTTCTGTTCTAATGTTACTGAGAAAAATATGAATGAATGTAAGAATTGTGACATATGTGGTTCCTACAAAAAATATTCTTTAATAAGTTTTCTCTGATGATATTTGAATGAGACAGGATAAATAAATCTTTGTTCGCAATTCTAACATTTATCAGATACCTCTCGCATTTGATTTTGCTATCGTATCGTGAAATCACTACATGCTTCAATTCTTAATGCAAAATATTTACACATATAATGTCACAATCCTGCATGTATTCGCTTATGCTTTTTGAGATCGTACAAATGTTCGATAAAAAAGTTTTACGTTTATTTATTTGTACTGCATTGGGAGTCCTATCATGTATTTTAAGAGTGTCGAATTTATTAAATACAAAACTGATCTAAAAGTACATTTACATTACTAACTTACATACTTTTACATTGTTAATCTATTTGAAGCAGAACAGCTGAATTGCAATCATATGGATTCTCATAATGTAACAGTTTCCTTTTCTTAAATTGTTTATCATGATTTAAAAAAATCATTTTCTTTAATTTTACAGCATTAAAATATATATTTATTTTTGGATAATTTTGTCAAACCTTGAATTTCAGATGATTATTACGAATATCAGTAAAGAGAGAAATTGCTAGATTCTAAAAATTATTACTGATGTTATCTTGCTTGTTTGTAACATTTGTATTTTCCTTCAGGCTTTAAATCTACTAAATGAATTATTTATTCTCTTCTAAGCTAAAAGTATATAAAATTTTGGATAACGTTAATTTGTGAAATTGATAAATGTATTCAGTTTTCAAGTAAATGCGAAATGATGAATTTCATTCAAATTCAAACATCAACTTATTAAAATTATAAACGTTTCCTGAACTCCTTGCAAAATTGATCGCAGTTCGAAGAATAAAGGCCCAATAGATATTTAGTAATAAGTATGTATAAAGCTTAGTAATGAATGCCATGTTTTCTATATCAGGACATATGCACATAATGGATAATGATACGTAAAGCTTAGTAACAAATAATATGTTTTTTCTCTTACATCTCTAAATTGATAGGACATTAAATTGTTTTTATGGCTTATAAATTTACAACTAAATTCTAGAATAAAATGCATTTTTTTTTTAATTTTAGAGACTAATGTTGAAAACATAAGTAACCGTCTACTACTATTTAAATCAATCCTTTTCAATAATTATTTATACAATTGTTTTGCTAACAATATTAATAAAGTAAATCCACATTAGCAATAAAGTTATTAAAATCAAGCTATGCTCGCTATAATAATAATCATTCCAGTGAATAAGTTCAAACCAAGTCGTTAAAATATGTATCGTTTGCACGAAAGCATTATTTTCACATTAAATAATAATATGTTTCAAAATTGCGTCCGACTTGTGCTATCATCTTAAATACTTTTATGATGTTAATCTATTTGAAGCACAAAAGCTGAATTCCAATGCAATGAAAATATCTATTACCAAAAAAGATTTCTTTACTTGAATTTTAAAGAACAGAATATAAGATGAAAGTGCAAATATTAGAAGCATTAATTGTATTTAGCAGTTATTATGACATCTACTTTTCTGTCATCAATGATATGAAATGTAAAATATATACCTATTATTTCTGTTTTTTATCACATCTGAAATTTACGCAAATGGAAAATTAGTAAAATGTGGTTTCCTGCTAACAGTGAATTCCAAACCACTGATAATTTCCGTGAACAAAAAAATATTCAATTTCAAATAATTTGGAACGTTGTTGTTGTCGTGTGCCAGCCAGATTAGCAATATGGGGTGCGCTGCTCCACTTTTCTAACTGAACCATATTTGGTGTGGAGTCCGACTTCCTCAGTAGACATATGCCATAGGTACCCGTTTAAATGGCAGGCACAACCAATCACACACAAAGAAAGAACAAAGACAAGAAAGAGAGAAATTACACCCATGCTTGTGCCGAGTTTCTAACCCAGTCAACGTTGAACGTAAAGTCTTAATATTAAAAATGCATTGAAATGTTGGCGAGATTTAAACAATCAAAGAAATAAATACCTTTACAAACTGAAATAATAAAAAGCGAATGACATATTTAACTACAGAATTAATTTAAGAAATAATTTTTTTCAAACGAAACTGAAATAAAAAAAAGCGAGTGATATATGTAACTACAGAAATAAGCTAAGAAATAATTTTAACTCGAAATTAAAATTCAGTACAAGAAAAAAAGATGGAAATTTCAATTTAATTTCATTATATAGTCTAGGTTTGCACCTTTTGCTTCTCTAAATTGTATCCAGTATTTCATGCTGAACCTCAAGAAAAATAATTTTATAGGAAGATTGTCTAAATATGCTACGAGATATTTATAAAACAAGTTTTAAAGAAAATATACATAAAAATAGGAAACACTGTATGGAAATTAATTTGTAAAATGAAAAATTAGTTGGAAATTATTAATTGATTCAAAGATCTTCTTTTTTTAAATTTGCATTTTTGAATTGTATTTTTTAATTTCCTAAACTTAATTTACCAAATATTTTTCAAGAATTAAAATTTTTTTTGAAATTTTAAATTGTAGAGTTAAAGTAATGTTAACAAGAAAGTTATTTCATGTAAAAACATTTTAAGACAAAATTTGAGTTATTATTTTATTTATAAAGGCTTTAAAAATGTGGTGTGTGTAAAATAAAAGAGTTTTTTTATATATTAAAGAATTTTACGTTATAAATTTCAAGTAATGTAAATATGTTTATGAAAACTGTTTAAAATATCACTTTTGTTTAGTGGTTTTGAATTACTTGAAATAATTCAATTAAAATTATATATATATATATATATATATATATCAATTTTTGTTGAATTTTGAGGTCAATATGTCAATAGGAATAGACACTTTCACAAAAAAAATTTCGAATTTTAATAAATGAAATGTTTAAAAAATTATATGTTTCAATATTTATAAATGAGTGATGTACTATTCATAAAAAGGCAAAGGAAGGACATACATATAACATATTCGATCACAACTATTTGTTTAATAAAAATATTCATTTTAAAATATTGAAAATCTATTTTGATTAAAAAATCAGTCAACTATTTGAAAGATAAGTCTTTTTTTAATCTCATATTTTAGACGTATTACTAAATTTTTCCATTTTTCCAATCAGTGTTATATTTTCTTCTAAACATTGTTCGAATCTCTCACTACAATACAGTAATATCAGAAACATTCAGCTGTCTCATGCATATCAGTTAAAATATTACTGTACTTACAAGATTTATATCTAGTTCTAATTATTAAAAATATTTTCCATATATTACAATAGAGTTTAAAAAATAAAAGTTTGAATGGAAATCTATATTTAATTTCATTTATCCACACATATATCCAAAATTTTAATCGTGATAGTATTTTCTGTATTTATTCTAAAACCGATAAAATATCTTGTTAACTTAAAATTGAATATCCTTATTTCGAGAAAGTTAAAACAGAACATTTGTTATTTAAGTAAAACCAAAAACTACAATTGCAGGATATCCTTCAATTGTAGTTTACTCAATACCTTTCAATTGAGTAAAGTCCACAATTTAACATCAGTATTTTCCACAAACTAACAGTTTCTACGAATTTTAAAAATAAATTTAATTTTTAAATTGCAAAAATTTTAGCATAGATCTAAATACTTGAAAGATTATTTTTGCGTTTTTAACAACAAGTTCTTAGAATTTAAGACTTTTCTTTAAAAAGAATTTTGGTTAAATATTTTTTTAAATAAGCAATCCATTGATAAAGAATTGCCATGAAATTTTAATTATTATTTTTTATCAATAATTATAAAATTGTTATTCACTTTCGAATATTAAATAAGGATACTATATAAGAGAAAAGTACAATTGCAGGAAATTTTGCTAAGTTTATATAACTTGAAATGTTAGATATATGAGAAATAAAAGCAAAAACGACAAAGAAATATAATATTAAAATTTACAAACAAAGAAAGCTTAAAATGAATGCAACTAAACGAAAAGAAAATTAAGACTTAATTTAAATAGGTATTAACTTTAGAAAAAGATATTAATTTCAGAAACAATTTTCTCAATCTAGGGTTTCTTTGCTTTTTCGAAAATATTTTTCAATAAAAAATGCTGAAATACTAAAGTATACATTATGTTTTTATAATTTTCCATTTCAAGAAAGAAGCGTTCTTTAGAATTAAATATTTAAAGTTAAAAAATACATTTAGGTTATAAATATATTTAAAATAATAAATGAATTGATACAATATTTAAATTGATTTTTTTACTATAATTTTATTTCAAACATTATAATAATATACATGCTTTTCTCCTTCGAAAATTACATATTAACATTACATGAAGGAAAATTTTAAAAGGACATTTAGGTAAGTTTATAAATACTTAATTGTTAGATAAATAAAAAATGAAATAAAATGAAAAAGAAATATAACATTTAAAATTCACCAGCAACGAAAGTTTATAAATGAATGCAAAACAATTTTATACTTACTTTAAAAGATTATTTATTTTAGAAAAAAATATAAAGAAGTTATTTAAAAACGAAATCATAGAGAGAATAAGGAATATGTTTAAAAAATAGTGGAAGTATAAGTACATAAAATACAATATGATTTAGTAATTAATAAGTCACATATAAATTTATAAAAGCATCTAAATAAGTTGTGTAGGAATGATGAAACAAATTAATCGGACATAAGCATTTAAAAATATCTTCTCTAAACTAACAAAAAAAGTGCAGAAATATAAAAGCAATTATTTATAAATTATTTATAAATATTATTATAAACCTCGTCACTTAAAAACAGCTAACATATTATTTTAGGATGCTTATGTTACATAACAATCAAAATTGCATTAAAAGTTCCTTGATGAATTAAACACTATACATTGTCAAAATGAGTTATGTAGTGGAGGTTCAGTTCATTTTCTTGTCTGAAAGAATAAGAACATAATCTGCACTTGTGCAAATCGTACTTTGAAGCATCATTTCTGTTTTCCGATTCAAAAACTTGAGTAGTGCTTTGTTGTGGGGAATGATAGATAACAGTCTGGCTATCAATATCCTTACCTTCATATAGTATCTTATCAAAATTAAAATTTTGAGCAGCAACATTTGAAGTTACATTTACTGGACCACTATTTTGCAGAAATTCCGTGTTACGTCCTGATTTCCGGTTTGTTGATGAATATGGGAATGAATGAAGTTTACGAAGATGTTTTTGGAGAGAGTCATTTCGAGTAAATGAATGGCCACAAAACTTACATTTACACGGTCGTTCGCCAGTGTGAAGCCTTTCATGAACTTGGAGATTGGCATTTTGAGTGAATGAACGACCACAGAACTCACATTTATATGGTCGATCTGCAGTGTGAGTCCGTTCGTGTACATGGAGATTGCCATTTACAGTGAATGTACGGCCACAAAACGTACATTTATATGGTCTCTCTCCAGTCTGAATTCTTTCATGTCTTTGCAAACTTGAAGAGCGTTGGAATCCACGGCCGCAAAACTTGCATTTATATGCTTGCTCTTTAGAATAAGAGTTTTCTTTTGATTGGAGACTTAGGGAAGAAGTTCCACATTCTACATGAAGTTCAGGATTGAAAACAAGATTGTCCATAATCTTTTATTCTAATCGCAATCAAATGTCCGCATAACCACGTAAAATCTAAGAAATTAATTCCAAATTAAAGCTGAAATATTTGTTATGTAATCCACTTATGAGAATCGGAGTTAAAGTATCTTTCTTGATTTTTGTGATTAAATGCGTAAAGGTAAAGGAGCATTAGAACACATTACAAACAGGTTATAAATATTTGACATATTCTTACGTCATTCTCCAGTGTTGTTAAAAAATTTATAAAAGAATGCCAGATCCTATGATAAAATTATTATGATTTTAATTACAAATTTTGTATTTTGGATATATATTTGAAAACAAAGAAAAATGTAATTTTTAAACAAGCGTCTCCGTACATTCAATTAAAGGAAATAATGTTCGATTAATTTTAAAAGACTCATTCCAAATGAGACATAAATACCTAGTAAAAAATCTGAAATAAATGAAAGCCCTAAAAATTCCAACTCTAACTGCCTATCGGGCAGAGCTGTAGAACTTTACTAATTTCTGCGAATATCTGTATGACACATTGAAGTGGACGACTAATGTTTTGGAAAATTAAATCCCCTTAAATTGTTCAAAATAATTTGTCTCAGAAAATTGCTATGTGTTTATTAGTATTGCGATTTATAAATCATAAAAATTGTAAATTGTATAAAAACTCTCCAAAAATGAGGATAATATGTATCCATATATGAATATTTATATATAAAAATAATACAAATAGTAAGTTTATTATTTTTTTCACAAGTTTTTCACTTCACTTTGAAAATACACATAAAACTTCACTGAACTTAAAACCATAATGGAAAACAATGTTTATTTAATTCTATTTTATAGAATTATAAATTTTATGTTATAATATGAGTTGTAAGACATTAACTTTAATTTTATTAAAGTATACTATAATACAGGGCTTCTTAAACTGTGGGTCGCGACCCCCTGGGGGG